>OZ012661.1:31182813-31590289 GCA_963942545.1 Oxycera nigricornis | reverse complement strand
TTCAACACTCACCGTGCGTGTATTGTATCTGCCTCTTCAGGGCACCAAACGACGGAAAATCTTTTTCACAAAATTCGCACACAAAACCTTTCATTTTCACAAAAATTAAAAACACCTTTCACGATTGAAACTTGGTAAAAACTATGACGATTGTAGTTTCGATTCGCCTTATAAAACAAATCATAAACCGCAATTATTCAACTTCGTTGGAATTTTTCCGCTTCTTTTTTAATTCTTAACCACATCCTCCTCTGGGTCGAAAATAGATAAGCAAAAGACTAATTATTTCTTTGTGTAACAGCTTTTATTTTCGTTTTAATTGTCTTCTATAAAATATGCGCAAACATCGTTGTCTAAAAATTTTCTTGCCAATAATACATTACGCAAGGCACGTTGTCCGCGCAGGACCGCGCAGGTTGTTGTATGCGTTGTTGTATGGGCTGTGATATTTTTCGCAATCATTTTCCTCACCCACGTCAATTTTTCCAATCCTTTTACATAGATTGTATCGTTCTGCTTGTCTATGTTCATTACGATGAATGCTTTCACGCCATGGAATGTCGTTGTTCCGTCATTCCAGCCCAGGTAGTGAAATTTATCTGTTAGCCAACGAGCGTGCTTTTGGCAATGTGGTGATAATCGATCAAAATCATAAGGCGATTTCACCAAAAATCTGTGATGTTCCGTTGTGTTAAACAAACCGCCAGCTACTTCAACACAGATTTGTTTTTTTTTGCTTTTTGAATCCCTGGACGTCGATGATGATTCGTCTTTTCAAAGAGCCATACGTCGAGAGATCTTTTGCACACGAAACACAAATTGTGTCCTTCATATTTTGGGCGAAAAAAATTCAGCGTTCGTATATGCCAAAAATGTTGTCGGGGTAGAGCTTCCCTAAGTGGATAAAGAACAAACAAAAAGTATACTTACCTACTCAGAAGTAGTTAAATTGTGCTCTTCGTTCAAATTTCGGGTTCTTTATATATTACAGCATGGGTGAGATCGTGTGTAGAGGGGGGGAGAAAGAGCGGGACTAATGCCGTCGTCGGCTGGGCATCCTCATGATTGCGATTCATCGGTTGGGAGTCCCCAGGCTTGCGTTTTTATGGGCGTGGAATCCCTCCGCTTGCGGTTTTATGAGTGTCATCGAACCTTTGACAGTTCATTTTTGTGACGTCATTGTTTTGGGTGATGACGTCATCGAATTTTGGCAGTTCACATCCGGTCCAGAACCGCTATATTACCACTACTAATTTACATCGTTGAATATGATTTCCAGAATCTTTATGATATTTTCAGGAGATTTATAAAAAGGGCACAATAGGTATTTATTCTGAAAATCTCTGACCACCAGTATAATATAATCCAAGAAAAACTGCGAGAAATGTTTTCAAATGATAAGCAAATCAAATTTATTAGGTGCTCGCGTGGGACTTATAAATGTTTAAAGTGAGGTAGAAGCCGTTTATATTATTGTCCCAAAGTATACATTCTGGTATTCAAGAAACGTTTAATGCAATCCAAAATAAAATATATTATTCCAAACTTTTGGAATTAATCAATATCGTGATAAATCAATGCGATCTGTGTCAAGAAGTCAAATCTGATCGAAGACCACTAAGATCCAAATTTAAATTTACAGAGATAGCCTGTGATATAAATCAACTTATTCAAATAGATATATAAACCATTATGAAATTTTCATTTTTAACTGTTATATACAAATTCTCGAAATTCGGTGCAGCGGCTCGCAACATAAAAGCTGCTTTATTATACGGGATGCCGTGACAAAAAATGACTATTTAGTTGACACTGGTGCCAATATTTCGATTATTCCTCGTTGTTACGTGGACGTCCATGCTCCACCTGGCAAATTTAAACTATTCGCTGCGAACAATTCACCATACATAAGTATGGCAATAAAATCCTTACAATAGATCTTAGACTCCGACGCATTTTCAATTGGAAATTCATAATAGCCGATGTTGTCCACCCGATAATAGGAGCAGATTTCCTTAATCATTACGGTCTACTTGTTGATTTACGTAGTAAGAGAATTATCGACAATACAACGGAACTTTTCTCGTTTGCTCGACACATTTCAAATGTAGCGGGTACAAAAATTTCGACAATTGATGTGGATCATGATATGATGATTTATTACAAAAATTCATCTCGGTTACAATTCCCTCCAACACAACAATAGTCGAAGGACAAAATAAGTATCACCACATCCTCATTAAGGGACCTCCAGTTGCACAACGAGCTCGCAGGCTTTCACCTGCAAAACTCAGAGAAGCTAAGGCAGAATTCGCGTACATGCTCGAGAAAGGCATTTGCCAACCGTCCAGCAGTCAATGGGCCAGCCCATTGCACTTCGTTCCCAAGAAGAAAGGCCAGTGGAGACTTTGCGGTGATTATCGCCAACTCAATGCGGTAACCATCTCCAATATGTATCCAATAGCACACCTTCACGACTTTTCACATCGACTAAATGGATGTGTCGTTTTTTCAACACTGGATCTGAACCGCACATATCATCAGATTCCTGTTGCACCGGAAGCTGTGCCAAAGACTGCCGTCTGTTTCGATTTGTTCGAGTTCAAAGTCATGACATTCGCCTTGTGTAACGCTGCAGAAAACTTTCAGCGTTACATCAATTTTGCCCTAAGAGGTCTTGAATTTTGTTATGGTTATATCGACGATATTTTAAATGCTTCAAACACGCATGACGAACACCAACAGCATATCCAAATTGTTCTCGAACGCTTACAACGTTATGGTCTGTCAATAAATGCAGCACACTCCAGTTTTCGGTGCATTTTCCGCGAACCAGCTGGGATACACCATTGGTGAACAAGGAACTAAGCCACTACCGGAGTGAGTTAAAGCATTGTTGAATTGTTAAAAGCCAGTCACCATCGATAATCTACGAACATTCCTAGGAGCTACAAATTTCTACCGCAGGTTCATTCCAAAGGCAGCTACAACTCAAGCGCCATTACACCAACTCCTTACGGGGGCCAATAAAGGAGACAAAAGACCAGTAGCGTGGACTCAGTCCGCAGAAGAAGCATTTGAATTCTGCAAACAACAAATAGCTAATGCAACACGAAACGACTGGATCGGCAATGTAGATCTTTCAATTAAGATGGGTAGCACCGGTTGGAGCCACGCGTGGATCGCTTCGCGATGCAAGTGACAGTGACAATGTGGGATCGGTATCGCGAAGTGTGAATATTGACTTAGAATTGTTTCTTTTGGATGTATAGGTAATTTAGTTTAGGATATTCAAATTGTATTCTATTAATTAAAAAACCTTTTGGATTCATAGAGAGAAACGATTCAAGTTTCATTCACCTTTAAAATAAGTGAAAACAAAAAATATAAACTCGCATCATAAAACAAAATTCACGTTGGAATTCACAATGGACAAGCTACGGTTCTCATTTAAAGTACTTGGTGCTGCAGATGGCAAGACGAATGCGCTGTGCATAACCTCAATTGGCACACCGGACGGACACAAGTACTTTGTGCCAAATGAATATTTGGATGCACGCAGTCACGAAGCGCTTAAGAAGACTACAACATTCACTAAATTAAAAAAAGGCGCTGACTCAAAGAGGCCAAATGAGGAATATTTGGATTCCTCTCAGCGAAGATTTGAAACAAACGTATTTAGATGAAGGTAACAACTTACAAATTAATGATGTATATTTAGAAGAAGAAATTGAAAATAAAGACGGCACTAAGGAAGAAAGTTCTTCAGAACAACAGGATGGAAACAAAAAATCGAGATTATGTGGATTTCAGGGACTTGAATAAGATAATAGTTCCTCAATCACAACCCTTTTCATTAATCGAAGACCTAGTAACAAAAACAAGAAATTGCAAATATTTTTCAAAACTTGATATGAATTCAGCGTTTTGGCCCATTGCCCTCAGAATAGAAGATAGAAGCAAAACGGCATTTGTAACCCAGGAAGGCCAGTTCCAGTGGACTTGTTTGCCATTTGGACTTAAAACAGCACCAGCAATATTTCAAAGAATATTGAGCAACATAATGAGAAAACATAAATTATCAGATTTCGCAATCAACTATATAGACGACATACTGATTTTTTCAAAATCCTTCGAAGAACATATTATCATCTATCGAAATTACTAAAAGCAATAATAAATGGAGGATTTCGATTGAAACTATCTAAATGTACATTTGCGTTGGAATCCATACAATATTTAGGACATAAAATAGGGTATAACTCAATTTCACCACTAAGTGATAACCTAATATCAATACGAAATTTTCCGGTTCCAAAAAATCAGAAAAATGTGCGACAATTTTTAGGGAAGATCAATTTTTATAATGAATATGTACCGAAGATTTCCATTATTCTGGAATCACTACATAATTTATTATGAAAAGGTCAACAATTTACTCGATCAACAAAATGTCAAAAAGCAATGTCGAATACATGAAGAATTTCCTTTGCCAGCAGCCAGTACTAGCAGTTTTTGATCCTGAACTACCAGTACACATTTATACAGACGCGAGCTTACAAGGTATAGGAGCTGTAATAAAACAACCACAACTGAATGACACAAAAAAATAGAAAAAACAATAGCATACTTTTCAAAGAAACTGAATGAATCCCAAAAAAGAAAAAAAACTATTTACCTCGAATGCCTAGCAATAAAAGAAGCAGTGAAGTATTGGCAACACTTCCGCATGGGAAAACGCTTCAAAGTATTTTCGGATCATAAGCCGCTAGAGAGAATGAATATTAAAGCCAGAACAGACGAGGAATTAGGGGATCTTACTTATTATTTATCACAATACGACTTTGAAATCATATACCGTCCGGGAAAAGAGAACCTGGAAGCAGATTGTTTAAGCAGAAACACAGTACTAGAGCCTCAAGAAGGCAAAGAAGAAATATTAAAAATTGTTAATCTAATACAACTAGACGACATCATACAAGACCAAAAATATAACAAGAATTTAGAAAATAACAAAAATTATTTAATATTCGAGAATGATCTACGAGTATATTATAGAAAAGAAAGAGAGAAGAGATAAATCGTTTTGTCAGAAGAGTTTTGTCAGAAATTAATCGAGAATATCCATAGAAAATTTTACCACATAGGGATAAGACAAATGCAGAGCAAAATACTGCCTTACTATACGGTAAAAAACATATCGAAGAATATTGAGAAAGCTTGTAAAAATTGCGTAACTTGCATACATAACAAAACGAGAAAACATATAAAAATTGGTCTGATGTCACATCTCGGTCCACGAGCAAAACCGTTTCAAATTGTTTTCATAGATACAATCGATGGATTCGGCGGTTCACGATCCACTAAAAAATACTTACATCTTCTAGTAGATGATTTTACTAGATTCGCATACATATTAACATCCAGAACACAAAACACGGGAGACTTCATTAAATTGACAGAAAATGTTCTGAAAGATCATAATATCGAAATACTTTTAACAGACCAATGCCCAGGCATAAATTCAAAAGACTTCAAAAAATTCGCAGAAAATAAAAATATCACAATGATCTTTACGGCGGTTATTCACCATTCTCGAATGGGTTAAATGTAAGACTCAACCAAACTTTGGTCAATAAGATTAGGTGTAAAATAAACGACGAAAAAAACAAAAAAATGGCATGGACAACCATAGCACATAACTGTGTCAATAAATACAACGAAACCGAGCATACAGAAATAGGGTTCAGTCCAAAATATTTATTAATAGGTGAGGATACATCGGTATTACCAAATGTACTGAAAAAAAGAAGGATGGAAATTATCTAGATTATGATAGAGCAATAGCCTTTGAAAACAGCAAAAAAACCATGACTACAATAAAAAGATATAAGACAAAGACAGGATAAATTACAACTTCAAGGTCGGAGAATTGGTATATGTTGAAAATGGTAAACGACTACATCGAAAGAAACTAGACTTGTTGAGAATTGGACCCTATAGAATCCTGAACAAAGTATCGAACTCTATATACGAAGTTGACACAACACGTAGAAAAGCAGAATCGATTTTTTCACATCTCCAAACTCATTCCTGCTCCAAATGCTTGAGATGTGGAAAGTACAATGGCACGCAACCGATAAGGATTTTATCTATGTTTTGTAGTTTGTACAAAAAAAACTTTATTCCAAAGCTTTTATCGTGGGGGGGGGGGGAATTTAAGGAAAGTATGATCTTACCTTTTGAACTCGGCGCGCGACTGGATCGGCAATGTAGATCTTTCAATTAAGATGGGTAGCACCGGTTGGAGCCACGCGTGGATCGCTTCGCGAAGCAAGTGACAGTGACAATGTATATATATAATACATATATATATATATATATATATATATATATATATATATACACATATATATATACATATATAATATATATATATATATATATATATATATATATATATATATATATATATATCGATAATCAGAGTGCACTAAAGGTGACTGAAAATTCAGTTTTCCACAAAAGAACCCAACACAAAGTCAACGATATCATTTTTGTAGAGATTGTGTAACTAAGAAAATTGTAATTTACTTACCAAGATGCTAATAAACATTATAATTTTTTCATCATATTTAAAATGTACTATTATCAATGTGATCACATTGATAATATGGTATCCTGTGTCACCACGAGAACCCACCGTGTCAGCGCGAGAATATAATTGCATTATGGCAGCACCGAGGAATTCTCCTTCATGCAAAATAACCGCAAAAAGGATCGATCTACTCACTCGTCAGCCACCGCGTGGTACACACAACTCTCTCGTAAGCCGCCGCGTCGTGCACACATTTCGTACTGAATATTATGTAAAAATTTTGTTACTTCATTTTTAATAAACTACCTATATATAAAGCAACATATCTACAAATGGTGACCCCGTGTTCAAAGAACATATAAAAGTGCATCCGCTTCGTGTAAATAACGAATAAAGGTGAAAAATACATCGCGTGCTTTCGCAACCAAAGACTTTCAAGTGCGGCGTTCACAGTTTCCAACAAAAATGGCGTCTCCTGAACAGACGCACGAACATGAGGATGCATATTACGATATGGAAGCAGGCACGTCAGCTCAGAAGAACGAACGTGATAGTAACAACGTGCATTTGGACGCTATAGATTAAGTAAAATTGCCGCCATTTTGGCAACAACAGCCCACGCTTTGGTTCGCGCAAGTAGACGCGCAGTTTAAAAACAACCGCATCGTCGCAGATTCGACAAAATTTAATTTTATTATGGCATCATTGGATTCTGCTATTCTGGAACAAATCGCAGATGTAGTACAAAAGCTACCAGATACCGGAAAGTACACGGCAATCAAACGAGAGCTGATTGCATGTTTGCTGACTCAAAGGAAAGTCATCTTACAAAAGTGAAGACGAAATTGAAATTAGCTGATAAAAAACCATCACAGTTAGTACGAGAAATGAAGTCACTAGCTGGTGATCAGCTTTCTGATAACGCTATACGTTCGCTCTGGTTGCGTCGCCTTCCTGTACGTATCCGCGCCATTTTGACTGTTACGGCTCTTATAGACACAGACACTTTAGCAGAAATGACGGACAAAATACTCCCTGAGTACAATGCGTGGCCTTCAGTTTAAACGGTAGCAAAATACTCAACGCATTTGTTTTTACCATCACCGTTATGAGGAGCAAGCTCGAAAATACCGGAAACCATGCAGTTACTCCAAGCCGGAAAACTAGAGCTGTCGTCGTCCAGTGGTGTTGCCGTCGGCGATGAGATAGAAGGAAACCGTTTAGTAGTCAGCGATCGACATTCCGGCACGTTATTTCTAAATGCACAGGTGCTGGCGTCTCAGTTATCCCGCGAAATGAATTAGAAAAACGGATATCCAGCCTAAAACTGTATGCGGCAAATAATACAGTGATCAACACATACGGTGAGCAGCTCATTAATATAAAGTTAGGATTACGTAGACGCATGGAATGGTACTTCCATATAGCTGATGTAGCACGAACTATAATCGGAGAAGATTTTCTTCGAGCTTTCAATCTTCTAGTAGACCTTAAAAACAAGCGCCTCGTCGATGGCAACCCGCAGTTATATACATTTGGAAAAACGAACGCCGACAACTGCGGTGTCATTGCATCTATAGTACAAGCCAGTACCCAGAGCTTAATACTTCGTTGAATTTTATCTCTGGGGAGAAACATGGAATGTATCAACAAATAATCACTATAGGTCCTCCGACCAAAGAACACCCACGACGATTACCGCCCGATAAATATGCAGCTGCAAAGAGAGAATTTGACTATATGATCTCTAAAGACATTTGCATACCATCAAACAGTCCTTGGTCCAATCCGCTGCATTTGGTAATGAAAAAATCAGGCACTTGGAGACCGTGTGGTGATTATCAACGTCTTATCTCAGTGAATACACCAGATCGCTTTCTGTTCTTCATATACAAGATTGCGCACATATGCTGAATGGCACGAACATATTTTCTACTATAGATCTAAGCGCGCATATCATCAGGTCCCGATACACCCAAAACCGTAGTAGTGACACCGTTTAGATTGTTCGAATTTTGTCGTATCACTTTAAGGCTGTGCAATGCCGCGCAAACCTTCCAACGCTGGATACGACTTTGAGCGGATTGAATTTTTTTTTATATACGTGGACGATGTTTTGGTCGCATCGCGGGAATAAAGCGAACATATTCAACATCTTAAAAAACTATTCGAACGTCTTCGCTAATTTAGGTTGAAGGTTAACCCACCGAAATGTGTTTTTCGAGGTAGTCGAGTATACTATCTTGAATATTTGATCGACAGCAACGGGGTTAAACCATTGCCCAGCAGGATACAGGTGATCAAGAATAACAAAAAACCTTCCACCATATCGGAGTTGCGACTCTATTTTTGGCGACTCTATTCATACTTAATTTTTACGGCGATTCTTGAAAAATGCTGCCTAAATATTAGCACCATTAAATAATTTTGTCACAGATTCGCGAAAAAGAAATAAGCGACCCATTTCACTGGACAGACGAATCGTAAAAGGCTTTTGAGGCAAGCAAAAACCTAGTCAGCGAAGCCTCTTTGTTAGCACATCCAAAAAGCGACGTATTAATGGCTTTGTCTGCAGACGATTTAAATGTTGCTGTCGGTGCTGTATTGAAACAATACGAAGATAATGTTTAGAAACCTTTAAGACTCTTTTCAAAAAAACTTAATCCAGCGCACCAAAGTTATTCGACGTACGACATTGAGCTTTTAGCTGTTTATGAAAGCATCAAGCACAAGATTCACAATCAAAACGGATCACAAATCGTTAACATTTACCTTCATACAGCGATCGGAGAAAGCGTCGCCTCGCCAAGCACGGCAATTAGAATATAACGCGTTTTCAACAAAAATTGTGCACGTACAGGGTACGGAAAATTCTGTCGCGCATGCTTTATCTCGCTGTGAATATATTAACGCCATTACAGAGCTCGTCGACATATGCCAAATTCCTAATGCTCAAAAAGGTGATATTGAGCTCCACGAACTTCTTACATCTTACGTTGCACTGCGGTTACAGACGATCAAAATCCAACAAAACATCGTTTGTTGTGATACAGTTATGGCAACATGCATTAATACACTTAAATCTCAAGTATCAAGTTCCTCACTTCACTAAAATCGCCACATCGACGATTTTAAACATAATAGCTTGCCGCAAGTTTGTAATCGAGCTAAGCTCGAAGCAACGATAAATGCTGATATTGCAATCAGCACCCAAAATATATGTAAACATCTGGGATAAGTTTTAATCATTCTTGCTAGCTAAGATTTTAAGACATAAACTATAAGATTTCTTTTAAGTGTTTAGAAATAGTGAGTAGCAGTTTGGATTCGGAATTTAATAAACCTACACGTAAAACTTACCAAGTCTTTCAATATTGGACTTAAAAAGCCTTTCAGGCTCTTACACATATAACTATACATCTATGGGTGAGATCAGACCATACGTTTCTGCGAAACTCCGAAAGCGGCTTTTCGAGCAAGTCCACAACTTATCGCATCCGAGTGGCCGAGCTACAAGTAAGCAACTGCGCAAGAAGTATGTTTGGCCCAGTATTTGCAAGGATATTGCACGCTGGACGAAAGCTTGCACTTCATGCGAACGTTCCAAAATCAGCCGGCACGTGCAATTTTGCTCCAGTGGATAGAAGATTCCAGCATATTCACGTTGACATCGTCAGACCATTCCCACCAGAGCAAGGAAAATCTTACATGCTCACTATGATAGACCGTTTCTCTAGATGGCCAGAAGCCATACCCATAGAAGAAATTAACGCATAAACGGTAGCGATGGCAATATATACCAGATTTGGAGTTTCTGAAGCAATAACGACGGATCGTGAAACACAATTCGAATCATATTTGTTCCATGAAGCTGATAGGAAGTCATAGACAACGGCGTACCACCCTGCTTCACAAGGGATGTGTAGTCGCTCCACACAGAAGCCTAAAATCGGCGTTAAGGTGTCATAATCCAACGCGCTGGATCGAAAATATTCCCTCAGTTCTCCTGAGGCTACTTACTATGCATAAAGAAGATCTACAAGCTTCGATAGCAGAAATACTGTACGGAAAGCAGCTACATTTGCCGAGCGAATACTTCCTTGGAGAAGACAGTCCAGCAGATACGAGTGTATTCATCGAAAAACTTCGTCGTGACATGCAAGATCTGCGTGCGGTTCTAGCAACACGTCATCGTCAAGACGTTCCAATAGTTTTCAAGGACCTCTCAACTTGTACTCATGTTTTCGTGTGCGAAAACCTCTTCGCCTTATTTGGCTGTTTTGAGCGTCGTTTAGTGGTGTTTCAATGTTTTATACACGACTGAAGTTTTCCATGCATTCTCTATTCACCACGAAGCGATTAAAACTAACACACCTTCTGAATTCAGACCTCGTAGATCCAACAACAAGCACACAAGCTTTGAGAACGTATTCGCGCCCACGAAACCAGGCTAAGCAATCAGTGACGTTTGTGCCAACATGAACGTCGCTTGGGGGGAGAGTACTATAGCAGCACGAGAACGTAATTGCATTGTGGCAGCGCGAGAATATAATTGCACTATGGCAGCACCGAAGAATTCTTCTTCGTGCAATATGACCGCAAAAGGATCGATCTACTCTCTCGTCAGCCACCGCGTCGTACAGACCACTCTCTCGTCACTCACCGAGTCGTATACACAGCGATTACCGTGCATTAATCGCTCGTACGATTCCGGATCGTTATCCCGTGCGACAAATCTACGATTTCACGGAATCTCTCATAGGAACTACCATCTTCACAAAAATCAACCTCGTGCGCGTTACCGGGTACCGAAGTTATCAAACAATTCCGCGACAGGCCGAATTCAGGTGCTGATAACGGATTTTCATCCGAAGTGTGTGGTCGCTAAACGGACAAGAAAATTCCGCTAGCATGGGAAATGCAACTGCAGCACAAAATTCCCTTAAATAGCCATAGCGAGTTACGGCAGCAGCCTCACCTTTCCGTAACATAACGAACAACGCTTTGCCCTATCGTCAATACATCGTGACTATGTCACAATACATTTCCCTATTGATGCTGCTAAAGCATCACAATTTAGATATTACAGCACATGTTTATGTTTTCGCGACCCGCTGCGAGCATTTTTTGTTTATCCTAATGTGTGGCGATCCCTCGCCTAAATTTCAATAAGAAGACCACACACAACAATGTATTGAAATTCCACATATGGAAAAGATTCAAAGATGGTATTGTTTGTCACTCTGCATTTAAGAAATTTAGACTAAGTATTTTTTGTTAAGATAAGAAATACTATAAGTAGTATTGTAATAGGTAGAAATTTTGCCATTTTTCCAAGACAGAAGTCCGAAGTGGACGTTCGAGGCAACGAAATAAAACGATATACGATTTTATTTTTCGTTTTATCATTTTCGTTTTCCCGTCCTATTTTAAAGTTGGCTTGTCCGCGAAATACGCGGAAAAGACCACAACTGGCGCAGTCGGTTAACAACCTACATTGTTCGAAACTCACCAGCAACCGAGATAGGATCCCGCTCCATCATTCGAGTCGAGGATCATAGACTCACCAGCACCTGAGCAAGGATCCCGCTCCATCATTCGAGTCGAGGATCATAGACTCACCAGCAACTGAGCAACGATCACGCTCCATCATTCGAGTCGAGGATCACAGACTCAACAACAAAATCAGTTCATCATCCTAGGAGACCTAGTTACCGGCCTCTAATTATTCATCGTGGAAAACAGGTTTCTTACATCGAGGGAACAAAACCCCAATTTTCATCACCGTAGGAGTATATTTTATCGGTCCAGCATTCGTCGTAGAGAAAAAAAGCTTTCTTACATCGAGAGAACAATACCCCAATTTTCATCAGCGTTATCGTGAGTAAACCAAGTTACATCTAATTTTGTATCTTTATATATATACATATATTATTTTATTGTGCTCCGAAAAATTGTGAACAGTTCTTGTGATTACGAAATCGTCCTTATTATTGGTGCGCGAGAGTATACGTTTCTTTTTGAAAATATGTCGACCCCTGCGGCAAGTGCGGCTCAGCTCCGTAGCTTTGATGCTAATATCCTCGAAAACAACGCGGAAGTGAATAATATTGAACCACCGGTGGCAGTACCAAATATTGTTCCAAATTTTCAGTTATCCTTTGAAAACATTTTACATGAAGCCAATCGCTTACATGAGTTTTCTAATACGAAAAATAGTATTTCTCTACAAGCTTTTTGTAACCGTGTCGATCAAATTTTGCAATTATGCGAAACGGCAGCCCATCAGCAATATGTGGAGCAAATAGTGATCACGAAAATTCGTGGGGAACCACAATTCATCGTTGATAAATACCCTTTCGCAAGGTGGTGCCAAATTAAACAAGTTCTATATGAGAACTTTGGTGTTTCTGAGCCATACCAGGCATTAATTAACGACATGAATCGTATCAAATTTGATACTAATGTTGATAAAGTTTACCGTGAAACAGCGCTTACCGTTTCAACATTTCCAGCCACACTTTAACGAAATTTTTGCGCTTTCAAGATTTAAAGCTTGTATTCCGGAATACAAATCAATATTAATTGAAATGCGACAGTGTGGTACGTTACACAGTGCATACTCTATACTGAAACAAGCACAACAGCTTCGTGACAGTAATTCGCCTCACGACACTCAATCTGGTTACAAAAACCAGCACAATAATACTAATTTCAACTCAAAGTTTATCCCTAACACAAGTTTTAATCAATCACGCGACACTAATAATTCGCGAAATTTTAATAATAATCGTTTTGGCTATCAAAATAACCCAAATTTTAGATCTCGATATGAGAATAATTCTGTAAATAGACCAAATAACAATAATCATTATTCTCAGCGGGAACCACAACACCCTTTCAATAATTCTAATAGGCAATATCAACCTCATTATCAAGGTAATCAAACATATCATAATACTCATCAACGACATGATCCACGTTCACGCATTGTTGAAGCTACTGATGCTGAAAATTTTCAAGTATCTGCCTCGGATCGCCCCCAAACAGTAGAAAACCCTGCCCATGGGAATTACCAATAATTCCCATTACAATCAATAATAAAACACTTCGTTGTTTAATAGATTCTGGTTGTAATACTTCACTTTTAAATAAAAATATATTTCCCGAATCGCATACACTCGACAACCCTATAAGGTTGAGTAGTCTGCATTCAAGGGAAATAATAGAAAAAGGTATTTGGACCAACTTTCCGGAAGAATTTAACCTACCTTCTTCAAACATTGAATGGAAATTGACAAATTTACCAAACCCCAAATTCGACGCTATTCTAGGACAAAATGTCTTAGTCCCTACTAAAACAATAATTAATAATAACGACGGTTCTATTACAATTAATGGTAACAAAGTTCCTTTTATAACAGAAGACCAAGACCCAAAAACGGTATCGAAAAGTCTTTGTCTCTCTCTTGATCAAATTTCCCCCACAGTTGGAGGCTCAAATGCACTCCAAAACATCAAAACCTCTCATTTAAATGAGGAAGAAAAATGTAATTTATACCAATTGCTTCATCAATTTAAAAATTTATTCTACCACGAAGGGGATATACTTACCTCGACAAATGTTGTAACGCACAACATTAAACTTACCTCAGATAAACCTATATTTACTAAAATATATAGGTTACCACAAATCCACCAAAAAGAAGTGGAAAAGCAAATAGCCGAAATGTTGGAAAATATTATAATCCAACCATCGAACTCTCCCTATAATGCACCATTGTGGATTGTACCTAAAAAGGTAGACAATTCCGGGCAAACAAAGTGGAGACTCGTTACAGATTATCGTAAACTTAATGATATTACGATGAGTGATAAATTTCCCATACCTAATATAGAAGATTTATTTGATAAACTGCGAAAATCTAATTATTTTTCCACAATCGATCTTGCGAAAGGATTCCACCAAATTCTAGTTAAACCAAGTGATCGAGCAAAGACAGCTTTCTCGACACATAACGGACACTACGAATATTTGCGAATGCCTTTCGGTCTTAAAAATGCCCCCGCGACATTCCAAAGAATGATAAACTCAGTTCTGAAGGAATACATAAATAAAATTTGCGTAGTCTACCTTGACTATGTATTGATTTTCAGCACTTCATTAGAAGAGCATATGGACTCACTTCGTAAAATTTTCAGAAAGCTCAGAGAGTTTAATTTAAAAATTCAACCGGATAAATATAACTTTTTCACTCACCAAACAGAGTTTTTGGGTCATATTTTAACACAGGACGGAATCAAGCCGAATCCTGATAAACTTAATAAAATACAGAACATTTCGATTCCCAAAACCGTTAAACAACTTCGTTCTTTCCTGGGCTTAACGGGGTATTACAGAAAGTTCATCCGAGACTATTCTGCACTAACAGTGCCTATGACAAAGTTTTTGAAAAAAGGCACTAAAATTAATGTAAATAATTTCGAATATATTGAAGCTTTCGCTAAATTAAAACTTCTGCTTACTACTCCACCTGTCTTAAGTTACCCAGACTTCTCAAAGGAATTCACGTTGACAACGGATGCTTCCCAATATGCGTTGGGCGCAGTGCTTTCTCAAAATAACCATCCTTTAGCTTATGCTTCGCGAACGTTAAATTCGCACGAAATCAATTACTCTGCAATCGAGAAAGAACTACTCGCGATAGTTTGGGCTACAAAAAGTTTCAGACCTTATCTATACGGTCGTCATTTTAATCTGGAAACAGATCATCGCGTTTGGCTTAATTCTTTGAACGAACCAAACCAAAAGCTAATCCGCTGGAAATTGCGACTTAACGAGTTTGATTTCAATATCAAATACATCAAGGGTAAAAATAATGGAGTTGCCGATTTCTTGTCCCGTATGGACAAAAATTTCATGGAAGATAAGGATGTACATGTAAACGAGGAGTGTCATTTACAGGAAAATCCAATATGCCGGAGCATAACCCGAAATATACCTGACCAAACTTTACAGGAAATTTTAGACATTTGCAACGAGCAAAATACTGAGCTCCCTGAAGTAATCAATATTCCAAGAACTTCCCAATCCACACAAGTGCAAAGAAACTTTACTTGTCTCCCCTCCGAAGCAAACGGTACAGGTACTATCCATTCAGAATTGCAAAACCAAAATACCTCGATTCCAATGAAGGATGATTACATCAATAAATTCAAATTTCAAATTATACTCTCCAACCAAAATTTTCCACCGTCTATTAACAAAACACGCATCCAAATTCGCGAAGAAGAATTACTTCTTCACGAATATGTACAAAATTTAATGGATAAATTGCCTCCTAGTAAAAGCATAGCCATTTATTCCGATCTAAACGATCATTGTTTTAACAAAATTCAGCTAAAGCTCCACGAAGTCTTCGATAGCTCCTATAAATTTATAAAAGTGTCCCGTATTCTGAAAGACCTCCAGTCAGAGGAAGAAGCGATTTACCAAATTCACATGTATCATACAAAAGAAATAGGACACGGCGGAATAGACAAAACATTTAAAGGAATCTCACAACATATTTACTACCCTGACTTAAAAACTTTGGTAACACGCTACGTCAATAATTGGGAGCCATGCAATACAGCAAAACACTCGACTTCTCCAATAAAACCGAAATTCAAAATTACGGAAACGCCCGAAGATATAAACCAAATTTTTCATATAGACGTTTTTTTCATCGATCGCCTAAAAGTGGCTACATGTATCGATAAATTTTCCAAATATGCAACTTGCCTTATTTTAACAGATCAATCTAAACCTTCATTAAAAGAAGCAGTATTATTTTTTCTATCAAATCTAGGTAAACCAAATTTAATCGTTGCCGACAACGAATTTAATAACTTTTTCATAAAAGAACTGTGTAATGACCATGGCATACAAATACACTTTACCAAACCCAATTCACACACGGGTAACAGTGATGTCGAACGTCTCCATCAAACAATTTCTTCAAAGTATCGAACAACCTCTTCCAGAGATTCGCCTAAATCACGTCTTTATACTTCCCTGTACTTCTATAATCGCCAAATACACTCATCTATTGATACAGAACCTTTCAAAGCACATCATGGCCTTTCAGATAAATCTAAAATTATAAACATAATGAAATTAAACAAGGAGAGATCAATTAATAAGCAAAATAAAACACGCGAAAATTACGAAGAAATGAGAACCACCGGATACGTTAAAACCCCTAACCGCGCAGCTAAACATTTGGCTAAATACACTAAACGTAATCTCGATAACATAGCACATGTCAATATTAAACGCCCGAAACGTTTTGTTATCTCAGATGTCAACTCACCCGAAACTTCTACAAGGAATCCTTTTATTCCTAATATCACTGTTAGTTTCGAGCGACATCCAAGTTGAAAATTTAGAATCAGAAAATGGAGTTATTCTAATTAACAAACAACGAATACATCTTATCGCGGGAGTTACGTTTTTGGATAACGTTTTGTTCAAAACATCGGTCGATTTCCTCGACGCGGAATTGCCAAAATAAAACACTGATTTTTTTTAAAAAAACAAAGGTGGACTTTATTTCCTAAAGATCCAAGTTTTTATTCTTTACTTTACAATTCTTAATTTTGAACTGACTCTCTTATCATAGGGCTCGGCGTATTTATACATTTGGTATGCTGCATCAGCATTTGTAATTCGATCTTCCGTTTGCAATAGATCGTGGACTTTAATAATTGATTTTGGGCTGACCATGCAATTAAATGTAATTTGTTTACAATAGATCGTGGACTTTGGTAATTGATTTTGGGCTACCCATGCAATTAAATATGAGAATGTTTATTTAGAGTTGATTGGTTCTGTTGGGATGTTTATATTACTTGGTGGGTTACCCCGGGTGTTTATGTTATTGAAATTGGTTGTACGTGACTGATAGGATATTCGTGGTTTCGGGATAGGAGGAGTATGTATGGGATGCATGTGTAACTTCTCCCTTCTTAAGATCTTTGTTGTCCTCAACAAAATTGAATATTGGTAAGTTGTTGTTTTCTTTTTTGTCATTATTTATATTTAAAATTGGAAGATTTATTTTTGCAGTGACGGTAGAAAATTAATGTAGTTGCAAGTATTATAATAATTATAAACGTTACTGATGCAGCTGTAATGTTGTTTCTGGTATTTACGTATTTTATTTCCTCTATATTATCTAAGTTTTTTCGTTATCCAATTTTAGGTTTTTTTTTTAAATTAATTTGTCTAATGTATCCAGTAGTGTTTGTGATAGGATTTAATATTAATATTTGTTGAAATTCTTCTATATCATTGTAGTACACCTTGCCGAGTAATTCTAATTAACAATTGCTGAATCTTAATATATAATGTCCATTTAACTTATATGTTTTTTCATTACAGTTTTGTTTTATTGATTCATTCATATTGATAGCTATAACTAATCCTCCTTCTATTTCTTTCACATGAGAAATATTACTTGCATTAATAATACAATCCCTGTTGTTACATTTTATTTCATTTTGAAGAGATTTTTACATGTTTTTCGCTTCTGTAGTAAGTTCCTTGGAACAATATAGCTTCTTTAGCATTTATGTTTAATATTTGATGGTTTTATTTGAAACTTGTTGAACATAATAAGATAATAGTGGTTGTGTTAAAACTGGGATATTTATAGCGAATATGATAATACTATTTTTGATAAAAACGTTAATATTTATGTCTCTTAGTTCGTCTTTTATTAGATCAAGATTATGTACTAATTGCATGTTTAACAAAATTTCGTTTATTTGCTTTGTTTTGTTTGTGTCTGTTGCTAATTGATTGAAGAGTTTGTTGGTATTATTTATATTTTGGACAATTTTGTGTAAGTTGCTCTGAGCGTTACTTATCTTTACTTATTGGTTCATTGATTTAATTATTTCGTGGTTATTGGAGTCGATTATACTTAGGTGACTCATGATTTCTTCATAGTCGTTGTTATCCATGACTCCGAAGAATAATTTATAAAAGGTTCCTATTGGGTTAATAATTTCTGATTTTAATTTGTTATGGCCAATCTTCAATGGAATTGTAGGTTTTTTTGGAATAATTAGTATTGGTTTTATTTGGGAAGATGAAGCCTTTATTAAAATGGAGTAATTTGAGTTCGCTTCGTATGGTTTCAATGGTGTAGGTTGTATAATGATGAGGTTTAATTTCTGTTGTTAAATGATTAAGAGCTTCTTCGTATTGGTTTAAATTAATTTTATGGTAAATATGTTTATAGTATTTTATGAGTCTAACAGGATCCTTTTTGATGAGAATAATTCCTGATTCGGATTCTGCTTGTTAGATTGTAAGCTCTGTTTTACAGCTTGGTATGGTAGTTGACATTAGAAGAATAATAACGATCAATTTAGGGATGTTGATCTGAAAATGTGGTGTTTATGAAATTAATTTTCCTTCTATTATTTCCAAAATCATTTTTTGTCTGATTTGAGGAATTTGACTTTGAGTGAAATCTATAGGTTTATTGTCTGAGAGGTATTTTGCGATTGTGCATACAAATACGCCGCAATCATTATTATTTTCTTGTAATGGGGTGTTTATTTCGTTTAATAAGGATAAGGTTGCTGTATTGAATGGTTTATTAAGTTTATCTAAGGATTCTTGCTCTAAGTAATCCTTTAATGGTTTTAACAATTCGTTGTTTGTATTGCCAAGTGAATCAAAGTATTTTATAGTATGATTTTTTAATGATATTGCTGCTAGTGTCCAGTGATTGTTGTTTACATGTACGGGGATCAAGATTAAGTCAAAAGAAAATAGATCTATTTTTCGGGTCCAGCGTTTAACTGAATTGTATCCTAATCTTTGGAGTGTAGGGATGAAGAATGTATTAAATGAATAAACTTTGGGGGATTTTTCTGAATTTCTGCTGGGTTCAGATATAAGATTTAAGTAAAAGTTAATTATTTGATCGTTCAACCATGAAGTGTTATTTAGTGTGTTTATGTCTTTTCTAGTGATATTCAATCCGAATTTTGTTATAAGTACTTCGTTTTGGGATTCTTGATTAAGAGCGTTATTGATTTTTTCTATTTCTCTATCTTTGAATTTGTTATCTTGTGTGGTAGGTTCACTTATCTCTGGTGTTTCCTCGTAATATTTTTTTATTCTTTTTATGCAAGTAGGGTGGATTTTGTTCCGTGATTTATTTTTTAGAACTTTTATTATTTCGTTATTATCATTTTTAGTTATGTTTTCTTTTCGATACTTGGGCTTTTCTTTGTGTCTTTCATTATTGTAGTTTTTTATATAAACATGTTTGAATGGAATTTCTGGTTCTTTTTCTCTGTTTTTGTTATGATATGATAGCCATTTACGTTTCCTTTCTTCGAGTGTTTGAAATATTTTGTCTTTACTGCATAATCCGTATTGTATGTCCTTTGGACGTTGGTGTGTGCTCGAATGAATTGAATTGTTGTAGTACTCTGTAGCTTTTAATATGCTTTCTGTAGTATTTAATTCGGGATTCGTAAATGATAAGATTCTTATGTGTTCTAGAAGGGTATTGTGGCATCTGTTCATATCTGAATTACCTGTATGTGCTTTAGGTGATGAGAAGTGATTTTCGATGTTTTCCTTTCGTAAGTAATCTTTCACATTAACTACGTTAAATTCGTTGTCGGATATAATTTTATCTGGTTTTCCTAAGATTGCATTTCGTTCTCGAATAAGATTTATAAATGTAATAGCATTTTTGTCTGTTGTTTCTTTTGTGTATAAATGTTTAGAAAATTTATCGATCGCTGTGAAATATTGTCGTTTTCCAATAAAGAATATATCGATATGTATTATTTGGTTTATATCTGATGGAGTTTCTGTCGATTTAAATTCGGGTTTCACGGGATTTCGATCGTATTTAGCTAAATAACATGTTTCACAATTGTTTATATATTTTGTTATTAATTTTATTAAATTTTTGTAGCAGTATTTAAGTTTCAATTCTTCGTAGTTTTCTATTATTCCTCTATGGTTTGTTTTTTCGTGGTATTTTTTTATTTGTTCGAAGCCTTGTTCTTCGTTGAGCAAATCGGTGGCATGATGACTACATTTAATAAATTTTATATTTTGGTTATTAGAGAATAGATAGATAATAGCTAGTTGGACTTTATTCCATTCGTGGTCAGTTAATTCACAATGGATTCCGATTCTTCCTTTTTCGGGTATGTAACGTCGTAAGATATCTTTGATTATGCTTTCGCTTTCTATATCATTTTCATCAATAAATATTTTCCTGTTCTTGTTTACGGTTTTTATTTCCTTTTGTTTCTTTTTGACGATGATGATTTGTGTTTTGTATATGTTTACAATTCCTTCTCTAATCGGTATAAAGTCATGTTGATCTTCAACCCCTGAATGAATTGTTGCCATATTACTAGTTATTTCGTCATTCAGATTTATCTCATGGTTATCAGGATTAATTCTACTAAGAAAATCAGCTACTTTATTGTCTTTTCCTTTGACATACTCTATTTTATAGTTATACTCGTTAAGTTTTATTTTCCATCGTTGAAGTTTGCTATTAGGTTCTTTTAAATTACTTAACCATACGAGTGGTCTGTGGTCGGTTTTAATATCGAATTGAACTCCGTATAAATATGGTCTGAAATACTGTGTCGCCCAGATTATTGACAGTAATTCTTTTTCTATGGTGGAATAATTACGTTCATGATCGTTAAGGGTTCTACTTGCATATGAAAGTGGATGTCCGTTTTGGGATAGAACTGCGCCTATTGCTTTATCTGAAGCATCGGTTGTAAGTTTAAATCTTTGTTTAAAGTCAGGGTATCGAAGAATAGGATAATTAGTTATTAGGTCTTTAAGTTTTTCAAATGCTGCAATGTATTTAGGGTTATTATTGTCAATTTTATTTTGTTTTTTTAGAGCATCTGTTAATGGAGATGCTATCTTAGCATAGTCATTTATGAACTTTCGGTAATATCCGGTTATTCCGAGAAAAGATTTAATTTTTTTTGTTGTGTCTGGAATGTGAAGATGTTTTATTACGTTAATTTTTTCTGGGTTTGGTTTAATGCCATCAACTGATAAGATATGACCTAAATAGTTAGTTTCTTTTGCAAAAAATTTGCATTTATCGATTTGTATTTTTAATTTATATTTTTTTAAAGATTCGAATATTATTTTTATATTAGTCTCCATTTCCTGGAGGGATATATCGTCGAGATATACAACACATATTTTATTAATATGTTCCCTGAGAACTTCATTCATCATACGTTGGAACGTTGCGGGTGCGTTTTTTAATCCGAAGGGCATTCGAATGAACTCGTAGTGTCCTTGGGGAGTTGAAAAAGCGGTTTTGTGGCGATCGGCTTCGTTCACTTCAATTTGATGAAAGCCTTTAGCGAGGTCAAGGGTTGTAAAGTATTGGGCTTTTCCCAATTTATCGAAAATTGACTCTATGTTTGGAATTGGGAATTTATCTTCCGTAGTTTCCTCGTTTAGTTTTCGATAATCTATTACAACTCTCCATTTAGTTTTCCCTGAATTGTCCATTTTTTTTGGTACAATCCAAATGGGTGCGTTGTATGGAGATGACGAAGGTTGGATAATACCTTGTTCTAGCATTTCATTAATTTGAGTGGTAACTTCGTTCTCGTGTACCTGAGGGAATCTGTATATCTTTGAGTATAGTGGTTTGTTGGATTTTGTGACTATATCATGTTTGGTTTGACTGGTACAGGAAAGAATATCTCCTTCTTTGTAAAATAAGTCACTATTATTTTTGATGAGGTTTTTAAGACTTTTTATCTCCTCATTGTTCAGATCTTTAAAAAGAATATCAGTGGATTCTTTTGATTGTTTGGGAGTGTAATTATTATTTTTTTCTAAGAAGTTTACTTCTTGGGGTACGGCATATGTGAAATGTAATATTTTGTTATTAACTTCAAGAGTTCCTTCTCCTGAAGTTATTTTTGCATTTAAAGGGAAAAGAATATTTTGTCCTATGACTGCCTTAAAGGTTTTGTTATGGAAGTCCATTACGTTCCATAGAATTTTATGAGAATAGGGTAAATCAAATTCTTTGGGCATTCCTGTCTTTATTTTAGCTGTGACGTAAGTTTCTCCTCCTAATCCTAATACTGTTATATGGTTTGTTAATTTTATTCTATTATGGTTTTTTAAACAGTTTTTAGCTAGACTTGAGGTTGATGCGCCGGTATCTATTAATGTCGGTATTATTTCGTTGTCAATGTTTAAATATACTATAGGTAGAGCGTTTCCGAGGCAGGTATTAGAAAATTTGTATCCATTTTTTCTTGTTTATACATATTAGAATTGTCGACTTGCATTGGTTCTGGTTTATAATTTCTAAATTGGTGTCTATTAGTTTGAAATTGATTTTTGTTGAAATGGTTATTATTTTCGAATCTGCGATAATTATTCTGGTTATTGTAATTGTTAAATCTGTTATAATTATTTTGATGGTTTGGTTGAGGAAATTTGTTAGGGTTATTATTATTTCGAAAATTATTTGGTCGATAAGTATTGTTAAAATTGTTTCGGTTATAATTATTGTTGTAAAAATTGTTTGGGTGTGAATTACTTTTATAGTTATTATTTTTACGCGAATTTTGGTCAAATGTATTTAATTGTAGCTCGTTAAGTAAGTTATAAGCTTGATCTAGGGTTTGGACATTTCGACTTTCTAAGAGAAACATTTTATATTCTGGTAGAAGACTTTTAAATTTGTTCAACACTAAATTTTCGTTTCGTACAGGGTTGAATTCTAAATGTTGATTTTGATTCGGACTTTGTATATATTTTATATTCAATCTGTTCAAAAGATCGTCTAACTTATGGTATATAATATCTATATTATTAGGGCTAACCTTATGTATTAAATTGACAATATGGTTAAATGATTCGGTGATGCCGTATGTAGAAATGAGGGCATCCTGGACTGTTTTCCAAGTTGGGTCTGGTATCTTTTGCATTGTTTGACGTGCTTTTCCTTGAATTCGGTTGAGTATTAATCGGAGAATGTATGATGCTTGATTCCCAGGTGGTGTTAATGAAAGTATCGTATTGGCTTCTGTGATCCAGGAGTTTAGGGCGAATTCTTCATTATTACCATTGTATATTGGTAATCTTCTGGCTTCCTTCAACAGCTCTTCAAAAGGTAGTTCTAATGGTAGTATTGATGGTAATGGCGGTAGTTGTGGGACATCTTCTTGGTTTGCCATTTTTTTGCGGAGAGGTTTTACCTTATAGCTTACGTTACCTGTGTGCCTTTTCAGCTTGATCTCGTAGTTCTTTGTCTTGATACACTTGTTTCACTTTTGATTGTTAATTTTATTACACAATCCTTCCAAATTTTTTTTGGAGAGGATATTTTTGTTATTATTAGTTTTAAGTTTTATGCACTGATTCTATTGCAAATGAAAACACTTAATATACCGTGTTTAGCGGTGTCGCGATTAAATTCTTTTGTTGTCGAAAGAGGATTTTCCCTTCTTCAGACGGACGACTGCGCCAGTTACGTTTTTGGATAACGTTTTGTTCAAAAAATCGGTCGATTTCCTCGACGCGGAATTGCCAAAATAAAACACTGATTTTTTTTTAAAAAAACAAAGGTGGAATTTATTTCCTAAAGATCCAAGTTTTTATTCTTTACTTTACAATTCTTAATTTTGAACTGACTCTCTTATCATAGGGCTCGGCGTATTTATACATTTGGTATGCTGCATCAGCATTTGTAATTCGATCTTCCGTTTGCAATAGATCGTGGACTTTAATAATTGATTTTGGGCTGACCATGCAATTAAATGTAATTTGTTTACAATAGATCGTGGACTTTGGTAATTGATTTTGGGCTACCCATGCAATTAAATATGAGAATGTTTATTTAGAGTTGATTGGTTCTGTTGGGATGTTTATATTACTTGGTGGGTTACCCCGGGTGTTTATGTTATTGAAATTGGTTGTACGTGACTGATAGGATATTCGTGGTTTCGGGATAGGAGGAGTATGTATGGGATGCATGTGTAACTCGGGTCATTATCACATTTTTCACAAAATTAATTTAACCGATTATCAACATACTTTGTCAACACTTGCAAAAATCACTGTCCAAACTTCTGATAATAAAACAAACCTCATTATCCAATACTTTCCTGATCTTAAACTCGAGTTAGTACATCGAGTTGACACATCACTAGATAAAATCAGTAATCAACTAAAGAAACAAATAATTTCTAACGAAATGTTTGAAAGAAATTTGGAAATCATAAAAAAAATCAAACTTTAACTTTAAAAGACCAATTTAAAAATTATTCATTCTGGACTACTAACGAACTTAATAATGTCAATGTACAAGTTCATTACCTAAAATATAAAAACATTCTGAGAGATTTTACATATGAAGTAGATAAAGTAATAGATAACATAAATACAGCACGCTTTGGCATAATGTCTCGTTCTATACTTGATCGAATCGAAATCGAACAAAATTTTATAGGCTTTTACGAATTGCAAGAACTGTAAATTTAAATAGTTGCTAGAAATTACTATAACATATTGTATATTATATTAAATATTCCTATATTTTACGATAAGCCTGTATATACCTACTATTTACGTACAATAGCTCTGAAAAATTATACTTAAATTAACTTACCTAATCAGGTAGTTGTTAAGTTCAATGACAAATATTTCGTCGAAAATAAATATATTAAGCATTTAAAGAATCCAATAAATTGTGATACCTCATGTAAATTTTTGAAAACAAATAGAGGTAATTGAATCCGGATTGATATTCGCCAATAATTTTAACGACAAAATAGAAAACACTTCAAAAATTTTGAAAATTTTGTTATAAATTTTAATAATTGTACAGTTAAATTGCTCGATAAAGTGTACACAAATAAAGTAGTAGGATTTTCACATAAACTTATATTGTCACCTCTTATCGCTTTAAATTTTAAATAAGACGAAGTCACTTTCGAGGACATTAAATTCAAACATGGCGAAAAGCTGAAAGAAATTAAACTTATAGAATTTAAGCACAAACAGAACACAATCATTTCCTCCATCTCAACTATTGTAATATGTATTGTAATAATATTTTGTATTTATATATAACTTAAATGCAGACGTAAAATAATAAATATTAACGTAAATTCACCTGCTCGAAAGCCCGCGAATAAATTCGATAAATTAGAAGAGAAAATAGTTAAATACGAGAAACAGAAAAACGAGATTGTTATTGAATCGGGAGCTTCAATCTAACGGAGGGGGAGTTACGGCAGCAGCCTCACCTTTCCGTAACATAACGAACAACGCTTTGCCCTATCGTCAATACATCGTGACTATGTCACAATACATTTCCCTATTGATGCTGCTAAAGCATCACAATTCAGATATTACAGCGCATGTTTATGTTTTCGCGACCCGCTGCGAGCGTTTTTTGTTTATCCTAATGTGTGGCGATCCCTCGCCTAAATTTCAATAAGAAGACCACACACAACAATGTATTGAAATTCCACATATGGAAAAGATTCAAAGATGGTATTGTTTGTCACTCTGCATTTAAGAAATTTAGACTAAGTATTTTTTTGTTAAGATAAGAAATACTATAAGTAGTATTGTAATAGGTAGAAATTTTGCCATTTTTCCAAGACAGAAGTCCGAAGTGGACGTTCGAGGCAACGAAATAAAACGATATACGATTTTATTTTTCGTTTTATCATTTTCGTTTTCCCGTCCTATTTTAAAGTTGGCTTGTCCGCGAAATACGCGGAATAGACCACAACTAGCGATTTGTAGCTCTTCACTATTGTATTTTTGGTTCTAACCGCATCGGGGAACTGTTAGGCGCATGCATGTACACGAATATGCAGAAGCAAGATTTGCCACGTGAATCTTACATTCCGCAAAAGTGATGACGCAAAAGTCTTAACATGGGAAAATTGTCGCTCACACGAAATTGCATATTTTGCATATTCAGAATTCTCGCGATCAGACTGCAACGTAAACAGTCTGATGTTATAAATATTTGAGATGTGCGGCAAATCGTGTTCTTGTTTTTCGTACTCTGTAAGTGAATACATTTCGGCCAGTAAGTCGTGTTAACTTAATTAACTTAAATAAATTAAAGTTTAAAGTACAATTAAACGTAGAAAAAGAAAGATTGAGTCTTTTATATTTTTTTTAAGGATGATCGGCGCGTAACAAATTCTGGTGGCAGCGGTGGGATAGTCAAAAATATATATATATATTTATATATACATAAATTGTATTGACTATCCTTGGAGCGAACTCAGCTCCACAATATATATAAAAAAGGACACAAAAAGCGCATCGAGTGATTGGATATACACATCAGTCCTCAACGTGGGTCATTGCAAAACAGCAAAGTTGTTCTCCAAAAGCGAGTGCAACCAACGTTGAGTAATTCATCTTTAGTCTGCAGGAAGCAGAAATTACTCCAACAATTCGGAACGTGCTGCAAAAGCGAGGAAAAGTAGGCAGCTTAACTGGAGCCTTATCAAAGAAGCTGAGACTACAAGGAAGTTCGCAGAGGCAGCATCACATATATCGCAGGAGGCAACATCAACGACTCGAGATGAACACGGCGTAAGTCCTTTTCTTTTTATCGACAATTTGATTGGCTGAAAAAAAAACAAGTGACCCTTAGGCCAAATAAAAACTCCCAGCCTAAGTATATGGGATCGGAAATTTAAATTGTGAATAAATCGAAAATTTAATTTGTGAACAAGTATATGGGATCGGAAATTTAAATTGTGAATAAATGTTAAATTAAGAAAAAAATTGTTTAGAGAAAATTAAGAAATAAGTAAAGAGAGTGATAGATCTATGAAAATCCAATCTGATAAATGAACGGTGTGTATCGCGTTAAATACGGGAAAAGGAAATTTAAGTTAACTCTAGAAGAATTGCTATGCAATCCAAATAGAAATCTCTTCCAAATTAGAATTGAAAACGAATATATTGATTTCGGGTCTATTCGCGAATACTTAGGGAAACATTTCGTCGGACGGGATAAAAGTAGTAGTGAATCGTCGATTGAAAGTATTAAAAGTAGTGACAGTGACAGTGAAAGTGATCGTGTGAAATTCAGTGCAATCAATTTTAATTCTTTGCAAGAATCAAGTACAAATTCCATCAGCCCGACAGCTGACGAGAGTTGTTTAGAAAGAGCATTTGAATCGGCTTTAAATTTTTCTGTAGATCAATTATCAATTTGTTCGGAAATAATGGGTTTAGACAACGAACAGGCAAATCAAATTAGTAGCGTGGAGGAGAATCCGAGAAACACTTCTCTAAACATAAGTTTTTCCGATTTAAAAAGTTTTATTCCGGTGTTTGAAGGGGAAGCGGAAGATGCTTTCAGTTTTATTTATGCTTGTGAGGAAGCTATGAAGTTGGTCCAAGGACGAATTCAAACAGTGCTCTTTAAGTATATTTGCATGCAACTTCGCGGAAATGCGCAGACAATTATCCTTAATGAGGAATTTGAAAATTGGCGTGCGCTAAAGGCTAAACTAAAGCAAGTTTATGCCGAACCGCATTCTATGCTCCAACTCCAACGGGAATTATTTTCATTTAGACAAAGATATAGTGAAACGGTGATACAGTACCATCAAAGACTCCTTAGTCTCCACCGCAGAATATTAACGGCACGATCGGATCAATCTTCGGTTGGTGAAAACGCGTTTATTGAAGAACAAGTGAAAACAGTGTTTATAAGTGGATTAGAGGAAGTGCTTACTATGTATGTTATCACACAGAAACCGAAAACACTGGAGGAAGCAAGTCGTCTAGCTCAGGAGGAGGAACAGAGACAAGGTCTTGTGAGTGTATCTGCAAAAAGGGATTTTACGGACAGAAATATTTTGCCACGCGTTCACAAAATCCATTCCGAGAAGAAATGCTTTGCTTGCGGGAAACTAGGACATATCCGACGTAATTGTAGAAATGTGCGTTTCGATAATACTAGGAACTTCGGAAACACGCCAGCTCAGAGTAATTTGTCACGGCAAAGTGGATATCAACCCCATTCAAACGCAGCCAGTAACAATTTCAGATCCTCAAACAATCTTAGCAATAATAAGTCAAATGTAAACAATGAATTCCGAATAAATGCTTTAGATATTGAAGAAAGTCCTTACGTTTTCTTAAAATTCGAAAATAAATATTTGAAATTTTTAGTGGACACCGGTAGTTCTCTTAATTTAATAGCAGCGAAATATGTTTTTGAGAAGGATGTAGAAAGGTCAAAGGGAATTAAATATCGTTGCATTAACGCAGTAGACGCTGAAACATTCGGGCTTTCAACACTTAATTTAAGTTATGGATGCGACAAATTCGAAATTCAATTCCAAGTTGCGACCAATCGGTTATTCGATAAATTCGATGGAATACTTGGGTCACCTTTTCTTGTCGAAAACAAAGCTATTGTAAATTTAAATGATCAAATTTTACAAATCGGTCAAAGTAAGCTGCGTCTGTCTAAAAAAAACTTTCTTGCAAAAGCAAGATCGGAAACTGTTTGCTATTTGCATGTCAATGAAGAGCCAGGAGAAAATTTGTTAATAATGGGAATGCAAGAGGGAAAATTAAAAATTGCTGATTCTCTTGTTAAAGTTGACGGAAATGGAGAGATTCCAGTTGTCATATTGAACGAGGATGAAAAAGAATTGCAAATAAACTCAGAACGAATAAACGTATGCAAAGTTGGAATCGAAGAATTTAAAGAAAAACACAAAGACATAATTATCCGAGACCAGATATGAACAAAGAAGAAAAAGAAAGTATATGGAACATCTTAAATAACTATCGATGCCTATTCACAGATATTGACCCCGAAAATCTTACAAAAGCAGCGGAACATTCCATTGACGTAATGCCAGGATCGAAACCGATCTACACAAAAATTTATAGATTTCCGAAAATTCACGAGGAAGAAGTCAAAAAGCAGATTGAAAAGTTATTGAAAGACGGAACTTTAAAGGAAAGTATTAGTCCTTGGAATTCACCCTTGTGGGTAGTGCCAAAAAAGATTGATGCTAGTGGGAATCTAAAATGGCGGATCGTGATAGACTACCGTAAGTTAAACGAGGTAACAATCACCGATAACTATCCATTGCCAAATATTTCCGATATTCTCGACCAATTGGGAAAGGCAAAGTATTTTTCAACTATTGATTTGACGAGCGGGTTTCATCAGATCCCAGTCAAACACGAGGATCAGTGCAAACAGCTTTCAGCACTCCATACGGGCATTATGAGTATACTCGTATGCCCTTTGGGTTAAAAAATGCACCTGCGTGTTTCCAGCGCATGATGAATAGTGTTGTCAGGTCTACAAGGCTCAAAATGTTTTGTTTATTTGGACGACATTGTGGTCTACGGAGATTCACTTCAGGATCATAATGAAAAATTAAGAGCAGTATTTGAACGTCTTAAACTGAATAACTTAAGAGTGCAACCGGATAAATGCGAATTCCTAAGAAAAGAGGTCACATATCTTGGGCACATTATCTCTGAAAATGGAGTAAACATGGACAAGAAAAAACTGGAAGCAGTTGATAATTTGCAAGTTCCAAGAAGTCCAAAAGATATAAAATCGTTCCTAGGATTTACGGGATATTACCGTAGATTTGTGAAAAATTATGCCAAGATAGTCGAACCTATGAATAAACTTCTATGAAAAAATATAGAATTCTTATGGACACAAGAATACCAGTCAGCATTTGAAAAAATTAAACAAACGTTGAAGGAAAACGTAACTCTGATGTATCCCGACTTTAAAAAAAGATTTATTCTTACAACCGACGCAAGTAACAATGGGATTGGGGCAGTCCTTTCCCAAGAAGATGATCTAAAAGGAGAAAGACCAATAATGTTTTTAAGTAGAACTTTAAACAACGCCGAAAAAAATTACTCAACGACAGAAAAAGAGTGTTTAGCGATTGTTTGGTTAGTAAAACAGTGCAGGCCATATTTATATGGAACGGAATATATTATTCGCGCTGACCATAGACCACTTTTATGGCTATTTAGTGTCAAGCATCCGGGTAGCAGACTCGTTCGCTGGAGGTTAAAATTAGAGGAGTATCAATACAAAATGGAGTACACTCCTGGAAAAAACAATAAAGTAGCGGATGAAATAAGCCGAAATTTTCCGGTTAACGCTATTATACCTAGCTCAGATGGTAAATATACGGAAATCTTAGGAGAAAATACAAACGACGTATCTGAAACCCTTTTGGGGTACAAACACACAAAATTTATTGAAGATATCACAATTAACAAGCACGGTGATGTAATAGTGAAACAAGGAGACAAAATAGTAAGAGTTTGTAAAAATGGACAAATAATGGAAATTAGTTTAGATGAAATGGAAAATTCCAACGAGGTTCAAATCGAGGACGATCCTGATAATATAGAAGGGGAGGGATCAGATAATGATGAGTTTGAGCAACAACAATCGAATAGATCGAATGAAGAAACTATAATCGAAATAACTAACGCGAACGAAAAAATAAAGCTTCTGGATAAATACCACAAAGGTGTCATAGGAGGACATAGAGGTGTGAATAATCTCGAAGAATTTCTCAGACGTAGTTATCGCTGGAAAGGCATGAGAAAGGACATTCGAAATTATGTGAAAAAGTGCGACGAATGCCAGAGACAGAAAATAGTAAGACGAAATTTAAAAGCACCAATGGCGATAGAAAAGTTAAAGGAGCAACCGTTTGATCGAGTTGCAATGGACGTGGTTTCGTTCAAATGGAAAAATGGACAACACAAGGCTTTGACAATGCAGGATAATCTAACGAAGTATATAAAATTCATCTACATAAAATGCGAAAACGCTAAAAGTGTTTCAAATGCGATCATAAATGAATGGATTGCTTATTTCGGAATACCTAAGGAAATTCTTTCGGATAATAGTGTCGTGCTTACTGGAAAATATGTAACTTATCTCTGTAATCGGTTAGGAATAGAAAGAATCCCGATAAGTTCTCGACATCCACAATCGAATGGAGCAGTAGAGAGATCACATGCTAGAATGAAAGAATTCTTACGCAGCGTAACTAAAGAAACAGATATTTCACCGAAGGAAGCACTAGGAATGGCAGGTTTGTGTTTTAATCAATGCATTAGCCAAGGAACGGGTAAGTCCGCTGAAGAACTTTTATTTGGAAGAAAAACCTTACCATTAGATGAAATAGCATGCGAAAAAGGACAAGATGAATCTCTGCTAAATACTTCACTTAGTAAAAGAATGCAGAATTTACAAATAATGCGGGAAAATGCAAGAGATTTTAACTGGACCGAAAAAAGAAAGCAAAAAGAAAGATACGACAGCAAATTAGATAAAAGAGGCAGCTTTTCTAATTATCAATTGGGGGAAAAGGTGCCTATAAGGCAAAAGAAGAATAAAGATGTCATGAATCAATGGATCGGTCCATATAAAATCCTCAATTTAAACAAATATTCTACACAAATAGACAATAGGCCAAAAAGTTGGTTCAATGTTTGTGATATAAAACCATATTTTTCAGGACCACATTCATCTTGCTCTTCGCCGCAGGACCTAGCTCAGCAGTAGGTGATGTTTCCATTAAAGAAATCCAATACCCAGGGGCTTATTTTAACCATATAGCCGACGTGAAGTTTTTAGATAAGCAAATTAAATTGATTAAAATGATAGACATTACGGAAATAGAAAATAAGATAGCGAATGTAAGAATGTTAACATACAGTATAAACGATTTATGTGTAAGTAATATTCCGGCCTGTAAAAACTTAAAGTTGAACGGAGAATTGCAAGCAAATAGGTTAAATCACAACTTAAATACAATTTACGGACTTCTAGGGTTTAGTCCAAACATAAGGCTACGCCGAGGTTTAGCAAATTGGGTTGGTAGTTCTTTAAAGTTGTTATTTGGTACAATGGATTCAAACGACTTTGACCACATCAAAGATGCTGTAGAGTCCATAGAAAAGAATGAATTTAATATTAGCAAAGGGATGATAAAAAATACTTATCTAATGAATGAAATAAACAAGCAGTCAAAATTAATCTCAACGGAACAAAATTCACTTCGTATTAAAATCGATGAAATTGTTGAGGAGCTTGGGAAGATCAATAATATAACAAATGAACACGAGAAAAAATTAACTATACAGATTTATTACGATGAGCTTTATTCTAAAATATACCACAAACTTGAAGTTATTGACTTGCAAATTGAAATATTTCGTGATAGCTTGTTATTTATTCAATCTGGGATTTTACATCCGTACATCCTAGAACCCGGGCAACTGATAAGCGAATCAAATAAACTAAAAGAAAAAGAGAATCTAGCAATAACCCCTTCGATCGAAAACTATAAAGATATTGCAAAAGATTTACAGTTAACTGCTTTCGCCAAAAACAAAAATATTTATGTAATAATTTCACTCGACAAAGTAACAAATCAAAATTTTGAAATGTACGAAGTAATTGGATTTCCATACATCAAAAACGATATTGCTATAATGATAAGCGATTTAAAGAAATATTTGATTGTAAATAAAAATAGAGAACAGTATGTTATGATAAATGAAATTGATTGTAAAAGTATAAATAAATTGAAAATATGTAAGCCTCTACCCCTAAAAAGCGTCTACTCATATTCTTGTTTACCTAGTTTGTTCTTTAAACAATCTGACAAATATTGTGAATTCCGACACATTAATCCCGACTTGGATATTATGTATACAATAAATAATTTACAATTATTGGTAATAAATTCTATTAAAACAGGATACCAGTTCCACTGTAATAAAACGAATAATGTAAAAATTATTGGAACTAATATTGTAAGTTTGACAAGTGACTGCAGCATTCATAGTGCAACACATGATTATTTTCCAGAGAGAGATCATGTCGAAAGTTCTGTTACAATGAGTAAAGTAGTTGAAATTGACGATTGTTGCGATCATTTCGAACTAAATGAAATTAAACGATACAATATGCGCATTGGTAAATTGACTAGCACCAACGTTCATGAGTTGAAAGACATTACTTCCGATTTAGTAGAACAAGCTTCCTTTTGGGACAAGGCCATCACGCCAATACCTAAAATAGTTAGAGAAAATTCAGTAACTTCCGCGATACTTTCGGTAGCCATCCTAATAGTTTTAGGCTTTTCAATATACAAATGCGCTAATGGAAAATTGTCAGTAGTTATTTTCAGAGGATGTTTTGAAAGAAGGAAATTGTCAAGTCAAAACACTTTAAGAGATGCAAAGATAAGTTTTAGAAATAGTTTGGATAGTGAAAATTTAGAAATTATAGAAAATAGAAACAATGTACTAAATTCCGATAGTAGACGCATTAGAACGAGATATTTGTAAAAGGTTGAGGACAACCTTAAACTAAGGGGGAAGGTGTTACACGCATGCATGTACACGAATATGCAGAAGCAGGATTTGCCACGTGAATCTTACATTCCGCAAAAGTGATGACGCAAAAGTCTTAACATGGGAAAATTGTCGCTCACACGAAATTTTCCCATATTCAGAATTCTCGCGATCAGACTGCAACGTAAGCAGTCTGATGTTATAAATATTTGAGATGCGCGGCAAATCGTGTTCTTGTTTTTCGTACTCTGTTAGTGAATACATTTCGGCCAGTAAGTCGTGATAACTTAATTAACTTTAATAAATTAAAGTTTAAAGTACAATTAAACGTAGAAAAAGAAAGATTGAGTCTTTTATATTTTTTTTAAGGATGATCGGCGCGTAACAGAACCTCTGCCCCGCGCGTACGAAATGAATATTTTTGTTAAAATCACGGATGAATATTTGACTGATGCCCAACGTGGCGCTGCACTCGTACGCATGAAATAAAGTAAAATTCGATTTAATAAAGTAAAATTTGATTTAGCGAATCGAAAAAATCAAACAAAGTGAAAAGCAAAAATACAGGGACAACACCCAGTTACGAAGAATCACTGGCTGATCCGAATAGGCCCCCTAGTAGCTAGCAGTGGATAAACAACACCTAGCAAAAAGGAATTGCGCCCAAGGATCCAGAGCTGTAGCCTCAGGAGAAAAAGAAACCCCTTCAATAGCTCTTTTTAGTTTTTGATGTTTTAGCTGTTCTTTTTTGAACAGCAGAATATGGTCGTAACCATTAGGCTTCTGTAAGTCAATATAATTTAATTAAAACAGAACACAAAAAAGATTCAATAAGAATTTAAGTTTTACAACTAATTTATCACGACAAAAAAACCCGAAATAATAAAATTTTGATTTTATATAAATATTGCATCGAAATATTATATATCTGATACATATATTTTTCTTTTCGAATATTAATTGTAAATTAGATCTTTACCATAATTAGAAGTAAGCGAATAAGTGAAAATTAGTGCCATAACCTGTAAAGTGGAATCGTTATTTGTGAAAGTGAGCTCTTAACCCCTACTATACTCTTTCGTTTGTTTGGCTAGGGATAGTTGTAATCTCGAAAGATTTATCGCGAAGAAAATAAAAGTCGAATTTTTTGCAGTTTTGTTCCAAAATAAGATATAAAATGTCAAATCCCAGCAACATTGTTCGTCCTTCGCATCTGTCTGCTTCTCAGACAAATAACAATGTTAACGACAGCCATAATGCCTCACCCGTCGAAGCGGGAAATGCAGCCCTTTCTCGAAACGAGTTAACAGATATTATCAGCCGAATAGTAGCACAATCCCTTCAAGCGCTGGGGAGACAAATATTCAATAACTTAATGAATTCCGCATCTGACATTAATAACGAAGCGGTCGTAAGCATAAACGCTGGCCATGATAGGAATCTATCCGACATGGATAGAATTTCTGACGTAGTAAAAGTCTGAGAGACTTCTCAGGCAACCCAGGCGGATTTAGCTCGTGGAAGAAGAGTGTAGATAGGATACTCACAATCTACGAGCACGTTAAAGGGACGACTAAGTATTACGAAATTTTGTCCGTAATCAAAAACAAAGTCAATGTCGCTTTGGAATCGTACAATACCCCACTCAATTGGGAAAAAATCTCAAAATGCCTCACAATGCATTATGCCGATAAAAGGGATCTGGGCACTCTCGAGTACCAGATGACGACCCTTGTTCAAGGTAATAGTGGGTCCAGAATCATTAAATAACATGAACCAATGCTATCGGGATAAGGCACTCGATACCTTTATTAGAGGGTTATCTGGAGATCTACCTAAACTTTTGAGCATACGTGAACCAGGCGACTTACCACAAGCCCTCTATTTGTCTCTCAAACTGGAAAACATGAATTATCGCGCACAACATGCCAATAATTTTCAAAATGGCCTGCGCAACCACTGTGCCTGTAAATGACAGGCTCCTACGCTGGGAAATTAGCTTATTTCAACCCTTTAAATCCCCTAGCATGGATAACATCTCACCTTTTGAGACCCAGCAGGGTATCAATATAGTACTGCCATGGCTGAACGCCATTTTCAAAGCATGTGTACGGATGGCTTACAGTCCACAGCAGTGGACTGAAGCAAAAATAGTTTTCATACCTAATGAGGGTAAAACATCCCACTCCTCACCTAAGGATTACAGAACTATCAGCCTCACCGCTTTTCTGCTAAAAACTCTGGAGCGACTGATAGAGATCCATCTGAGAGCTATTCTGAAACCACTCTCTAATGCGCAGCACGCATACACAAAAGGGAGATCGGTTGAAACAGCTCTTCACTCGCTCACCAGCTACATCGAAAAATCGCTGAGCGTCAAAGAATACACGCAAGCAGTTTTTATAGACATCGAAGGGGCTTTCAACAATATCAGCCATAACGCTATTGGTAAAGCACTCGGGGAGAGCAATGCCGAGGACAACCTGATAGGGTTCATCGGTCAACTGCTTAGCAGCAGGAACTTCAACTCCACGCTAGGAAACAGTACCTTAAGAAGGAGTGTTTGCAGAGGCACACCACAAGGTGGGGTGTTATCACCTTTTCTATGGAACCTAGTGGTGGATAAACCTCCTGTCAAAAATAGAAGCGATTGGCTGCAAAGTCGTAGCTTATGCCGACGATGTTGCAATAGCAATATCGGGAAAATTTGTTAACCTATCGGAAAGACTAAACTTTGCCCTAGGTATTATTCCCAAATGGAGCAAAGAGTGTGGTCTGAAGATTAATCCGCAAAATACGGAATTTATGCTCTTCACAAGAAGGTACATAATTCCACGATTTGTTCCACCTAAACTTGATGAGATAAGTCTCAATCCATCTTATCAGGTCAAATATTTAGATCTAAGTCTGGACTCTAAACTCGCATGGAAAGTGAACACAGCAGAAAAAACACGAAAAGCTGCATGCGCAATCTACTGCTGCAAACGAGCTATTGGGAAAAAGTGGAGATTAAAACCCAAAATTGTATCCTGGCTCTATACGGCTATAGTGGAACCAATCCTTCTGTATTGCGCAGTTATTTGGTGGCCTGCTATGGCGAAAGCATCAAACGTGAACCTGCTAAACAAGGTCAGAAGGAATGCGGCTATTGCAATCACCGGGGCTCTACGGACTACCCCGACAAAGGCATTATTCATGCTATTAAACTGGCTTTTGACAGAGCTACTTACGAGACAGCAGGCCAAGTGCACTGCTGTTCGATTAAAAGCCCTGCGACTCTGCCGTGAGGAGAACTTTGGCCACTTTACAATACTACGGAGAGATGGGCCAACGTCAGGGAAAGTGGACCTTGCATCTCCGATTCCCTGTTTTCACCATGGTTTCAGGTCAGTCATCCCGAGTAAGGAGGACTGGACCATAGAAAGAGATGGGAAACAGGAATCGGTCGACATCTACACTGATGGATCAAAAATGGAGGGAAGAGTTGGCTGTGGCGTGTTCTCAGAACAGCTAGGCCTGAAACTATCCTTCCGATTACCAGACCACTGCAGCGTTTTTCAGGCAGAGGTCATTGCAATTTATAAGGCAATTGACTGGCTGAGAAGTCAGAAAATTTCCATAAGAAATTTAAACATCTTTTCTGACAGTCAAGCTGCTATCCAATCATTATCCAGCGTGTATACTTCATCTAAAATAGCTATGGAATGCCGCTCACAACTGAACGTGATGTCGCTTCACTGTAAAGTAATTCTTTGTTGGGTACCGGGGCATAGTGATATACCTGGAAACTGCGAAGCAGATGCCCTAGCGAGAGCTGGCACCGAGCTTCAGGAATATACACTTACCCCAGAAGTCGCCCAACCTCTAGCTTCCATAAAGCTAGGATTTAAGCAGCACTACGTGGAGGCTGCAAATAGGGCCTGGCTGCTCGAAGAAAGCTGGACACAGCCAGGCAAGCTTGGCACGCACTGTGCTCGAAACGCACCAAGCGGCTTCTCAATATAAGCCGTGAAACCCTGAGTTACGTCTTTTCCGTACTGACGGGACACTGTCTGATAGGCAGACACGCAGAAAGATTGGCTGTCCCTTTCAATGATTTCTGCCGAAGTTGCAGATCAGAGGAAGAGGAAGAAACCATCAAACACTTTCTGTGCGAATGTCCGGCGCTGTCCAGGAAGCGCATGCAAACCTTGGGCACGCCCTTCCTAGACAACCTCACGGAAGTAGCTGATCTGGACATTGGCTGCATAGTCGGCTTTATTCGAGAATCTGGATGGTTCTCGTCATCCCGCAGGTTCTAGTGCCGCCCTTATATTCTGTGGTATCACAATGGGCCTCTCGTGGCTTAAGTGAGCCACCTTTGGATAAAAAGGGGCTGCCACTACAACCAACCAACCAACCAACATCGGGTCACGGTGCTACGTTTACATTGATGATATTATCATCTTTGGTAAAAATGACACAGAGCACTTCGAAAATCTGGAGAAAGTCCTTAGAACATTTGAGAGAGCGAACATGAAAGTATAACGAGATAAGTGTGAATTTCTTAAAAGAGACGTAAAATTTTTGGGTTTTATCGTTAGCGCCGACGGCATAAAAACAAACCCGAAAAAAGTTGAGGCGATCGCCTCTTTCCCACCACCGAAAACCCTAAAAGACCTTCGGTCATTCCTCGGAATGTCAGGTTACTATTGTCGCTTTATTCGCGACTACGCTAGATTCGCGAAATCCCTGTAATAGTGAAACAAGGAGACAAAATAGTAAGAGTTTGTAAAAATGGACAAATAATGGAAATTAGTTTAGATGAAATGGAAAATTCCAACGAGGTTCAAATCGAGGACGATCCTGATAATATAGAAGGGGAGGGATCAGATAATGATGAGTTTGAGCAACAACAATCGAATAGATCGAATGAAGAAACTATAATCGAAATAACTAACGCGAACGAAAAAATAAAGCTTCTGGATAAATACCACAAAGGTGTCATAGGAGGACATAGAGGTGTGAATAATCTCGAAGAATTTCTCAGACGTAGTTATCGCTGGAAAGGCATGAGAAAGGACATTCGAAATTATGTGAAAAAGTGCGACGAATGCCAGAGACAGAAAATAGTAAGACGAAATTTAAAAGCACCAATGGCGATAGAAAAGTTAAAGGAGCAACCGTTTGATCGAGTTGCAATGGACGTGGTTTCGTTCAAATGGAAAAATGGACAACACAAGGCTTTGACAATGCAGGATAATCTAACGAAGTATATAAAATTCATCTACATAAAATGCGAAAACGCTAAATGTGTTTCAAATGCGATCATAAATGAATGGATTGCTTATTTCGGAATACCTAAGGAAATTCTTTCGGATAATAGTGTCGTGCTTACTGGAAAATATGTAACTTATCTCTGTAATCGGTTAGGAATAGAAAGAATCCCGATAAGTTCTCGACATCCACAATCGAATGGAGCAGTAGAGAGATCACATGCTAGAATGAAAGAATTCTTACGCAGCGTAACTAAAGAAACAGATATTTCACCGAAGGAAGCACTAGGAATGGCAGGTTTGTGTTTTAATCAATGCATTAGCCAAGGAACGGGTAAGTCCGCTGAAGAACTTTTATTTGGAAGAAAAACCTTACCATTAGATGAAATAGCATGCGAAAAAGGACAAGATGAATCTCTGCTAAATACTTCACTTAGTAAAAGAATGCAGAATTTACAAATAATGCGGGAAAATGCAAGAGATTTTAACTGGACCGAAAAAAGAAAGCAAAAAGAAAGATACGACAGCAAATTAGATAAAAGAGGCAGCTTTTCTAATTATCAATTGGGGGAAAAGGTGCCTATAAGGCAAAAGAAGAATAAAGATGTCATGAATCAATGGATCGGTCCATATAAAATCCTCAATTTAAACAAATATTCTACACAAATAGACAATAGGCCAAAAAGTTGGTTCAATGTTTGTGATATAAAACCATATTTTTCAGGACCACATTCATCTTGCTCTTCGCCGCAGGACCTAGCTCAGCAGTAGGTGATGTTTCCATTAAAGAAATCCAATACCCAGGGGCTTATTTTAACCATATAGCCGACGTGAAGTTTTTAGATAAGCAAATTAAATTGATTAAAATGATAGACATTACGGAAATAGAAAATAAGATAGCGAATGTAAGAATGTTAACATACAGTATAAACGATTTATGTGTAAGTAATATTCCGGCCTGTAAAAACTTAAAGTTGAACGGAGAATTGCAAGCAAATAGGTTAAATCACAACTTAAATACAATTTACGGACTTCTAGGGTTTAGTCCAAACATAAGGCTACGCCGAGGTTTAGCAAATTGGGTTGGTAGTTCTTTAAAGTTGTTATTTGGTACAATGGATTCAAACGACTTTGACCACATCAAAGATGCTGTAGAGTCCATAGAAAAGAATGAATTTAATATTAGCAAAGGGATGATAAAAAATACTTATCTAATGAATGAAATAAACAAGCAGTCAAAATTAATCTCAACGGAACAAAATTCACTTCGTATTAAAATCGATGAAATTGTTGAGGAGCTTGGGAAGATCAATAATATAACAAATGAACACGAGAAAAAATTAACTATACAGATTTATTACGATGAGCTTTATTCTAAAATATACCACAAACTTGAAGTTATTGACTTGCAAATTGAAATATTTCGTGATAGCTTGTTATTTATTCAATCTGGGATTTTACATCCGTACATCCTAGAACCCGGGCAACTGATAAGCGAATCAAATAAACTAAAAGAAAAAGAGAATCTAGCAATAACCCCTTCGATCGAAAACTATAAAGATATTGCAAAAGATTTACAGTTAACTGCTTTCGCCAAAAACAAAAATATTTATGTAATAATTTCACTCGACAAAGTAACAAATCAAAATTTTGAAATGTACGAAGTAATTGGATTTCCATACATCAAAAACGATATTGCTATAATGATAAGCGATTTAAAGAAATATTTGATTGTAAATAAAAATAGAGAACAGTATGTTATGATAAATGAAATTGATTGTAAAAGTATAAATAAATTGAAAATATGTAAGCCTCTACCCCTAAAAAGCGTCTACTCATATTCTTGTTTACCTAGTTTGTTCTTTAAACAATCTGACAAATATTGTGAATTCCGACACATTAATCCCGACTTGGATATTATGTATACAATAAATAATTTACAATTATTGGTAATAAATTCTATTAAAACAGGATACCAGTTCCACTGTAATAAAACGAATAATGTAAAAATTATTGGAACTAATATTGTAAGTTTGACAAGTGACTGCAGCATTCATAGTGCAACACATGATTATTTTCCAGAGAGAGATCATGTCGAAAGTTCTGTTACAATGAGTAAAGTAGTTGAAATTGACGATTGTTGCGATCATTTCGAACTAAATGAAATTAAACGATACAATATGCGCATTGGTAAATTGACTAGCACCAACGTTCATGAGTTGAAAGACATTACTTCCGATTTAGTAGAACAAGCTTCCTTTTGGGACAAGGCCATCACGCCAATACCTAAAATAGTTAGAGAAAATTCAGTAACTTCCGCGATACTTTCGGTAGCCATCCTAATAGTTTTAGGCTTTTCAATATACAAATGCGCTAATGGAAAATTGTCAGTAGTTATTTTCAGAGGATGTTTTGAAAGAAGGAAATTGTCAAGTCAAAACACTTTAAGAGATGCAAAGATAAGTTTTAGAAATAGTTTGGATAGTGAAAATTTAGAAATTATAGAAAATAGAAACAATGTACTAAATTCCGATAGTAGACGCATTAGAACGAGATATTTGTAAAAGGTTGAGGACAACCTTAAACTAAGGGGGAAGGTGTTACACGCATGCATGTACACGAATATGCAGAAGCAGGATTTGCCACGTGAATCTTACATTCCGCAAAAGTGATGACGCAAAAGTCTTAACATGGGAAAATTGTCGCTCACACGAAATTTTCCCATATTCAGAATTCTCGCGATCAGACTGCAACGTAAGCAGTCTGATGTTATAAATATTTGAGATGCGCGGCAAATCGTGTTCTTGTTTTTCGTACTCTGTTAGTGAATACATTTCGGCCAGTAAGTCGTGATAACTTAATTAACTTTAATAAATTAAAGTTTAAAGTACAATTAAACGTAGAAAAAGAAAGATTGAGTCTTTTATATTTTTTTTAAGGATGATCGGCGCGTAACAGAACCTCTGCCCCGCGCGTACGAAATGAATATTTTTGTTAAAATCACGGATGAATATTTGACTGATGCCCAACGTGGCGCTGCACTCGTACGCATGAAATAAAGTAAAATTCGATTTAATAAAGTAAAATTTGATTTAGCGAATCGAAAAAATCAAACAAAGTGAAAAGCAAAAATACAGGGACAACACCCAGTTACGAAGAATCACTGGCTGATCCGAATAGGCCCCCTAGTAGCTAGCAGTGGATAAACAACACCTAGCAAAAAGGAATTGCGCCCAAGGATCCAGAGCTGTAGCCTCAGGAGAAAAAGAAACCCCTTCAATAGCTCTTTTTAGCTTTTGATGTTTTAGCTGTTCTTTTTTGAACAGCAGAATATGGTCGTAACCATTAGGCTTCTGTAAGTCAATATAATTTAATTAAAACAGAACACAAAAAAGATTCAATAAGAATTTAAGTTTTACAACTAATTTATCACGACAAAAAAACCCGAAATAATAAAATTTTGATTTTATATAAATATTGCATCGAAATATTATATATCTGATACATATATTTTTCTTTTCGAATATTAATTGTAAATTAGATCTTTACCATAATTAGAAGTAAGCGAATAAGTGAAAATTAGTGCCATAACCTGTAAAGTGGAATCGTTATTTGTGAAAGTGAGCTCTTAACCCCTACTATACTCTTTCGTTTGTTTGGCTAGGGATAGTTGTAATCTCGAAAGATTTATCGCGAAGAAAATAAAAGTCGAATTTTTTGCAGTTTTGTTCCAAAATAAGATATAAAATGTCAAATCCCAGCAACATTGTTCGTCCTTCGCATCTGTCTGCTTCTCAGACAAATAACAATGTTAACGACAGCCATAATGCCTCACCCGTCGAAGCGGGAAATGCAGCCCTTTCTCGAAACGAGTTAACAGATATTATCAGCCGAATAGTAGCACAATCCCTTCAAGCGCTGGGGAGACAAATATTCAATAACTTAATGAATTCCGCATCTGACATTAATAACGAAGCGGTCGTAAGCATAAACGCTGGCCATGATAGGAATCTATCCGACATGGATAGAATTTCTGACGTAGTAAAAGTCTGAGAGACTTCTCAGGCAACCCAGGCGGATTTAGCTCGTGGAAGAAGAGTGTAGATAGGATACTCACAATCTACGAGCACGTTAAAGGGACGACTAAGTATTACGAAATTTTGTCCGTAATCAAAAACAAAGTCAATGTCGCTTTGGAATCGTACAATACCCCACTCAATTGGGAAAAAATCTCAAAATGCCTCACAATGCATTATGCCGATAAAAGGGATCTGGGCACTCTCGAGTACCAGATGACGACCCTTGTTCAAGGTAATAGTGGGTCCAGAATCATTAAATAACATGAACCAATGCTATCGGGATAAGGCACTCGATACCTTTATTAGAGGGTTATCTGGAGATCTACCTAAACTTTTGAGCATACGTGAACCAGGCGACTTACCACAAGCCCTCTATTTGTCTCTCAAACTGGAAAACATGAATTATCGCGCACAACATGCCAATAATTTTCAAAATGGCCTGCGCAACCACTGTGCCTGTAAATGACAGGCTCCTACGCTGGGCAATTAGCTTATTTCAACCCTTTAAATCCCCTAGCATGGATAACATCTCACCTTTTGAGACCCAGCAGGGTATCAATATAGTACTGCCATGGCTGAACGCCATTTTCAAAGCATGTGTACGGATGGCTTACAGTCCACAGCAGTGGACTGAAGCAAAAATAGTTTTCATACCTAATGAGGGTAAAACATCCCACTCCTCACCTAAGGATTACAGAACTATCAGCCTCACCGCTTTTCTGCTAAAAACTCTGGAGCGACTGATAGAGATCCATCTGAGAGCTATTCTGAAACCACTCTCTAATGCGCAGCACGCATACACAAAAGGGAGATCGGTTGAAACAGCTCTTCACTCGCTCACCAGCTACATCGAAAAATCGCTGAGCGTCAAAGAATACACGCAAGCAGTTTTTATAGACATCGAAGGGGCTTTCAACAATATCAGCCATAACGCTATTGGTAAAGCACTCGGGGAGAGCAATGCCGAGGACAACCTGATAGGGTTCATCGGTCAACTGCTTAGCAGCAGGAACTTCAACTCCACGCTAGGAAACAGTACCTTAAGAAGGAGTGTTTGCAGAGGCACACCACAAGGTGGGGTGTTATCACCTTTTCTATGGAACCTAGTGGTGGATAAACCTCCTGTCAAAAATAGAAGCGATTGGCTGCAAAGTCGTAGCTTATGCCGACGATGTTGCAATAGCAATATCGGGAAAATTTGTTAACCTATCGGAAAGACTAAACTTTGCCCTAGGTATTATTCCCAAATGGAGCAAAGAGTGTGGTCTGAAGATTAATCCGCAAAATACGGAATTTATGCTCTTCACAAGAAGGTACATAATTCCACGATTTGTTCCACCTAAACTTGATGAGATAAGTCTCAATCCATCTTATCAGGTCAAATATTTAGATCTAAGTCTGGACTCTAAACTCGCATGGAAAGTGAACACAGCAGAAAAAACACGAAAAGCTGCATGCGCAATCTACTGCTGCAAACGAGCTATTGGGAAAAAGTGGAGATTAAAACCCAAAATTGTATCCTGGCTCTATACGGCTATAGTGGAACCAATCCTTCTGTATTGCGCAGTTATTTGGTGGCCTGCTATGGCGAAAGCATCAAACGTGAACCTGCTAAACAAGGTCAGAAGGAATGCGGCTATTGCAATCACCGGGGCTCTACGGACTACCCCGACAAAGGCATTATTCATGCTATTAAACTGGCTTTTGACAGAGCTACTTACGAGACAGCAGGCCAAGTGCACTGCTGTTCGATTAAAAGCCCTGCGACTCTGCCGTGAGGAGAACTTTGGCCACTTTACAATACTACGGAGAGATGGGCCAACGTCAGGGAAAGTGGACCTTGCATCTCCGATTCCCTGTTTTCACCATGGTTTCAGGTCAGTCATCCCGAGTAAGGAGGACTGGACCATAGAAAGAGATGGGAAACAGGAATCGGTCGACATCTACACTGATGGATCAAAAATGTAGGGGAGGAGTTGGCTGTGGCGTGTTCTCAGAACAGCTAGGCCTGAAACTATCCTTCCGATTACCAGACCACTGCAGCGTTTTTCAGGCAGAGGTCATTGCAATTTATAAGGCAATTGACTGGCTGAGAAGTCAGAAAATTTCCATAAGAAATTTAAACATCTTTTCTGACAGTCAAGCTGCTATCCAATCATTATCCAGCGTGTATACTTCATCTAAAATAGCTATGGAATGCCGCTCACAACTGAACGTGATGTCGCTTCACTGTAAAGTAATTCTTTGTTGGGTACCGGGGCATAGTGATATACCTGGAAACTGCGAAGCAGATGCCCTAGCGAGAGCTGGCACCGAGCTTCAGGAATATACACTTACCCCAGAAGTCGCCCAACCTCTAGCTTCCATAAAGCTAGGATTTAAGCAGCACTACGTGGAGGCTGCAAATAGGGCCTGGCTGCTCGAAGAAAGCTGGACACAGCCAGGCAAGCTTGGCACGCACTGTGCTCGAAACGCACCAAGCGGCTTCTCAATATAAGCCGTGAAACCCTGAGTTACGTCTTTTCCGTACTGACGGGACACTGTCTGATAGGCAGACACGCAGAAAGATTGGCTGTCCCTTTCAATGATTTCTGCCGAAGTTGCAGATCAGAGGAAGAGGAAGAAACCATCAAACACTTTCTGTGCGAATGTCCGGCGCTGTCCAGGAAGCGCATGCAAACCTTGGGCACGCCCTTCCTAGACAACCTCACGGAAGTAGCTGATCTGGACATTGGCTGCATAGTCGGCTTTATTCGAGAATCTGGATGGTTCTCGTCATCCCGCAGGTTCTAGTGCCGCCCTTATATTCTGTGGTATCACAATGGGCCTCTCGTGGCTTAAGTGAGCCACCTTTGGATAAAAAGGGGCTGCCACTACAACCAACCAACCAACCAACATCGGGTCACGGTGCTACGTTTACATTGATGATATTATCATCTTTGGTAAAAATGACACAGAGCACTTCGAAAATCTGGAGAAAGTCCTTAGAACATTTGAGAGAGCGAACATGAAAGTATAACGAGATAAGTGTGAATTTCTTAAAAGAGACGTAAAATTTTTGGGTTTTATCGTTAGCGCCGACGGCATAAAAACAAACCCGAAAAAAGTTGAGGCGATCGCCTCTTTCCCACCACCGAAAACCCTAAAAGACCTTCGGTCATTCCTCGGAATGTCAGGTTACTATTGTCGCTTTATTCGTGACTACGCTAGATTCGCGAAATCCCTGTAATAGTGAAACAAGGAGACAAAATAGTAAGAGTTTGTAAAAATGGACAAATAATGGAAATTAGTTTAGATGAAATGGAAAATTCCAACGAGGTTCAAATCGAGGACGATCCTGATAATATAGAAGGGGAGGGATCAGATAATGATGAGTTTGAGCAACAACAATCGAATAGATCGAATGAAGAAACTATAATCGAAATAACTAACGCGAACGAAAAAATAAAGCTTCTGGATAAATACCACAAAGGTGTCATAGGAGGACATAGAGGTGTGAATAATCTCGAAGAATTTCTCAGACGTAGTTATCGCTGGAAAGGCATGAGAAAGGACATTCGAAATTATGTGAAAAAGTGCGACGAATGCCAGAGACAGAAAATAGTAAGACGAAATTTAAAAGCACCAATGGCGATAGAAAAGTTAAAGGAGCAACCGTTTGATCGAGTTGCAATGGACGTGGTTTCGTTCAAATGGAAAAATGGACAACACAAGGCTTTGACAATGCAGGATAATCTAACGAAGTATATAAAATTCATCTACATAAAATGCGAAAACGCTAAAAGTGTTTCAAATGCGATCATAAATGAATGGATTGCTTATTTCGGAATACCTAAGGAAATTCTTTCGGATAATAGTGTCGTGCTTACTGGAAAATATGTAACTTATCTCTGTAATCGGTTAGGAATAGAAAGAATCCCGATAAGTTCTCGACATCCACAATCGAATGGAGCAGTAGAGAGATCACATGCTAGAATGAAAGAATTCTTACGCAGCGTAACTAAAGAAACAGATATTTCACCGAAGGAAGCACTAGGAATGGCAGGTTTGTGTTTTAATCAATGCATTAGCCAAGGAACGGGTAAGTCCGCTGAAGAACTTTTATTTGGAAGAAAAACCTTACCATTAGATGAAATAGCATGCGAAAAAGGACAAGATGAATCTCTGCTAAATACTTCACTTAGTAAAAGAATGCAGAATTTACAAATAATGCGGGAAAATGCAAGAGATTTTAACTGGACCGAAAAAAGAAAGCAAAAAGAAAGATACGACAGCAAATTAGATAAAAGAGGCAGCTTTTCTAATTATCAATTGGGGGAAAAGGTGCCTATAAGGCAAAAGAAGAATAAAGATGTCATGAATCAATGGATCGGTCCATATAAAATCCTCAATTTAAACAAATATTCTACACAAATAGACAATAGGCCAAAAAGTTGGTTCAATGTTTGTGATATAAAACCATATTTTTCAGGACCACATTCATCTTGCTCTTCGCCGCAGGACCTAGCTCAGCAGTAGGTGATGTTTCCATTAAAGAAATCCAATACCCAGGGGCTTATTTTAACCATATAGCCGACGTGAAGTTTTTAGATAAGCAAATTAAATTGATTAAAATGATAGACATTACGGAAATAGAAAATAAGATAGCGAATGTAAGAATGTTAACATACAGTATAAACGATTTATGTGTAAGTAATATTCCGGCCTGTAAAAACTTAAAGTTGAACGGAGAATTGCAAGCAAATAGGTTAAATCACAACTTAAATACAATTTACGGACTTCTAGGGTTTAGTCCAAACATAAGGCTACGCCGAGGTTTAGCAAATTGGGTTGGTAGTTCTTTAAAGTTGTTATTTGGTACAATGGATTCAAACGACTTTGACCACATCAAAGATGCTGTAGAGTCCATAGAAAAGAATGAATTTAATATTAGCAAAGGGATGATAAAAAATACTTATCTAATGAATGAAATAAACAAGCAGTCAAAATTAATCTCAACGGAACAAAATTCACTTCGTATTAAAATCGATGAAATTGTTGAGGAGCTTGGGAAGATCAATAATATAACAAATGAACACGAGAAAAAATTAACTATACAGATTTATTACGATGAGCTTTATTCTAAAATATACCACAAACTTGAAGTTATTGACTTGCAAATTGAAATATTTCGTGATAGCTTGTTATTTATTCAATCTGGGATTTTACATCCGTACATCCTAGAACCCGGGCAACTGATAAGCGAATCAAATAAACTAAAAGAAAAAGAGAATCTAGCAATAACCCCTTCGATCGAAAACTATAAAGATATTGCAAAAGATTTACAGTTAACTGCTTTCGCCAAAAACAAAAATATTTATGTAATAATTTCACTCGACAAAGTAACAAATCAAAATTTTGAAATGTACGAAGTAATTGGATTTCCATACATCAAAAACGATATTGCTATAATGATAAGCGATTTAAAGAAATATTTGATTGTAAATAAAAATAGAGAACAGTATGTTATGATAAATGAAATTGATTGTAAAAGTATAAATAAATTGAAAATATGTAAGCCTCTACCCCTAAAAAGCGTCTACTCATATTCTTGTTTACCTAGTTTGTTCTTTAAACAATCTGACAAATATTGTGAATTCCGACACATTAATCCCGACTTGGATATTATGTATACAATAAATAATTTACAATTATTGGTAATAAATTCTATTAAAACAGGATACCAGTTCCACTGTAATAAAACGAATAATGTAAAAATTATTGGAACTAATATTGTAAGTTTGACAAGTGACTGCAGCATTCATAGTGCAACACATGATTATTTTCCAGAGAGAGATCATGTCGAAAGTTCTGTTACAATGAGTAAAGTAGTTGAAATTGACGATTGTTGCGATCATTTCGAACTAAATGAAATTAAACGATACAATATGCGCATTGGTAAATTGACTAGCACCAACGTTCATGAGTTGAAAGACATTACTTCCGATTTAGTAGAACAAGCTTCCTTTTGGGACAAGGCCATCACGCCAATACCTAAAATAGTTAGAGAAAATTCAGTAACTTCCGCGATACTTTCGGTAGCCATCCTAATAGTTTTAGGCTTTTCAATATACAAATGCGCTAATGGAAAATTGTCAGTAGTTATTTTCAGAGGATGTTTTGAAAGAAGGAAATTGTCAAGTCAAAACACTTTAAGAGATGCAAAGATAAGTTTTAGAAATAGTTTGGATAGTGAAAATTTAGAAATTATAGAAAATAGAAACAATGTACTAAATTCCGATAGTAGACGCATTAGAACGAGATATTTGTAAAAGGTTGAGGACAACCTTAAACTAAGGGGGAAGGTGTTACACGCATGCATGTACACGAATATGCAGAAGCAGGATTTGCCACGTGAATCTTACATTCCGCAAAAGTGATGACGCAAAAGTCTTAACATGGGAAAATTGTCGCTCACACGAAATTTTCCCATATTCAGAATTCTCGCGATCAGACTGCAACGTAAGCAGTCTGATGTTATAAATATTTGAGATGCGCGGCAAATCGTGTTCTTGTTTTTCGTACTCTGTTAGTGAATACATTTCGGCCAGTAAGTCGTGATAACTTAATTAACTTTAATAAATTAAAGTTTAAAGTACAATTAAACGTAGAAAAAGAAAGATTGAGTCTTTTATATTTTTTTTAAGGATGATCGGCGCGTAACAGAACCTCTGCCCCGCGCGTACGAAATGAATATTTTTGTTAAAATCACGGATGAATATTTGACTGATGCCCAACGTGGCGCTGCACTCGTACGCATGAAATAAAGTAAAATTCGATTTAATAAAGTAAAATTTGATTTAGCGAATCGAAAAAATCAAACAAAGTGAAAAGCAAAAATACAGGGACAACACCCAGTTACGAAGAATCACTGGCTGATCCGAATAGGCCCCCTAGTAGCTAGCAGTGGATAAACAACACCTAGCAAAAAGGAATTGCGCCCAAGGATCCAGAGCTGTAGCCTCAGGAGAAAAAGAAACCCCTTCAATAGCTCTTTTTAGTTTTTGATGTTTTAGCTGTTCTTTTTTGAACAGCAGAATATGGTCGTAACCATTAGGCTTCTGTAAGTCAATATAATTTAATTAAAACAGAACACAAAAAAGATTCAATAAGAATTTAAGTTTTACAACTAATTTATCACGACAAAAAAACCCGAAATAATAAAATTTTGATTTTATATAAATATTGCATCGAAATATTATATATCTGATACATATATTTTTCTTTTCGAATATTAATTGTAAATTAGATCTTTACCATAATTAGAAGTAAGCGAATAAGTGAAAATTAGTGCCATAACCTGTAAAGTGGAATCGTTATTTGTGAAAGTGAGCTCTTAACCCCTACTATACTCTTTCGTTTGTTTGGCTAGGGATAGTTGTAATCTCGAAAGATTTATCGCGAAGAAAATAAAAGTCGAATTTTTTGCAGTTTTGTTCCAAAATAAGATATAAAATGTCAAATCCCAGCAACATTGTTCGTCCTTCGCATCTGTCTGCTTCTCAGACAAATAACAATGTTAACGACAGCCATAATGCCTCACCCGTCGAAGCGGGAAATGCAGCCCTTTCTCGAAACGAGTTAACAGATATTATCAGCCGAATAGTAGCACAATCCCTTCAAGCGCTGGGGAGACAAATATTCAATAACTTAATGAATTCCGCATCTGACATTAATAACGAAGCGGTCGTAAGCATAAACGCTGGCCATGATAGGAATCTATCCGACATGGATAGAATTTCTGACGTAGTAAAAGTCTGAGAGACTTCTCAGGCAACCCAGGCGGATTTAGCTCGTGGAAGAAGAGTGTAGATAGGATACTCACAATCTACGAGCACGTTAAAGGGACGACTAAGTATTACGAAATTTTGTCCGTAATCAAAAACAAAGTCAATGTCGCTTTGGAATCGTACAATACCCCACTCAATTGGGAAAAAATCTCAAAATGCCTCACAATGCATTATGCCGATAAAAGGGATCTGGGCACTCTCGAGTACCAGATGACGACCCTTGTTCAAGGTAATAGTGGGTCCAGAATCATTAAATAACATGAACCAATGCTATCGGGATAAGGCACTCGATACCTTTATTAGAGGGTTATCTGGAGATCTACCTAAACTTTTGAGCATACGTGAACCAGGCGACTTACCACAAGCCCTCTATTTGTCTCTCAAACTGGAAAACATGAATTATCGCGCACAACATGCCAATAATTTTCAAAATGGCCTGCGCAACCACTGTGCCTGTAAATGACAGGCTCCTACGCTGGGCAATTAGCTTATTTCAACCCTTTAAATCCCCTAGCATGGATAACATCTCACCTTTTGAGACCCAGCAGGGTATCAATATAGTACTGCCATGGCTGAACGCCATTTTCAAAGCATGTGTACGGATGGCTTACAGTCCACAGCAGTGGACTGAAGCAAAAATAGTTTTCATACCTAATGAGGGTAAAACATCCCACTTGTAGTGTATCATAATCTTTACCATTTAATGTAGTATACTGTAACATATTCATTATCACCTAGTGTAAGAAATCTTAGCCCACATAAGAAAGTAGGTCACAAATCCTACAATTGTAAACAATTGCACATGCATAAATCGATCCGCACATGTTGAATGTTTTGCCGTTACACTCATCGATCATGTACGCAACCTATGCCAAGGCAGAGGTTTGCCATGTCATCGATTAGTGTGAACGATTTATGAATGAACACTTGACCAGGCTAATGTGAGAACATGCATCGCGCCATGGGTCAGGTGGGCATGGTTCGATTGTGCAGCGTACACAATGTAATTCGATGACCTATGTTGCTGCATGGGCAAATAGATCATCGAACTGTGTGAAACAAAAATATATTGGGCACTTAGTCATAAGGTAATAAATAAATTTAGTACGTAAGCATATTGGAAATTGTAAAATAGTATAAATTAGAAACGAAAATATAGATTGGCAGGATTTGCTTTCCTGACCTAGACGCGCGGAGTTATTACTACGCGACGCTGTGCATTAGTAGCGAAGTCGAAGTCTTGTAGCATATCCTTTCGCAATACAACAAATCGTTGCGTTTTTTCTTTAGTAAATATCGGCCGAGAGACATGTTCTCCACGCCACTATATCTGCGGTTTTACCGCTTGCGTAGGTTTGTGCATTAGGGTTATCCAACGGTTCCCCTAAATTAAACTTTCGAATATTTATAGCGAAAGGACTCAGGCGTTAGAAGCTGCCGCAAAATCTCCATCTCCATCTTCATTACATGACGATCTTTCATTACATGGCGATCCAGCCAGCTTTCTTTCATTACATGGCGATCCTGCACCTGACGACCCTGCGTTAGGCGGACCACAGAAACCTAAATCAAGGCAATTATGCCCATTCGAAGCTGAAAGTTTCTTATTTAAAATAAGAACAAGAAAATTTTGAATTTCTACGTTGACGACTAAGAATACGACCGAAAATGGAATTTCGACGTAAGATAATGGAGATGGAACTTCATCGAAGTATATGGAAGATAATTGCAAAAAGGAAGAAGGCGAAAATAAAGGAGAATTTTCTGCGCTATTTACGAGTAAACTAACAAACAATTTAATGATGGCTAAATGATTTTACGGCAACGACCAGGAATTTATAATTGAACACTAATTATTTTTAGTCAAAATTTAAATTTTCATAGCTATGGACTGAATAACAATACTATATTAACTATAGATTCTTTAAACAAATCGATAAAATTTTGAGATATCATGAAATCACTACGTGGACTCTAAGGAAAACTGTGCCAAAATGCACCACATGTTTAAAAGGAAAAATATGATTAATGAAATTGAATACGATTCATAAATTTGTATAATAAGCGATTTTCAATTGTTAATTGAGAACGCGCACTAAAATAACACTTAACACTTTAGTTAGATTTACTTTAGATCGTATAAATATGCGAATTATTGTATTTAGATTTTAGATTTTTTAGTCAACACAAAATAATAGTGCAAAAGTTGACATTACGTATAAAAAAATGAAAGATCACATTCTTTCTTTAAATTTAGTTCGAAGCATTCAATATAGTCAATACTTAAATCGATACTGCAGATTAGAAATCGTCACATTATAATTATGATAGAAAACCAAACTAACGTAACACTGGTGGGATAGTGTTACAGTACCCTAATTTTGATAAACCATTCATATTAACCACAGATGCGTCTAACTACGCGTTAGGAGCGGTACTGTCACAAGGTGAAATAGGTTCAGATTTACCAATCTCATATGCCAGCAAAAGTTTAGCAAAGCACGATATCAATAAACCAATTATTGAAAAAGAGTTGCTTGCGATACACTGGGGCATTAACTTTTTCAGACCGTACTTATATGGAAGAAAATTCGTGGTAGTAACGGACCACAGACCTCTAGTTGCTCTCTTTACTCATAATAATCCATCATCTAAATTGACGAGAATACGTGTCTATCTGTCAGATTATGACTTTACAATCATTTACAAGAAAGGCTCCATTAACACAAATGCAGATGCCCTATCAAGAATCGAATTAGACTCTGATACCTTAAAAGCAATGATTCCTCCAGAAAACGATATTAAAGCAAAACGAAAGTTACTAGCAATAACAAGGGGTATGGCAGATAAAAATAAAAATGAAGATAATATTACGAAGAAAGTCAGCAGCAACTGCAACCAATCTAACATAGAATCTGATCAACTCTATTGTTGGGACTGCACGAGTCTGTCAGACATTACCGGTATAACAAAATTGAAATTTATAATATTGCGCAACAAAAATAATAATGAAAATATAAGCATCGTACGTACGAAAGAAGAGATAATAATATATTGCAGCGATATATCTGGCGAGAAATCCGTTTCAGCCAAAGGAAAGCTAGCAAATAAAAATGATAAAAATGGTACCAGAAACTTGAAAGAGCACAATAGCGATAATCCAAATGCGAAATACGTTTCCATCATGGAGAAACTATTGGAATTTGCTCATAAAGAAAATATTAAAGAGCTCTCACTGTCAAAGAATGACATGATATTCGAATATATAAACAAAGAAATGTTCAAGAAAGAATTTAATAAGTTGCAACGAACAAAAAGTACGCGTACGAAATTGAAGATAATGATATATAAGCCACCCACAAGAATAACAGATAAAATCGAGCAAAAGAAAATTATTGAGGAATTTCATAATTCACCACACGGAGGACATTTAGGGATCCGCAAAACTTTGTTAAAACTAAAACAACGTTACTGTTGGAAAGGTATGAGCAGCATGGTTAAAACACACGTAATAAACTGCACAGCTTGTAAAATAAATAAGCAGACAAGACACACTAAGGAGAAAATGGTAAAAACCGGAACACCCACAACCAGTTTCGAAACAATAGAAATAGATACAGTAGGACCACTACGAATATCTAACTCGTATAGGTATATATTGACGTTACAATGTGAACTGACAAAATTTGTAGTAGCAATCCCATTAGAAAATAAGGAAGCACGTACAGTCGCTGAAGGTATAATCAATCAATTCATTTTAAAATATGGTCACTTTAAAAATTTAAAATCAGACTTAGGAACGGAATTTAACAATAAACTCATGAAAGAAATATGCGAACTATTACACATTAATCAAATATTCTCAACGCCGTATCATCACCAAACTCTTGGTGTGGTAGAAAGAAATCATCGTGTACTTAATGAATACATGTATGCATTTGCCGATGATTATCAATGGGACAATTGGGTTTCATACTATGCATTTGCATATAACACAACACCGCATGTAGACACCAATTATACCCCCTACGAGCTAATATTCGGCAAACTCCCCTACCTACCAAATGATTTAATTGAAAATAACGATAGGGTCTATGATCTAGACAATTACGCAAAAGAGCTAAGAGTAAGATTGAGAACATCAATAACGAAAGCGCGAGCTATCATAGAAAAAGTAAAAACAAACAGAGTCGCTGAAGATACAGACATAAATCCCGCGAAAATAAAATTAGAAGACCTTGTATTAATCAGAATAGAAAACCGAAAAAAGCACCAGCCACCATACAAAGGTCCTTATAAAGTAATTGAAATAGATAAAAGTAATGTTTTATTAGACATAGAGGGAACACCCAAATTAATACATAAAAATAGAATTAAGCTATATTGTACAAAAGAACAGATCGAATGATTCGTCTTAATAAGTATAAGACTCATCAAAAAAGGGTAAAGGTGTAGTGTATCATAATCTTTACCATTTAATGTAGTATACTGTAACATATTCATTATCACCTAGTGTAAGAAATCTTAGCCCACATAAGAAAGTAGGTCACAAATCCTACAATTGTAAACAATTGCACATGCATAAATCGATCCGCACATGTTGAATGTTTTGCCGTTACACTCATCGATCATGTACGCAACCTATGCCAAGGCAGAGGTTTGCCATGTCATCGATTAGTGTGAACGATTTATGAATGAACACTTGACCAGGCTAATGTGAGAACATGCATCGCGCCATGGGTCAGGTGGGCATGGTTCGATTGTGCAGCGTACACAATGTAATTCGATGACCTATGTTGCTGCATGGGCAAATAGATCATCGAACTGTGTGAAACAAAAATATATTGGGCACTTAGTCATAAGGTAATAAATAAATTTAGTACGTAAGCATATTGGAAATTGTAAAATAGTATAAATTAGAAACGAAAATATAGATTGGCAGGATTTGCTTTCCTGACCTAGACGCGCGGAGTTATTACTACGCGACGCTGTGCATTAGTAGCGAAGTCGAAGTCTTGTAGCATATCCTTTCGCAATACAACAAATCGTTGCGTTTTTTCTTTAGTAAATATCGGCCGAGAGACATGTTCTCCACGCCACTATATCTGCGGTTTTACCGCTTGCGTAGGTTTGTGCATTAGGGTTATCCAACGGTTCCCCTAAATTAAACTTTCGAATATTTATAGCGAAAGGACTCAGGCGTTAGAAGCTGCCGCAAAATCTCCATCTCCATCTTCATTACATGACGATCTTTCATTACATGGCGATCCAGCCAGCTTTCTTTCCTCACCTAAGGATTACAGAACTATCAGCCTCACCGCTTTTCTGCTAAAAACTCTGGAGCGACTGATAGAGATCCATCTGAGAGCTATTCTGAAACCACTCTCTAATGCGCAGCACGCATACACAAAAGGGAGATCGGTTGAAACAGCTCTTCACTCGCTCACCAGCTACATCGAAAAATCGCTGAGCGTCAAAGAATACACGCAAGCAGTTTTTATAGACATCGAAGGGGCTTTCAACAATATCAGCCATAACGCTATTGGTAAAGCACTCGGGGAGAGCAATGCCGAGGACAACCTGATAGGGTTCATCGGTCAACTGCTTAGCAGCAGGAACTTCAACTCCACGCTAGGAAACAGTACCTTAAGAAGGAGTGTTTGCAGAGGCACACCACAAGGTGGGGTGTTATCACCTTTTCTATGGAACCTAGTGGTGGATAAACCTCCTGTCAAAAATAGAAGCGATTGGCTGCAAAGTCGTAGCTTATGCCGACGATGTTGCAATAGCAATATCGGGAAAATTTGTTAACCTATCGGAAAGACTAAACTTTGCCCTAGGTATTATTCCCAAATGGAGCAAAGAGTGTGGTCTGAAGATTAATCCGCAAAATACGGAATTTATGCTCTTCACAAGAAGGTACATAATTCCACGATTTGTTCCACCTAAACTTGATGAGATAAGTCTCAATCCATCTTATCAGGTCAAATATTTAGATCTAAGTCTGGACTCTAAACTCGCATGGAAAGTGAACACAGCAGAAAAAACACGAAAAGCTGCATGCGCAATCTACTGCTGCAAACGAGCTATTGGGAAAAAGTGGAGATTAAAACCCAAAATTGTATCCTGGCTCTATATGGCTATAGTGGAACCAATCCTTCTGTATTGCGCAGTTATTTGGTGGCCTGCTATGGCGAAAGCATCAAACGTGAACCTGCTAAACAAGGTCAGAAGGAATGCGGCTATTGCAATCACCGGGGCTCTACGGACTACCCCGACAAAGGCATTATTCATGCTATTAAACTGGCTTTTGACAGAGCTACTTACGAGACAGCAGGCCAAGTGCACTGCTGTTCGATTAAAAGCCCTGCGACTCTGCCGTGAGGAGAACTTTGGCCACTTTACAATACTACGGAGAGATGGGCCAACGTCAGGGAAAGTGGACCTTGCATCTCCGATTCCCTGTTTTCACCATGGTTTCAGGTCAGTCATCCCGAGTAAGGAGGACTGGACCATAGAAAGAGATGGGAAACAGGAATCGGTCGACATCTACACTGATGGATCAAAAATGGAGGGAAGAGTTGGCTGTGGCGTGTTCTCAGAACAGCTAGGCCTGAAACTATCCTTCCGATTACCAGACCACTGCAGCGTTTTTCAGGCAGAGGTCATTGCAATTTATAAGGCAATTGACTGGCTGAGAAGTCAGAAAATTTCCATAAGAAATTTAAACATCTTTTCTGACAGTCAAGCTGCTATCCAATCATTATCCAGCGTGTATACTTCATCTAAAATAGCTATGGAATGCCGCTCACAACTGAACGTGATGTCGCTTCACTGTAAAGTAATTCTTTGTTGGGTACCGGGGCATAGTGATATACCTGGAAACTGCGAAGCAGATGCCCTAGCGAGAGCTGGCACCGAGCTTCAGGAATATACACTTACCCCAGAAGTCGCCCAACCTCTAGCTTCCATAAAGCTAGGATTTAAGCAGCACTACGTGGAGGCTGCAAATAGGGCCTGGCTGCTCGAAGAAAGCTGGACACAGCCAGGCAAGCTTGGCACGCACTGTGCTCGAAACGCACCAAGCGGCTTCTCAATATAAGCCGTGAAACCCTGAGTTACGTCTTTTCCGTACTGACGGGACACTGTCTGATAGGCAGACACGCAGAAAGATTGGCTGTCCCTTTCAATGATTTCTGCCGAAGTTGCAGATCAGAGGAAGAGGAAGAAACCATCAAACACTTTCTGTGCGAATGTCCGGCGCTGTCCAGGAAGCGCATGCAAACCTTGGGCACGCCCTTCCTAGACAACCTCACGGAAGTAGCTGATCTGGACATTGGCTGCATAGTCGGCTTTATTCGAGAATCTGGATGGTTCTCGTCATCCCGCAGGTTCTAGTGCCGCCCTTATATTCTGTGGTATCACAATGGGCCTCTCGTGGCTTAAGTGAGCCACCTTTGGATAAAAAGGGGCTGCCACTACAACCAACCAACCAACCAACATCGGGTCACGGTGCTACGTTTACATTGATGATATTATCATCTTTGGTAAAAATGACACAGAGCACTTCGAAAATCTGGAGAAAGTCCTTAGAACATTTGAGAGAGCGAACATGAAAGTATAACGAGATAAGTGTGAATTTCTTAAAAGAGACGTAAAATTTTTGGGTTTTATCGTTAGCGCCGACGGCATAAAAACAAACCCGAAAAAAGTTGAGGCGATCGCCTCTTTCCCACCACCGAAAACCCTAAAAGACCTTCGGTCATTCCTCGGAATGTCAGGTTACTATTGTCGCTTTATTCGCGACTACGCTAGATTCGCGAAATCCCTGACATCCCTTTTAAGAGGGGAGGATGGGCGAGTGTCGAAGCACGTATCTAAAAATAAACCTGTCAAGCTAAACAAAATAGCCAAGTATTTATAAAATTAAGAAAAACCCTTATATCTAAAGACGTAATATTATCTCATCCCAATTTTAACAAGGAATTTGAACTAACGACAAACGCTTCCAACTATGCCATCGGGGCAGTTCTCTCAAGAGGATAAACCAATATCCTTTTTGTCGCGTACCCTGGGTAAACCAGAGGAAAATTATGCGGCAAATAAAAAGGAGATGCTGGCCATTATATCGGGAAGTTAAAATTTACATGGATCACCAACCTCTTACAAATGCCTTGAGTAACAAAAATACTAACAGCAAAATGAAACGCTGCAAATCTATTCTCGAGGAATGTCATTACGAACTTTTATACTAACCAGGCAAGGCAAATGTCGTTGCTGACTCTCTTTCAAGACTATAAAACCCACTCGAGGCCAATTCATTAACGCCGACAGAACACAGCGATGAGAGTTCATTCCAGAACCTGATTCCCCTCGTCGAAACACCAATTAACGTTTTTCGCAACCAAATCGTCCTGAATATAGGTGACGAAAGAAGCTACCAGATAGTAAATCCCTTCGATAATTATACTAGGCATATTTTAATTCAGCCAGATTACACGGAAGGTGACATCACGAATATTTTTAAAACTACTAAAATCCGAATACAGTGAATGGGCTTACAACTGACGAAAGAACGCTAGAGGTTAGTCAGAATATTTATCCACAGCACTTTCGAGATTACCGAATTTACTTCACACGCAAAATGGTCGAAGATGTACAAAATGAGCTAGAACAAGAAGAAAGAAGTCTAAATACCATAGGAGGGACCAAAGGAATGTACAAGAGAATAAGCTCCAGATATTGGAAAACTTACACTTCCCACAAATGTCCTCTAAAATCAAAAAGCTTGTCGCCCGTTGTATAACGTGCAAGGAAAATAATTACGAAAGGCACACGAATGAACCCATCCTTAACGCTACCCCCATTCCAAACTACCCGCACATCCGGCACGATGCACATCGATAAATTTTCGACTGAAAAAAAATAATTTTGACCGCGATCGACAAATTTACAAAATTCCTTTTAGCAAAACTTCTACCATCAAAGTCTGCCGAGAACAAAAAACAACTCTTGGGCGACATTCTGTTCTTGTTCTATGTGCCTGAAAAAGTCGTAGGTAGGATCTCTGTCATCCATGATGGAAGATGATCTGCAAATAATGGTCTTCAAAACACCCCCTTATAAAAGTCAGATAAATGGCCAAATAGAACGCCCCCATTTCACTCTAATCGGGATCATGCGATGCCTAAGACGAAACGATCCTCATCGAGCATTTGAAGAGCTACTTCAAAGCGCGGTAGATGAGTACAACTTTACCAGACACTCCACTATAGAGAAGAAACCCGTAGAACTTTACCTCAATCGCTTGCCAAGAGTAACTTCCGAAGAGTTCGAACGAATCTGGCGACAGAACATCGATAAACTAAAATCCAATCAAAAAAAAGATCTCACATACCACAACAAAACTCCTTAAAAATTAGAATGCTGTCGACATCGTTTATGTGAAAAGAAATAAGATGTTGGGTCCAAAATTAACACCAAAGTTTAGACAGGAAACAGTTAGAGAAAACAAAAACACAACAGTTACCACTGAATCTGGAAAAACGATACATAAAAGTAATATACGCTACTGACTTTTTTTATGGACTCGCCCACGAGCTATCTCAAAATCAAAAGCTTTTGGAACACTTACAACCAAAAATTGCGAAAGGATCGTTCGATTTTATCGGAACCACTTAGAAGTGGGTCGCAGGGAATCCTGACCACGACGATTTTAACATACTCCAAAATAAATGAATGACGTCCCTAAAAACAACAACAACCAAGTAATCATAAACAAGTCATTCACAGTTCGAATAAACAATCCTACAACAAATAACTCTAGAAATAATGAAACAATTTTTGGATTTTATAATATAAACAAGATCACATCCCGTCCGATAAATGCAACTCAGTCAAATAAGCAAATAGAGTCGTCAACTGATAATTTGTAATGGAACACTTATACCACAGCGATTTTATCTTGAGTTCGTGCATTCATTTTATCCTAAATTGATAAGAATTTCAAATAATTTATGAAGTATGACATTTCGAGTTAAGATGTTTTAGAAAGGGCTAATATCACTTGAAACGCACAATAAGCGTGCGAGGTTCATAAAAAGGGCATGGACGGAAGTTCAAAGTAGAGATTTAAGAATTAGACTTCGAAGGCGAAGCATATAGATATACAAGATTTCTCTGTAAAAGGTAAAACGAAAATCGATAAGTAATTAAATTAAACTTATTTTAAATAAAAGCTTTAGTGAAAATCGGTGGTGTATTAATTAAATAAATATATTTGAAGAAGCGATAAACCAGATAGATGCAACCACAAACCAACCAGTCTACGCCGCATCAATTTCGATACCACTGCAGCATCACGAATCTCTTCAACAATCAATGCCAACCATATTTCTAGTCGAATGTGGACATCCGAATTTAGATCCTCATCCTCATCCTCCTCCTCAGGAGTTAACAAACAATCCCATGCTAACCCGCAACCGGATACTGAAGTTATCAAACAATTCCGCGATAGCCCGAATTCAGGTGCTGACAACGCATTTTCGTCCGAAGCGTGTGGTCGCTGAACGAACAACAAAATTCCGCTAGCATGGGAAATGCAACTGCAGCACAAAATTCCCTTAAATAGCGGAAACGATTTGTAGCTCTTCACTATTGTATTTGTGGTTCTGAACGCGTTAAAATCACGGATTAATATTTAACTTACATACTTTCCCACAGTCACCTAATAAGTATGAAATATTAATTCGCAACGTGACTGCAAGTTTGAGCAAATAAGTAAACGACGGACGCATCGTAAGCATTGTTCAATAGAATAATGCGAGACATAGTGTCAGCTTTTACTAGAATTGGATAAAAGAGTAACGTGATCCGCCTCTGGGGGCTGGTTGGTTGATTGGTTGTAGTGGCAGCCCCCTTTGTCAAAAGGCGGCTCACTTAGCCCAAGATAGGCCCATTGTGGGGGCAGTCGAACTTTAATTACGATATAATAAAGATCTAACCAACCCATCTCGGATTTTTTTTCAATATGCTCTGCAAGAGAGGCCAATATTGGCGAAATGGGTCAACCCGGTTAAAAATAGAAAAGATAATAACCAAGAACTGTTTATTAAAACCGTGATCCGCGAAGAAAACGTGTAAAATAATAACAAAAACCCCACTTCCGATATGAGAAAGATCCTGTCGCCGAATTGGCGACAGTTGAACAAAGTATTGAAGAATATTTAAATACTAATATAACAATGAAGTTCAAGTGAATGAACGCAAGGAGATAGAAAAGAAGCGACCAATACGCAATCAGAAGAAATTACAAGATGGAACAAATGGAGCAACAAGTTCAACAGCTGGTGCAGCAATTACAAGACAGGAATGTGCAAATGGAACAAATGGCAGCATTATTGGTGCAGTTACAACAACAGCAGCAACAACGGCCAATGCTGAATATACCAAGGGAACAAATTCTCAGGGAGACTAGACACCTTATAGTATTTACCAACAAAGCTGATGTAACCATAAATGGATTTGTGAGTGCCATCAAATACTACCTCAATACACTCAATGACGAAGAGCAAAAGAAGGTTGCTACTAAGCAAATCGACTACGAGAAAATTCAAGGGGAAGCCAAGGATACGATAATTAATTTACCAGAGCCTGATAATTGGGGACTCATCAAATCAACATTGAAATTAACGTTTAAACCGGACGTGGAGCCATCTAAAATTTATCGAAGGATCAACAGCATTAAGTTAAACGTTAGCTTTAGAGCTGCAAGATTTTAAGTATAAGAAGGATGAACTTAAAATTTACTTTGAGGAAGATGTGTATGTAGATTTGTCAAATATCGATTCAATGCTTGTAAACACAGCTAAAGAAATAACGCAAGATGTTTTAGATGTTATCAAAATTATGAGAAGTAGAAGATTTGAAAATTCCAGCATTAGGCCGAAATACAGAAAAAACAAGTTTGATATAGAACAGAATTTTTTCCAAATTTAAAATATCATAGAAACGATAAGATGATCATTATTCCAGTAATAGACAAATATACGAACCCAGGAATAATTATGAAAATAGACAAAATTATGAACTGAGAGAAAATGATGAAAATAGATCAAATTACGAAAATAGAAAAAAATTGCAACCACGAACAGAATGGCAGGCTACATATATTGCCAGAAATTAGAAAAAGAAATAGTAACGATAAGTTTAACCCAAATAGACAGAATAATTTTCAGCCAGGAAAATATAAAAACACTTATAATAAACCTTAGCAAAGCAAAAGAAATGATTTATCGGACCAACGTAGAAGAAATTCAGGGCTCGTTTGGCAACAATACGCAGAACCCATGGAAGTAGATAATATACAGCGCCAAACAGACAATCGTCAAAGGGCAAACTTCAACCAAAAGCGACTTGAGTCAATAAAGAATATCGATTTTTTTTATGGAAGTAGCCTCGGACGAATTGCTTTTGATTAATATAACTAATGACAACATTCAGTATACTGCGTGCATCGATACAGGGTCATCGTTTATTTTAATCAGCGGTTCCATTGATCAACTCAGAAGAATGAAAATAAACCCCATATATTGCACCACTGTCACCACACACACCATCCTCAAGAGAATTCAAATTACCACTAGAGGCAAAGTTGAAGGAAGGCAAAAAAATTGAGTAGACGAAAATATGAGTTCATTATAGGTATAGACAAATTAAGTAAATTCGAAGCCGTCATTGATCCAGAGGAAAAGCGATATTCCTCAACGGAATAATTATTCCCTTCAAAAACAACCCATATAGAGAACAACCGATTTTTAGTTTGAAAAAAATTCTAAACGACTAAATCAGCAGGTTAAAAGTAGAGCATTTAAATGAGGAAGAACGTAAAGAAATCGAGAAAACTGCCTTATATATTCGGGATATATGTATTTTACAAAGAGGGCGATAGATAAACATGTACCACCCGGACAATAAATAGCTCGCCGTCTTTATATCAAAGATTTTTTGTCGGCACCGGAGCGGATTTGTGTATGTATTCTCGGGCGAACGTGCGCGGACAGTTCAAGAAGGCGACATTTCAGTTCTCCTATTGGCACATACGGTACAACAGCATTAACCGTAAATTTAAATCGTAGACGTACTTTCTCGTGGCAATTCGTCATCGGCGATGTTTCCAAGTCTATCATCGGAACTGATTTTTTATATCATTACATTATCGACCTTAGAAACCAACGGCTTATCGATTCAACGACAGGCCTAACTTCACACGGACGTATGCCGCGTGGCGACGTACCATGTATAAAGACAATAACAGTACATACAAAGAACTGGTAGCCGAATTCCCGGAAATCACACGGCCGAACGGACGCGTGCCAATCGTTAAACACTACATTCACGTTACACCCGGGCCACTTGAAGCGAGTAGACCTAGGCAATTAGCACCGGACCGGTACAAAGCGCAAGTTTGAAGCGATGGTACATTTAGGCATAGCACGACCCTCGTGAAGTAATTGAGTCTCGCTTCTCCATGTGGTGCCTAAAACAAACGAGTAGCGACCTTGCGACGATTACCGTGCAATTAACGCTAGTTACGGAATCATCTTCCCAACACCATCGTCAGTACATGTGCCAATGGTTTGATGAACCATGTCATCCAATGTAAAACATTGTAATTACATACTTTTTGCAATTGTAATATAACCTAATTCCGACACATGCCGGACGCAAAATTGCCTGCCATCAAATCTAACATTATAAATTGTGAAATGAAAATTGTAACGTCGAGTTGTAATTGATTAGTAGTAGCAGAAACACTCCCCAAATAAATAGTTAAATTTTAAATTTATTTTTTTCTCAATGAAGGATAACTCCTATCCTTAACTTGCGCGTACGATTCCAGATCGGATACAATGGCAGTGAACAAACTCGAACAGATCAGGCGATTTATTCATTGGAAGAATAATTCGAAAAGTGTTCCTCGCGATCATGTTAACCACAGTCGATTATTCAAGATTCGACCAGTTGTCAAAAAACTAAATGAAACTTTCCAGAATGTGTCGTTCGAAAAGTATCATTTTGTAGATGAGTAAATTTGCACTACTAAAGCCAGACACAATTTGAAACGATACCATCCCAAAAACCAAGTAAATGGGGATATAAGATATATGTCCTGAGTGGTGTAAGCGGTTTCGCTTATAAGTTTGAGCCAGAAACAGAAGCAGAGAACATAATAGAAGTTAGTGAGCCGGAATAGGGGGCAGTCGTCAGGCTTTCGAGTGAAATACCACGAAAAAAAACTACAGACTATACTTTGATAATTATTCTACATCTTTGCCACTCCTAGAATATTTGGCAAAATAAGGCATTTTTAGTTTGAGAATCATACGATGAAATCGTATATCAGATACCAGATACCAGAGCTACCCACAGATTGAGAATTATCAAAACTCTGTAGAATATGTAGGCAGTGTTGAAGGAACAGAAATGTCAACAGTCGTCTGGAAAGAAAACAAAGTGGTAACTCTTGCATCAAGTTTTGTTGGGTAGTTACCCAAGACGCAAGTATCAAGATACGACAAAGCCAATAAAAAGTATGTGACCATTGGCCGACCGAACATAGTGGGTGAGTGTATTGTCATATGAGAAGTGTTGATTAGATCGACAGTATCATGGGTAGATACAAAATAAAACACTTTTTAGACCTTATTATGTCTAATGTCTATACTTTTGCTTTCGAAGTGTACGGACGTGCTTTTCTGCCTCTTCTATATTTTTATTCAACTTTACCAAAGTAAAAGCAATTAAATGTGTTGCTGAATATTACATCACGCTTCATTTATTATATTGCTTACGTGAGTGTTTTCTGTGACGCAAATTGAAGTTACAAGTGAACTACATCGTGTTTTGCTGTGTGTCTGAAATTAAACTGCTGATACTGTGACCTCGATTTTCCATACTGACACCTAGTGCCATTTGTGTTTTCTTAGGCCTAATCCTCGACTACGGAAAATGAAGTGTTGCATGGAGAGCTGCATCGCCTTCGACAATTCTTTTAAATTTGTCATCTGCCGTTCATTCTGCAACAGGAAGTTCCATGTGGCATGTATCGACGCACCCAGAGACTGGTATCATCCCTATATGGACAAAAACTTCATCTGCCCAGATTGCCAGAATACAAACGGGCTACTGAAATGTATTTATGATAACTTAATCGTGTACATTGACAAGCTCGTTGGCGATACGGCGGACTTGCTGCATAAACAACAATCTCGCGCTAAAGCCTCGGACGAAAGCTTCGCGAAAATGGTAAACTGCTTTGATGGTCTTACATCCACTGTCTCATCTAGTTGCAGCAAGAATAGCATCGACAAAGCTCTCAATGAGCTGCAAACTAAGCTTTGCACCATAAATGAGAAAGTGATGGATATGAATACAATCCTCACAGCTCCTTCAACGAAACATGACACCAATATTGCCAAGTCGCAAATTAATGAAGACCAGATTCTTAAAACCATCAACCAGCTTGCGGAGACCTTGAATCGGCAGCATCTTAATTCCATAGAAGCTTTTGAATCAAGAATTCAACGGACATTAGTCAATATGAAACACAGACTGATCGCATTGTGTGATGATAAGCGCTGCGAAGTCAACACGCCGACGAGCAGCGTTTCAACACCACTTAGCCAAGCAATTCTTGCCACTAACCTCCAAATGGTATTAAATAATGCCACAAAGAAGCCAACACAAGACAAAGCAACATCCCCATTGAAGTCAGCCCCTAATCATAAGGCACACGTGACAAGTCCTCGCCAATCAAAAAGTGCTAGTAAATTATTCAAATTTGGCACATTTTGGTCAGAAGCTGAATGGGAAGGACGCATTTCCAAATTTAGAAAGAACGGTGACGACCTTTCTAACAATACTTCTGCTAATAATAGTGAATATGTGGATTTCTTTGTCCGAAGTTCCTCAAAAGCTGCCAAAAAAATAGAAATTGAAAAGAAAATCCGCAAGGATCTTTCCATAGACAGCATTGTGGTGCTTTTGGCGCAGCGTGGTAAAAGAAAGCAATCATTTAAAGTGTCCATCCCATCTCGATACGCATGGCTGTTCACAGACCCTCAGGGAGGAAGCTCATATCAACTTAGCAATGGACTCGTTTTTTATCCATGGTACGTCTCACGGGAGGATAAAAGCAAAAACAAGAACGAAAACTTAAATACGAATAGTGTGCATAATTATAGATTAAACAGTAATTATAATAAGTCCCCTCAGAATTCAATTTGTATCCCACAACCTTAGACCTCCCAACAAACCTCTAAGACCTCTCAGTACAGTCCCATTTTTTCTCCTGCACATGGAAGTACTCCCTCAACCTCTTCCGTTAATATACCTTTGAAAGATTCCTCTTCAGAAACAACATTCTATCCAATAGATCCACCTAAAAACTACTCGGATAATCAATCCATCATGACCACTTATACACATCATAAGACGGACAATCCAGTACTCTCTGTACACTCTGCTTCACCCGTGCCCCGTACTCAGAAAGCTTCCAATGACCAGCCGAACAAAAGCAAAATTATATCTAACCAAACTGCAGTTCACACTGATGAGTCGCCATCTCCGAACTTTAACTTCGTTCGCGGTGAAACAATAGTTCCTTCTCCCAATGGCTTCATTCAAATTCCTTCTCAATCTGTCATAGTTCCCGATAGCGAGCCTCAGTTTCTGGTTCCGCTCCTTCCGCCTGCGGTTAAAATCACTAAAAGCTGTGGTGCCGACCTTGAAAGTAGATATATATTGTCTCGACTTAGAGACCACAAAATCTACGATTGTATCCGTCTTTACCTGGCATACATGCATAATGCGCCACATTCATCATGCGTGGATGGTAAAACGAAAGTCAATCGTAAGGTTATGATACACCAAGAAGGTCTTCCCACGGACTTTGAATCTTTACGCCAGATATTTTTCAATTATCATGAGGAACTTGATATGACTCAAGATCAAATAAAAAAGATCTTGAAACTTTTGGGTCGCACATAAGATCCAAGCATATTTCGTCGCTTCAGAGGGCAAGAGAAGAGAGCAAGAAATATTATTCCTAACAAACGTTTGACGGTGAATTCCTTTAGGCTCTTTTACCACAATTGTGGTAGTATGAGAGGCAAGATAAACAAACTTTACCTGGACGCCAAATCCTGCCATTTTAATGTACTGACCTTCACTGAAACATGGCTTAACGACTCATACAAGAACGAGGAAATCCTTGACGGAAACTGGACTATATATAGGAATGACAGGGATTTTCTATTCACCGGCCAATCTAGAGGCGGTGATGTGATGATCGCAATCAACAACACTTTTATAAGTGAGATCGTTGAAACTGTGTCCTATAAAACTTTTGAGCATAAAGCCATTCGTGTTGGTTTAGGGACTGTATTTATATTCATTGTTGTAGTGTATGTTCCCCCCAACTCCAACGAAGATATTTATGACGCGATATCTTCCGTAATAAATCTTCTAGCCGAAGAGTACAAAATAATAATACTAGGGGACTTTAACCGCCCCACCTTGCCCTTTGTTCCTAATGAATCTGATGGCTACCTCTTACCAACGAACCTTAGAGATTCGATTGAACTCAATCTGCTTAGTACATTTTATGGCAATGATTTGCAGCAAATATCCCCAACTGCAAACCAAAACGGTAATTGGCTGGATCTAATTTTTACAAACTCCTAAGACGATGTTGTGGTTAGTCCAACGAAAGAAGCAGAGCATCTTTTTTGTAATAGTCTCCACCACTCTGCTTCTACTGTTGAGATTTCCACTACGGATTCGAAATTCTCTCAATCGTACAATAATTCCATCGTATTTGATTTATTAAATGCCGATTATGATTGCATCATAAACCCTCTTGATAAAATCGACTGGAACATTCTTTCAATGTTAGATGTAGAAGACTCGGTATTTACCTTCTGTCGAATAATTTTTGACGCCGTTGAAAGCTTTGTCCCTAAAATTAAGAAATGAAAGAAACTCTCAGAGCCATGGTTAGACGCTAACCTTCGAAGCCTACGTAATCAAAGAAACAAATTATATAAGATAATCCACAATGACAATAATGTAGACGTAGACGTAAATAATAAATATCATCAGCTAGCTGCTGAATTTTCAGTAAAGTCACGTGAAGCATATAACTTTTATGTTCGCACTGTTGGAGAGAGCATACACGGAGAGAAAAAAATTTCTAAATGGCAAGAAATGAATTTCTTATATTAAGAAAATCACATTTTAAGTAAACATTTCGCATTTCAATCCCTGAACGATTAAATCAATTCAAAAAATATCATATCAAGTATTCTATACTTAAAGCTAGAAAATCATCATTTTCTTATAATAAGAACTTATGTCGCATTTCCAGAATTTTGAATTCTATAGAGAAAACCAGAATCCCATGATGGTGAAATAGTGATTTTCTAGTTATTTTCTAGTAGTCAGAAAATCATCGCTGGCATCAAGAAAATATTTTTTGTCATTTTCTGAGAACCAGAAAATATTTCTAATCATTTGTGAAAAATAGAATAATTTTCTACAGTTCGTTCGGTCTAGTTCACTTTGTCGAGTCTTTGGTGACAGTAGTGTTTGTGATAGTAAAATATATAGTGTACTCAAACGCAGCAATTTTTTGCAACTGTTCGGATTTAAAGAGGTAAGTAAAATAAATTTTGTGCTGCAGCCTTTCCGAAAATTCGGTATTCAGTCTTTCGAGGCACCAGAAGTATCATTCCACGAAATTCTCCAAGAATGGCCAGCGTATACTAAGCAAAATGGGGATAGACTGGTAACTTTCTGTTTTATTTTAATTTACAAGTAAACTTATTGTTTTAAATTTAGATCGACATTGACTTCGAAGCCAATTTTCCAAATTGCAATAGCCTTCTAAAGGAGTGGCAGTTATTTGCGGAAAAAATTGTTCCATCCATCCATCGAAAAACAATTGAAGGAAACACACCGGGCCACACTATTTTCGCTTGAAAAAGGTATTTAATTAAAAAGTATTTTTTTTAAATGTTGCTAATTTAATCTATTTTCATCCACATTTTTTCAGTTGGCTACGAAATCAACAAGCACAACTTAGCCACTACATCAGTTTCTCGTGCCTACCAGTCAAACTAAAGGCAAAGACAAAAAAAATTGGAAATACAGCATTGCAGACAGCTAAGACGCCTTCATATTGAAGATCAATACTGTTTCAGATTTAGGAAGAGCTATTAAATTGCGTAAAGAAAAATATTCAAAATTTGCCCAATTAAAATGTCAGCCATTTATTGTTGTTGTTAATTGTTCTGACACCGATATTTTGAATGCTTACTCGGTAGTTGATGATCATATGTATGAATAAATTAAGAATATGTTTCTTACTATCAAGAAATAAATACTTATTCCATGTGAAATTTTCTTATTTTAATTTACTGGATATAAGAAGAATAAGGAATGAAATGATCTTTGATTTCTAGGACTAAGAAAATTAGCACTTAATATGAGAATCATACATCTAGCAAAGTATTTTCTCGATTCATGCTCCAACCACTTGAAATGATCTGTTTATCACGTGGACGAGAATCGTTCCCTATTTTCTTGAATTGATAGTCTATTCGATTGAGTTTTAGAACATTTTTCTTTCCGTGTAATTCGTGACCCGAAAAAATTCTTTGATTTTATAAACACCAAACGAAAAACAACAGGCTATCCATGCACAATGGCCAAAAACAATTCCAACTCTTCATGCCCTAAACAAATATGTAATTTTTTTGCTGATCACTTCCAAGAGGTGTTTATGCCACCTACAAATACACCCTTACTTCCCTCGCAGGATATTTCGTCAACAATAATTGTTGAAGAACTACATTTGACCATAGACGATATTGAAAGCGCTATCACTGAGCTTGATCCTAACAAGGGACCTGGTCCTGATCAAATTTCGGCTCACTTTTTGATCCAATGCAGAAAACAGCTGTTAACTCCCCTTCACATGATCTTCAATAAGTCACTCTCATTCGGTTGCTTTCCATCTGCTTGGAAATCTTCTTTCTTGACTCCCATTTTTAAAAGTGGAGATAAACACCTGGTGGAAAATTATAGAGGTATAGCTATCCTATCAGTCATTCCCAAACTATTCGAGAAAATCATCTGTGGCAAACTGACAGCACTGATAGAGCCACGAATTAACGAGCAGCAGCACGGATTTCGCAAAGGCCGTTCGACTACAACCAACCTTATGATTTTCACCTCTGACATTCTCTGTGCTATGGAAAAGGGCCACCAAATTGATGCAGTCTACACAGACTTTAGCAAAGCTTTCGATCGCATAGACCACGACATCTTAATAAAGAAATTGCATAACTTTGGTATTTCGGGTTCTTTGCTTAAATGGGTTTCTTCTTACCTCAAAAATCGGACGCAAGTCGTTAGATTTCAAGGAAATCTGTCAAGAAAAATTCCAACTTCTTCTGGAGTGCCACAAGGCAGCCATCTCGGCCCACTCTTATTTAATATATTCATATCTGATCTAACATACCCCATCTTTTATATGCCGATGATCTGAAAATGTATCACGTAGTAGCATCGCACTCTGACGCAACTTTCATCCAATCCAACCTTGATGCATTAGAACATTGGTGCTCACGGAATAATCTTCACCTCAATATTGGTAAATTTCAAGTGATGAGCTTTTCTCGCAAAAATACTATTGACAGTTACACATATTCCCTAAGCCGTACACCATTGACCAAAGTGGACCAAGTGGTTGATCTTGGAATTGTATTAGATACAAAACTACGGTTTCACTTACAGTACGACAAGATTCTCGCTAGTGCTTGGAAGCAGCTGGGATTCATTAAAAGACGGGCAAAAGAATTTACGAACTTGTGGGTTACTAAATCCCTATATACAGCATTTGTACGCCCTCTTCTCGAGTACGCTTGCTTAATTTGGAACCCAGCGTTTGGAACTGATAGTGATCGAATTGAATCAATTCAAAAGCAGTTTTTACCTTTTGCATTAAGAAATTTATATAACCCAGCTGACTTTGATAATTTACCTCCTTATGAGCACCGTCTTAAACTACTCAATTTATCATCTAGAAGGACAGTCCTGACTTCGTGCTTTTTGTTTGACATTATCAGAAACGTTATCCGTATCGAATCATTATCTGGGAAAATCTCATGCAATGATGCTATAAGACGTACCAGACACACTCGTATGTTAGTTGAGTATCAACATCATACAATATACGGACAAAACGAACCGATTAACAGATGCTGTAAGATATTTAATAGTGTTAGCAACCACTATTCCCCATCCATTTCCAAATCCACTTTTAAACGGAATCTGTTTAACGCACTAGCTAGACATACATAGTTGTAATTTAATGTTAAGTTTAATAATAATGTGTATGCCTTGTTTGGCTAAATAAATAAATAATTAAATACCTGGCTCTTATACAAAAGATTACGTAATATAAAGAATGAGCAAGATACGCAGCAGTCGGCAGATTTTTGTGAGGAAGTTGCTGCTGTATAATGAAAGTTGGGGACGAAAGCAAATTCAACACGGCAAAGCATTGAACCAAACCCCCAGGCAAAAAAACGGTAGTGTAGTGTAATACAAGTCACAACAAACAAAACAATATGCATACATTGCCATCTGATACCCAGGCACGAGTCAAACCAATTGTGAGTCAGGCTTTGTTGGGTATATTCCGAGTCCAATTACAAACAATGAAATTAGAGCGACTCAACAAAACAATTGAAGACCAACAATGTGCACTGCGGACGGGTTCAGCATGGCATAACAATGTAAACAAATGTGAGGTTGATGGCATTTTATTGCTTACATCTGCAGTAAGATTCTTGAAGCCAATAAACCGCATTTAATTGCTTGCACTTGCATTTTTGACCATGGGAATATGTTGGAAATAGATTTAGGTCAGTAATTTGTAAATAATATTTGATTAGTTAGTAAGTTATACATAAGCAATATTTTAGTATAAAAGAAATGAAAATGAACGAATAAATCAACATTCATAGTAGAGAATTTGGACTGCCTACATCGGCACCCGTTTTCTTTTGATTGTTCTTTGCGGCGCTTGCGCTGTGGTAGAAATATAGGCAGCTCACGCTTGCCATCAGCTTTGGCGCTAGACGCCGAAAATTAGGTGAATCCCTTTCTCTTAAAAATCATTATGGCCCCATTAAACCAAACTTATTTCATGGCGATCCTGCCCACTCGAAACCTGTACCAAGGCGATTCGGCCAACACGAAGCTGAAAGTTTCTTACTAAAAATAAGAACAAAAATTTAAATTTGTACGTTGACGACTAACGCTGCGACCGAAAATGGAATTTCGACGTGAGATAATGGAGTTGGAACTTCAACCAAGAAAATGGAAGACAATTGCAAATAGGAAGAAGGCGAAGATGAAGAAGAATTTGTTACGTTATTTGCGAGTAAAGTAAAAAAATCAACTTAATGATGACTAAAGGATTTAACGGCAACGACCAGCATTAATAATTGTACACTAGTTATTTCAAGTCAAACTTTAATTTTATATAGATGAAAACTGAAAAAGAATAGTATTTTAATTGGAATTGGTTTTAAACAAATTAGGTAAATTTTACTGTAGCATAAAATCACTACTCGAGGTATTATGAAAACTTTCGTAATATACACTTCATATTTAAAAGGAAAAATATGGTTAATGAAAATGATAATTATTGATAAATTTATAGAATTAACAGTTTATGTAATTGTTAGTTGGAGACGAGCACTGAAATAACATTCTAGTAAAATAAGTCATCGATCGTATAAATATGTGAAATATTATATTTGGATTTTGGCTTTTATACATTAAACAAATATGTTCGCTAACAAATTGACTCGTAATAACAGCGGAACAAGTTGAGATTATATATTAATAAATGAAAAATCACATTCTTTCTTTAAATTTAGTTCGAAGCATTCGATAAATATGATAATTTTCAATAATACGGTATCGTCAATGCTTAAATCGATTCTGAACATTTTAATCATGGTAGATGCAAATTGGCAAATAGAACCACTGATACATCCATATATCTTTGAAATTGACATTTCAAACTAGAAGGTATGTATACCGCAGAAAATCATTTGGTAGAAACATTCCCGAAACCTACAGACGGAATTATTGGCATAAATATTTTGAAAAAATTACGCGCTAGGCAAACACGATTTGAATAAGCCTACAGTTTGGAAAGAGTTACTTACGATAAACTTCTTCAGACCATATTTGTACGGCAGAAAATTCATTGTGGTGACTGACCACAGACTTTTGGTGTCATTATTCACGCACAAGAGTCCATCGTCTAAACTAACTAAAATTAGATTAGATCTCTCCGATTATGATTTCGAGATTGTGTTTAAGCAAGGAAAAATAAATTGCAACGCGGATGCATTGTCACGCATCAAGCTAGACTCAGATATTTTAAAAACAATGATTCCTCCAGAGAGAGAGACGAAAAAGGCAAAAAAGTGTTGGCAATAACAAGGGGTATGTCTGTAAAACAGAAAACAGACAATTTAATAAAAAACCATTCAATAGATGAGCCCGATATACAAGTAAAGTCTGATCAACTTTACGTATGGGATTGCACATCAATATCCGAAGTAAGAAAAGTTATGAAGTTGAAATTTATATTGCGCAAAAATAATAAATTCGATATCGTCAGAACAAGCGACGAAGTCATTGTATACTGTAGTGATAAAGTTACCGAGAAATACGTTTCCGCTAACGAAAAGCTATCAGCGAGCTCAAATACAATTAGATCGAATGTTAGAATCTGCAACGATAAGTCCAGTGCGATATACGTATCCACCATGGAAAAGTTGTTGGATGGAATTCTCGAGATGAATATATGTGAATTAGCGTTATCAAATAACGATGATATCTTCAAAATAATAAGTAAAGAAGATTTCAAGAATATAGTTAATATGTTGCAACAAAGTAAAAAATATGAAAGTCACGCAAAACTAAGTATAATGTTATATGAACCCCCGAAGAGTATAAAGAATACAACAATACAAAATCAGTTGATACAAGAATATCACGACACGCCACACGGAGGACATTTAGGAGTGAGAAAAACCCAATTAAAACTAAAACAAAGATATTGCTGGAAAAACATGAACAGCATGATTAAAAACTATGTCAACAATTGCAAACAGTGCAAAATAAATAAACAAGTACGACACACAAGAGAACACATGTTAAAAACCGACACACCTACCACCAGTTTCGAAACAATAGCTATCGATATCGTAGGACCATTAAGAATTTCGAACGACTATAGATACATCTTGACGATGCAGTGTGAACTAAGTAAATTCATAATAGCATCACCACTAGAATCCAAAGACGCCAAAACAGTCGCGTACACACTAGTCAACGATCTTATATTAAAATTTGGACATTTCAAAATATTAAAATCTGACCAAGGTACGGAGTTTACGAATAATTTAATGCAAGAAATTTGCAAATTGCTTGAAATTAAACAGATCTTTTCGACTCCATATCATCATCAGACACTAGGCACAGTAGAACGCAACCATCGAGTGTTAAATGAGTATTTTCTAGCTTTTACCGAAGATCTAAATTGGGACAAGTGGATCCCGTATTACACGTTCGCATACAATATAACTCCACATGTTGATAATGGCTACACACCTTATGAATTAGTATTCGGCAAACTACCATATCTACCCAATGATATAGTCAGACAGACAGACAGAGTCTACGATACAGAAAATTACGCTAACGAATTGAAAATTCGATTACACCATGCGTTAAACAAAGCAAAACATATAATTGAAAAAGTCAAACAGAAACGTGTCGACAAAATGACAAAAACCAATCCAATTCATTTAAAAACAAACGATTTAGTTCTCTTCAAAAAGGAAAATAAGAGAAAACTTGATAAACCTTATATAGGACCTTTTAGAGTAATAAATACAAATAATGTAAACACAACAATAGAAGTTGATGGTAAACCAAGAAAAGTCCATAACAATAATTTAAAATTGTACTGATTGATTTGAATATACTATAAATGTAAGAGACTAACTAGTAGCAAATTAAAGTAATATTAAAATTCATATTTTGAAATGACCTGTAAAGTAAACTAAATATTATATATAATATTAAACTTAGTAACAAAAAAAAAATAATGAAACTAGATATGAGCTCACAAAAAATATTTTGAATTATATAGGAATTAAAAGTAGAATACTTATCTTTAGTTGTAAAATCCCAGGTGACCAATGCACATGCAGCAAGATTAAACTCTTAAGATTTTTTTTCTTCTATTAAGTATTCTGTACAAATAAAACAATTAGTACACAATACTTCTGAGCGGTAAGGGTGTAGTGTAATACAAGCCACAACAAACAAAACAATATGCATACATTGCCATCTGATACCCAGGCACGAGTCAAACCAATTGTGAGTCAGGCTTTGTTGGGTATATTCCGAGTCCAATTACAAACAATGAAATTAGAGCGACTCAACAAAACAATTGAAGACCAACAATGTGCACTGCGGACGGGTTCAGCATGGCATAACAATGTAAACAAATGTGAGGTTGATGGCATTTTATTGCTTACATCTGCAGTAAGATTCTTGAAGCCAATAAACCGCATTTAATTGCTTGCACTTGCATTTTTGACCATGGGAATATGTTGGAAATAGATTTAGGTCAGTAATTTGTAAATAATATTTGATTAGTTAGTAAGTTATACATAAGCAATATTTTAGTATAAAAGAAATGAAAATGAACGAATAAATCAACATTCATAGTAGAGAATTTGGACTGCCTACATCGGCACCCGTTTTCTTTTGATTGTTCTTTGCGGCGCTTGCGCTGTGGTAGAAATATAGGCAGCTCACGCTTGCCATCAGCTTTGGCGCTAGACGCCGAAAATTAGGTGAATCCCTTTCTCTTAAAAATCATTATGGCCCCATTAAACCAAACTTATTTCATGGCGATCCTGCCCACTCGAAACCTGTACCAAGGCGATTCGGCCAACACGAAGCTGAAAGTTTCTTACTAAAAATAAGAACAAAAATTTAAATTTGTACGTTGACGACTAACGCTGCGACCGAAAATGGAATTTCGACGTGAGATAATGGAGTTGGAACTTCAACCAAGAAAATGGAAGACAATTGCAAATAGGAAGAAGGCGAAGATGAAGAAGAATTTGTTACGTTATTTGCGAGTAAAGTAAAAAAATCAACTTAATGATGACTAAAGGATTTAACGGCAACGACCAGCATTAATAATTGTACACTAGTTATTTCAAGTCAAACTTTAATTTTATATAGATGAAAACTGAAAAAGAATAGTATTTTAATTGGAATTGGTTTTAAACAAATTAGGTAAATTTTACTGTAGCATAAAATCACTACTCGAGGTATTATGAAAACTTTCGTAATATACACTTCATATTTAAAAGGAAAAATATGGTTAATGAAAATGATAATTATTGATAAATTTATAGAATTAACAGTTTATGTAATTGTTAGTTGGAGACGAGCACTGAAATAACATTCTAGTAAAATAAGTCATCGATCGTATAAATATGTGAAATATTATATTTAGATTTTGGTTTTTATACATTAAACAAATATGTTCGCTAACAAATTGACTCGTAATAACAGCGGAACAAGTTGAGATTATATATTAATAAATGAAAAATCACATTCTTTCTTTAAATTTAGTTCGAAGCATTCGATAAATATGATAATTTTCAATAATACGGTATCGTCAATGCTTAAATCGATTCTGAACATTTTAATCATGGTAGATGCAAATTGGCAAATAGAACCACTGATACATCCATATATCTTTGAAATTGACATTTCAAACTAGAAGGTATGTATACCGCAGAAAATCATTTGGTAGAAACATTCCCAAAACCTACAGACGGAATTATTGGCATAAATATTTTGAAAAAATTACGCGCTAGGCAAACACGATTTGAATAAGCCTACAGTTTGGAAAGAGTTACTTACGATAAACTTCTTCAGACCATATTTGTACGGCAGAAAATTCATTGTGGTGACTGACCACAGACTTTTGGTGTCATTATTCACGCACAAGAGTCCATCGTCTAAACTAACTAAAATTAGATTAGATCTCTCCGATTATGATTTCGAGATTGTGTTTAAGCAAGGAAAAATAAATTGCAACGCGGATGCATTGTCACGCATCAAGCTAGACTCAGATATTTTAAAAACAATGATTCCTCCAGAGAGAGAGACGAAAAAGGCAAAAAAGTGTTGGCAATAACAAGGGGTATGTCTGTAAAACAGAAAACAGACAATTTAATAAAAAACCATTCAATAGATGAGCCCGATATACAAGTAAAGTCTGATCAACTTTACGTATGGGATTGCACATCAATATCCGAAGTAAGAAAAGTTATGAAGTTGAAATTTATATTGCGCAAAAATAATAAATTCGATATCGTCAGAACAAGCGACGAAGTCATTGTATACTGTAGTGATAAAGTTACCGAGAAATACGTTTCCGCTAACGAAAAGCTATCAGCGAGCTCAAATACAATTAGATCGAATGTTAGAATCTGCAACGATAAGTCCAGTGCGATATACGTATCCACCATGGAAAAGTTGTTGGATGGAATTCTCGAGATGAATATATGTGAATTAGCGTTATCAAATAACGATGATATCTTCAAAATAATAAGTAAAGAAGATTTCAAGAATATAGTTAATATGTTGCAACAAAGTAAAAAATATGAAAGTCACGCAAAACTAAGTATAATGTTATATGAACCCCCGAAGAGTATAAAGAATACAACAATACAAAATCAGTTGATACAAGAATATCACGACACGCCACACGGAGGACATTTAGGAGTGAGAAAAACCCAATTAAAACTAAAACAAAGATATTGCTGGAAAAACATGAACAGCATGATTAAAAACTATGTCAACAATTGCAAACAGTGCAAAATAAATAAACAAGTACGACACACAAGAGAACACATGTTAAAAACCGACACACCTACCACCAGTTTCGAAACAATAGCTATCGATATCGTAGGACCATTAAGAATTTCGAACGACTATAGATACATCTTGACGATGCAGTGTGAACTAAGTAAATTCATAATAGCATCACCACTAGAATCCAAAGACGCCAAAACAGTCGCGGACACACTAGTCAACGATCTTATATTAAAATTTGGACATTTCAAAATATTAAAATCTGACCAAGGTACGGAGTTTACGAATAATTTAATGCAAGAAATTTGCAAATTGCTTGAAATTAAACAGATCTTTTCGACTCCATATCATCATCAGACACTAGGCACAGTAGAACGCAACCATCGAGTGTTAAATGAGTATTTTCTAGCTTTTACCGAAGATCTAAATTGGGACAAGTGGATCCCGTATTACACGTTCGCATACAATATAACTCCACATGTTGATAATGGCTACACACCTTATGAATTAGTATTCGGCAAACTACCATATCTACCCAATGATATAGTCAGACAGACAGACAGAGTCTACGATACAGAAAATTACGCTAACGAATTGAAAATTTGATTACACCATGCGTTAAACAAAGCAAAACATATAATTGAAAAAGTCAAACAGAAACGTGTCGACAAAATGACAAAAACCAATCCAATTCATTTAAAAACAAACGATTTAGTTCTCTTCAAAAAGGAAAATAAGAGAAAACTTGATAAACCTTATATAGGACCTTTTAGAGTAATAAATACAAATAATGTAAACACAACAATAGAAGTTGATGGTAAACCAAGAAAAGTCCATAACAATAATTTAAAATTGTACTGATTGATTTGAATATACTATAAATGTAAGAGACTAACTAGTAGCAAATTAAAGTAATATTAAAATTCATATTTTGAAATGACCTGTAAAGTAAACTAAATATTATATATAATATTAAACTTAGTAACAAAAAAAACATAATGAAACTAGATATGAGCTCACAAAAAATATTTTGAATTATATAGGAATTAAAAGTAGAATACTTATCTTTAGTTGTAAAATCCCAGGTGACCAATGCACATGCAGCAAGATTAAACTCTTAAGATTTTTTTTCTTCTATTAAGTATTCTGTACAAATAAAACAATTAGTACACAATACTTCTGAGCGGTAAGGGTGTAGTGTAATACAAGCCACAACAAACAAAACAATATGCATACATTGCCATCTGATACCCAGGCACGAGTCAAACCAATTGTGAGTCAGGCTTTGTTGGGTATATTCCGAGTCCAATTACAAACAATGAAATTAGAGCGACTCAACAAAACAATTGAAGACCAACAATGTGCACTGCGGACGGGTTCAGCATGGCATAACAATGTAAACAAATGTGAGGTTGATGGCATTTTATTGCTTACATCTGCAGTAAGATTCTTGAAGCCAATAAACCGCATTTAATTGCTTGCACTTGCATTTTTGACCATGGGAATATGTTGGAAATAGATTTAGGTCAGTAATTTGTAAATAATATTTGATTAGTTAGTAAGTTATACATAAGCAATATTTTAGTATAAAAGAAATGAAAATGAACGAATAAATCAACATTCATAGTAGAGAATTTGGACTGCCTACATCGGCACCCGTTTTCTTTTGATTGTTCTTTGCGGCGCTTGCGCTGTGGTAGAAATATAGGCAGCTCACGCTTGCCATCAGCTTTGGCGCTAGACGCCGAAAATTAGGTGAATCCCTTTCTCTTAAAAATCATTATGGCCCCATTAAACCAAACTTATTTCAGTAGGCTCCAGCTCAATACATCTCTCCAGCTGCTGTGCGACAGAATCAAGTTGGGCATTGGCCCACATGGGCCGAGAAAAGGATTCGATGCAAGTACCCTTACTGTACTGGAGTGTCACAAACTGTTTGTGAAAAGTGTGGCGTCGTATTATTAGTACAATAAATGCTACAATTGTTTAAAGCGTTCCATACATCTTAGAGGAACAATTTAAGGCAGTGTGACACATCTGTCACACTCCCCTTTTGTACATTTTTCTGATTTCTTAGAAGAAAAAATCCCAAAACTAAAAAAATGCGTGTTTTTTTATTCACTAAAACCTACCATAAAACGAACTATTTGATAAAATATATGTGGTTGAATTATAAAGGATTAAGGCGAATATTCGAAAATGTTAAAAGGAAATTAAAGACAAACATCTGAGAATTTGGGTGTTGCTGATGATTTTTATCTTTGCCAAAATAACGATCCCAAATATAAATCGTTGATTATTCGCAACTACCTGCTAGCTGCATGTTCACATGCTATGGAAACACCACCGCAAAGCCCACATTTCAACCCCATTCAGCACCTGTGGAATTTTTTGGAAAAACATTGAAGGAAGACAGGAAATCCAAAGAATGTTCCAGATTTTAAAACAAGCTATAGGAATAGTATGGAGGGTGAAGTTGCCCTGGTCTTGATATTACTTAAAATATATACAGTCCACTAATCAACTAAAACACAATAATTCAAAACATTGTCAGCAGAGCCGGATGTGCTGAAGCGGAAATGTTCTTTGCATTCATTGACAAGTGTCTTATGATAAATTTTTTGAAGCGCTTACAGGCCGCGTGAGTTACACCTACATATATCTCCAAGATTCCTAGAAAACGAGATAACGACAACAATATCATTCGACAAGACCACACACTAAGCTTAATAACCGATGCCCTTATCTTCCAGAATCGCATCCACTTCCTTTCAATATCAAAATTTGTTTATCTTAAAAATTGCTTATCTTTAATAAGAATTTATTATCTCTTGGCCACCCACAAAAGAATTGCTGACTTGCATATCGGCATCCGCGATTCCAGACATGGATATTGCATCAATGCAAAAGATGAATGTTTAATTAAATCAAGCTATGGGAAAATACAGATAAGAAATCAGTATAAGTACGGTGAAAAGAATCTCGAGCGGAGAGTCTAGTTCAGATTCAGTTCTTGTAAGTCGATTCAAGTCAATTGTAAAGTTTCAATAAAGTATTTTTAAAATTAAACAAAGTGTTTCAGTAAAAGGAGTCACGTCAGAAACTTTATATTTTTTTCGTCTGGCGTTAGAATAAAAACATAATTGACGCAGTTGTCCGTCAAAGGTGGGAGGATCCCCTTTGTCGTAACCGAACCAAATGTTTTTTGAGATATTCAAAAAATTAAAAATTTTATTAGTGAAACACTAATATAAATAATCCACCAGAGATATTCCAGCTGATTCAAAACAAGAAAAAACAGTTTTTAGCTAAATCTTCAAGAAAGTAAACTAAAGATATTTAAGTTGAAAGTAAGAAAAAGGCAAAAGTTACATAATGCAAAACAAAAAGTTTAAGGGAGTACGAATATTCAAGGTCTAAACGTACCAAAACTACTTTGGTTAGACAGCCAGAGAGCCTTAAACAGTAAATTAAAAGTAAAACAATAATATCAAACATACTAAACACATAATAACGGAATCCAGCAGTACATCATTGGCATTCAGCTTCGAAGAAATCCGGAGGGAAGCGAAGAACACAGGTAACAACAGAGAATGTGCACTAACATCATGGTTGGAAGCCAACATAGTCGTAAACCTCGCACAATCTGGAAACCAATAATCATACCTGTTTCGTCAAATTCTTTACAAACTACAAGGAAAAGCAAGGGACGCAGTCCAGAAAATACTGAAACAAACGTGGGCAAACGTGGAACACATCCTCAACACAATCTTTGGGGTCCACAAAACCTACAGTAAATTAGTAAATTGAATTCACAGAGAGTCATAGTAATATTGATGACGTGTATTATAGTTTAAATAAACTCCTTAATAAACTTAATATTAAGTACCTACAAGATTCGCAACGTAGCTTACACAATGCGTTCAATACAATAAGAAACGAACAACTAGTTCTCAATAAATTTAAATCTGTTTTGCCCGAGTATAAGTCATATTTATTGTAATCAAGAAATTGCCAAACACTAAACGAACCTTATAAAATACTTCAAGAAATTCAGCATAATAAAGACAGTAATAGTATAAATCTGCGTCAAAATAACAGAAACTATAACAATAGTCGCGATATCCGAAACCAAAATAACCTCAGATTTAATACAAACAACTATGATAGACAACTATAATGTTTGACCAGTCGCAGTGAGCGGCCTATGCTTCGCGTAGATCGGACTTTAAAATAGAAGCTCAATAATGCCAATATTTTCATTTGCATTCGTTTCTCTTTTTCTTCATAAAATATTGTGAAGTGCCTTTTTACTTCTGCTAGAAGAATTAAAAAGCCTTGTCGGAACGTGTTGCTAGCAAAAGACCTCGGGAGTCTTCTCCCACCGAAGTGTTAATTAGGGACCGTTTGAAGCTTCCCAAGAATCACCTTGTCTCTGCAATGTCACAAACCAGCAACCGGTTTCTTCCACTTGCAGATTTGCGAGATGATTTGGAATGCCCTGTTCAAACAGGAAAGCCTTCATCAGCAGAACCGAAAAAGATAAAAGTGCCACCGTTAATACTCCCGAAATTGGACCGCGATGCAATTATAGTTATGCTGGAAAGCATTGACGTTTCCACATACAACATTCAACATCTCAGTGTCGCGAAAAAACTTCTACTTCTAATTATATGAAAAGGTACGTTCTTATCTTACCGAAAAGAAAGGACACTTTTATACCTTTGCTCGTGCCGACCAAAAGCCGCTTAAATTTGAACTGTCTGGACTTCACGATATGAACTGTTCAGACTTAAAAAAACACCTTGCCGAAGAAAGCAATATTATTTGCTTGGATATTTAAAAAAAATCCTTCCCTAATGGCAAACGCCGATACAAGGAACATGCAATGTACATACTATATTTTGCTCGTGGATCAGTTAAGTTAGCTGATTTGCTAAAAGTCAAATCCGTATTAAATACGATTGTGCACTGGAGTCATCAACGAAAACGAATTAATCATGCCACTCAATGCCATAATTGCCAATCATACGGGCATGGATCATCTCATTGTTTTCTCCCGCCCAAATGCATGATTTGCGGCAAAAACCATATGTGGAGCCCCGCAAGCTCCCACGTTTAGCAGAAAGTTCACGATCGACAGAAAGCTCACGGCGCAAGCAGACACTGCTCCCGCGCCAGCTTTATGCCTGTGGGCCGACGACTCGGCCTGTTCCTCGCTAGCCGCGATCCGTTCAACACGCCATTCCCGCCGACACACGCGTGGTTGGACTCAGCCGCATTGGCCGCCATCGTATCGTTTAAATAATATGTAAATAATTAGTGCAAATAAAAGACTGCAAAGTGGTGACCCCGCGAACAAAGAAACATTAAAGCCAGTGCGGAAAGTTTTAACAGTGATCCTCTGCACGCGGTATAATACGGCGTCATCACAGCCCGACCTAGCTACTTTTCGTGTCCGCGAGTTTCGCTAACCCCAGCCGCCGAGATGCTTTGTGGCGACGATGAGTCAGCACGCATCGCCGCATTGCAGCGGGCTCAAGCTGGCGACGCGTTGCAGCAGCTCGCCGAACGTCAGCCTCAGCCGCCGCCGTCGGAACAGCAGATCGAGCAACCACAGCTCTCAGCCGGGCAACCAAATGCCACACACGGCGTCAACGCCGTCAGCCACTGCAAGCTAACACCATTCTGGCGCTCGAATCCAGAACTTTGGTTCTTCCAGGTGGAATCCGCCTTCCAGGTGCACCGCATATCGAACGATGCGTCGAGATATCACCTGGCCGTCTCAGCACTAGACTTCGACACCATATCCGAAGTGTCCGATATCATCCGCAAACCTCCGGACGGCAACAAATACGCGGCGTTGAAGACGGCCGTGCTCGCTCGCCTCACAGACTCGCCAGACGCGCAATTGCACAAGCTGCTTACTGGCGTCAAGCTTGGCGACAGACGCCCCTCTCAGTTCCTTCGCCACATGCGATCTCTGGCCGGGACGCGCATTGGCGATGACGTCTTGCGCGTCAAATGGCTTGATCTGTTGCCACAGCAGACACGACGCATGCTGCTGCTAATCAAAGGGCAAACGCTAGAGGAGCTTGCCGCAGTTGCCGACGAGGCGTACGACATGGGACCAAATGTCTGCGCCACTTCGACATCACCAGCACGTTCGCCCATGCCTTTCGCCGGCAGAGAACAACCCGGCAAATCTACAGACCTCATCGCCGAGGAGCTCGCCGCTCTGCGTCTGGCAGTCGCTCAGCTGACAGCGATAACCCGTGAGACGTTACAGCAACCCCGCACCGCCACCCCTGCTCAGCGTTGCCGCTCCAGATCGCGAGGCCGCAACCAGGATGAGGGGCGCGCAGCAACCCCGGGAACCGATCCGCGATCAGGTCTCTGCTGGTATCACACCACATACGGCGCTGCGGCGCAGCGCTGCAGATGGCCATGCGCCTCGCGGAATCAAGCCACTACCACACCCTCGGAAAACTAAATACGCCGGCGCTGTATTCGGCGACCACCACCGGCGAATTTTCGGGTAAGCGCCTCTACGCCGTGGACCGCAATACGAAGACCCGCTTTTTAGTCGACTCGGGCTCCGTCGTCTCCATTTTGCCCAAGCAGTTCGTCGCCAAGCCGCTGCAGAAGCAGAGCCTCGTGCTCCAGGCAGCCAACGGAACACCAATTGCCACGTTCGGCACGCAACTATTGACGCTGAATCTTGGCCTTCGCCGACCGTTCCAGTGGCCGTTTATCATTGCCGACGCTCAAACCGCCATCTTGGAAGCCGACGCGCTCAGCCACCACGGCCTGACTTTGGACTTTCGCCAACGTCGTCTCCTCGACGAGCGCACTAGCCTATCGGCCCTGAAGGTGAGCTCTATAAGCGAATCATCGACAAGTTCTCGTACGCCACCCTGTCACCAGGTGAGATGGCCTGCATCGCCGACTTGCCAGTGCATCACCAAATTATTATGACCGGACCGCCGGTTTTTGCTCGACCACGTCGCCTCGCAGGAGAACGTCTCGCTGCGGCGAAACAGGAGTTCGAGCATCTGCTCCAGCGCGGCGTCATCAGGCTTTCCTCGAGCCAGTGGGCCAGCCCTCTGCACATGGTGCCCAAAGAGGGCAACAAATGGCGCGCCACGGGAGACTACCGCCAGCTCAACGCATGCACCCGACCCGACAGATACCCTTTGCCGATCATCAAGGATCTACTCCAGGACGCCAGTGGTACTGTCTTTTCGGTCGTGGATCTCCAACCGGCCTTCTACCAGATTCCTGTTGCACCGGATGACATCCCCCAGAACGGCAGTGACTACGCCATTTGGGTTGTTTGAGTTCGTGAGAATGCCTCTCGGACTTCGTAATGCAGCCCAAACGATGCAACGGACGCTCAACCACCTGTTGAGGAAGTTGCCCTTCATTCGCGTCTACCAAGACGATATTCTCGTCGTTTCGGACGACCACGAGCAACATCGAAATCACCTGGAACAGCTCCTCGAGCTCTTGCAGGCGACCAAGCTTCAGGCTAATTGGGGTAAATGCTAGGTCGGTCTCTCAGAGGTCATCTTCGCCGGCTACCTAGTCAGCCAGTCAGGTTTCAGGCCACCTGCCTCCAGAACTCAGGCCATCGCCGACTTCACGCGACCAGCAGATTCGTCGCAGCTTAGGCGCTTTCTCGGCATGCTCAATTATTACCGACGATGCATCCCGCATGCCGCCGAGCTTCAAGCACCGCTTTCTGGTATGCTCAACGGTTGCACCAGGAAGCAGACTAAGCTAACCTGGACATCAGATACCGACGAAGCTTTTTCGCGATGCAGGCAGAGCATTGCGGCCGCTACCACCTCTGCCTACCTCTCGTCAACCCAGAGTCTGGCCTTGCGCACAGACGCTTCCAATACAGCCATCGGTGCAGCCCTGGACCAACTACGACAGGACGGGGCCTGCGTCCCCTTAGGTTTTTTCTCCAGAAAACTGACGGAGACCGAGGAGAAGTACTCGACATATGACCGCAAGCTTTTCGCAGTGTTTGCAGCCATCAAGTTCTTCCAGCGCATCTTGGAGGGTCGTCAATTCACCGTCTATACCGACCACCGACCGCTCGTCTTCGCCTTGACGCAGCGCTCCGACAAAGCATCACCTCGCCAAGCCAGGCAGCTTGATTTCATCAGCCAATTTGACACCCGGCTCGTATACACTCCTGGAGAAGAGAATCCAGTAGCCGACGCTTTGTCACGAGTAGAATTGGTCGCCATGCCGACAATGCGTGCCCTGCCAGAAGTCGAAAGTGCATCGGCACAATAGAGCCGAACTAGACAGCTTCAAGACGCCCGACAACCACTTCGACCACATTCACGACCGATACACTCGTTGGCCGCAAGTAGTGCCTGTATGCGACACAACCACCTCAACGGTCGCTCGAGCCACCTACGACAACTGGATTAGCTTTTTCGGCACTGCACTTGAAATTACTACCGACCAAGGCTCTCAATTTGAAGCCGCGCTGCACCGCGAACTCTCTCGACTTTTGGACGCACATCAAGTCCACACCACGTCATATCATCCCAAGTCGAACGTGATGACCGAACGGATGCACCGCACCCTCAAGGCCTCTCTAAGAGCTACGCTTCATGCAGCTTTCAGCAGCGCGCCAGAGGTTCCGTGGCCGAAGGTGCTGCCAACCGTTCTCCTTGGTATGCGAACCACCTTCAAGGAGCATCTATAGGCTTCTGCAGCCGAGATGGTATTTGGCACGTCCCTTCGCATCCCTGGAGAATTCATCGCTCCGCAGCCCGTGTCAGGGTTCAGTCCGAAGGACTTCGTTGCAGACCTCCGGCGCCTGTTCAACGCAATCCATCCAGTTCCAGCATCTAAGCACAGCGATCAGCACCCGTTCGTACAACAGCCGTACTCGGGGCCACACCGCATCATTGAAAGGGTTGACTCACGCACTTTCGTCGTGGACGTCAACGGCAAAGCCAAAACCCTTTCAACCGAGCAGTTGAAACCGGCCTACCTCGCCCCCGCAGATGCGACGCTGCATCCAGAGCAGCCGGTCACGCAAGACACGCCGGCCGCACAAGACACGCCGGCCGCACAAGACATGTCGGCTGCACAAGACACGTCGGCTGCACAAGACGCGCCGGCTGCACAACACGAGCAGCCACCGCCACACTTGCCACCGTCCAGTCCGCCAACGTCGCAAAGCTCGCCAGTCATCCGTCAACCGCTTCTGCCACAGCAACGCCATTAGCCGAATATCTTGACGAGGAGAGTCGGATTTTCACTCCCGTCGCACCAGGCGAAGATCATTGGAGAGGGAGTGACTGTGGAGCCCCGCAAGCTCCCGCGTTTAGCAGAAAGTTCACGATCGGCAGAAAGCTCACGGCGCAAGCAGACTCTGCTCCCGCGCCAGCTTTATGCCTGTGGGCCGACGACTCGGCCTGTTCCTCGCTAGCCGCGATCCGTTCAACACGCCATTCCCGCCGACACGCGCGTGGTTGGACTCAGCCGCATTGGCCGCCATCGTATCATTTAAATAATATGTAAATAATAAGTGCAAATAAAAGACTGCAAACATATTAAAGCCAGTTGTCCAGCAACTAATACCAACCAAATAACTGCTGTGGCAACCACCTCTCGAACGATTTAGCATGTGCGAAACGAGCTGACTACCTAAAAATCAGAAAGCTCGCCTCCAAGCACACTCCTCACGTGAAAACCAATATGGCACACAAGGGCTTGGCTCCAGTTCACACCGACAAAAACTTTCCTCCACTTGGTGGTCCCAGGCCACCCAATTTAACCGAAACGTTGCCTTTGGCTTCCTATAGCCATATACTTCGGAGCCCTTCAGCCGCTACAAATCATCACAGCTTTACTCATAATCTGACGAACAACAAAACGCTCTTCACAGCTGGAGAAATGATAAGCTTAGCGAAGGAACTCATTGAAACGCATTGCAGCTCGAAAGGAGATCAATTCTGTGTACTCACAGAACTTGCGATCAAATTCGTCTACAATAAGTCAAAATTTAAAATGTCTTCTGTGGAATGCTCATAGAATAAGAAACAAATCCTACGAAGCTTTCGATTTTTTAATTAGTCAACAAATTGATGTTTGCTTCCTTACTGAGACATGGCTGAAAGTAAGCGATAGATTAACTTGTTCCAATTATAATATTATTAGAATAGACAGAGAAGACACAATTGGTGGTGGAGTTGCCATTCTCCTAAAAAAGGTATGAGCTACAGCAAATTAAATTCAATCCCAACAAAAACAGTTGAGAGTCTAGCTATAAACTTAAATCACGTTGATAAACCCTAAATGGTAGCTTATTTTAATGGTACGAAGCTGAATTTTAGCAAGCTGCATCTATTCAAACAGGACATTCAATTATTAACTTCATTAAATTCAAAGTATATCTTATGTGGTGATTTCAATGCCAGACACATGCATTGGAATTGCCTGAAAGCCAATAAAGCTGGGAAAATCCTCTTCGATCTTAGCCTACAAACCAACCTGCAGATTCACATCCCGGATGCTCCTACCTGCATCTCTCCCAGAGGCAATCCACCCGCACTTGACCTGAAAGTGAGTAATGGAATTGTTCCCCTCTCGCAACCTTAAGTTCATAATGCCTTATCCTCGAACCATCTGCCAGTAATCTTCAACATCAATACTCTTGTCGTGATCACTTCGGATACATATCTTGCATATAACAAAACATCATGGCAATTATACCGAAAACACTTGAATGATAAAATCAACTAACTAGACATTGATTTATCTAAAATTTCGAATTCTGAGCAAGTATTTGCATGTAGATGCAAGTAGACACTTTATAGATAACATTCAAAATGCTGGAGACATTGCTACACCTACACTTAGACGTGCTCGCCGCCGTACTCTCACAGATTACCAAACAAAAGCACTCATAAAACATAGGAATAGTATCCGACGCCTTTGGCAGCGAACTCGCGACCCCCATCTCTCGAAACTAACGAACGAGCTGCACCGTGAAATTCGAACTTCTTTTTGGAACTTGCGAAACGAGAAATGGAACTCTCTCTTAGCCTCTCAAGAAAAATCCTCCCGAAAATTGTGAAATCTGAAGAGATCCATACAAAACAGATGACGTCGTATACTCCCTTTGCTAACTTATGATGGTAAAATAGCTTTCACAGATTCAGAGAAGGTTGGTACTTTAGCCAAAACCTTCCAGTCCTCTCATCTTCTCACAAAACATACTAGCGACCAGTGACGGCTCGTGACACAAATTTTTGGGTCGGCCGAAAAGGAAGCTCTAATTTGTCAAATTAATTTTTTGGTGCTTGTTGTAAAGAAATTAGTGTGCATGTATTTCTGTCCAAAAAACAATTATCTAATCTTCGTGCGAAACCAAAAAATTAAATTGTCCAGCAAGAACCACGAGAAGGTTTAGAGCATTCTCGCCAGGAAGGGAAGGGAATGGCCAGGAGGGTATTGGAAGGATTGATAAAAATGACAACAATAAAAATCATAAGAACATGCCAAGTACGAGCTGTGACTAAAAGGATGGTTGTACGGGTGGAAGAAATTGTAAAAAATAAAGCATTGTAATTCATACTATAACTTAGAATATTCAATTATAAATAAGCTTTTTCTTTAAAATATAAATAAATGAATAAATACGTACACAAATCCTAAGCATTACCGATAGAATATTAACGAGAGAACTGAACTACAAACTAGTTAACATAAAATAAATCTTCAAGATCAAAAAACAAACGTTAAAGCTGGTTACTAAAAGCATATAAAAAGCAATGGACATTTTTATTCAATTTCTATAAAATAATTCAATTCTACGGTTTTTAGTTGCCGCGAAATCATCGATTATTTCATCGTAAAAACTATCACTTTTCATCAATTCTTTGACCAATTTTCGTTCAATTGCTAATAACGACAAACTATTTATACGCGATTGGGTCATAGTATTTCTATTGTAAGTTTTTATTCGTTTCAAAGTTGAAAAACTTCTTTCGGCTGAAGCAGATGTTGGCGGGAGTGATACAATTAAACAAAAAAATCTATAAACTTCCGGAACATCATCGATGATTTCGTTGTCATAAATAAATTTAACCATGTCATCAACTTTATTGCTGTTTCCAAATATTGCTTTATCTGAGTATAAAACTTGCAACTCTCTTTTCAATTTTTCACTGTCAAAAAATTGACCGTAAACGCTATTTAAAACATTAAACTGTTTTCGGGAAATTTTTGATTGTATGAATCAAATTTAGAGTGGTTAATTAACTCTAAAAAACTAAGGGATGAAATATCTTTGAACCGTAATTCAACTTGATTGATTAGCAGGTCTAATATTTCGTAATATAACCTTTTTTTGGAAAGCTGATGATCTTCGATGTCACCTGTTTTGCGGCGTTTAACAGACGGAGGTAAAACATTAGAAATTAGTTCTATTTCAGAATAAATATTTGTAAAATAAGATTCATCATTCCTGAAACTTTGAAGAGTAGACAAAAGAGCGGCAATTCTGGCATTGCAGTATGCAATATCAGATAACTTATTCTGGAGTATGGAAAAAACCAGATCTGTGTGAGAAAAAAACAGATTGAAAGTATTAATCAAAAATAAAAAATAAAAATCGATAAGTAATCTTTTGAAACCGATGGATTCCCGTATAGATATGTCATCCCATTCATCACAATTTTCCACAATTTGACTGAAAACGTCAATCGAACTATCTCTATTGCAAAACAAAGTATGCACAATACGGGACTTGAAATTCCAACGAGTTTCTGCATTTGAAGGCAATCTTTTCCTGCAAATCGAATCTAAGAGACTAGTACGCTTAGTGGATTTTGAAAAGAAAGCTGAAAATCCCGATACATTTGAGAAAAATATTCTACACTCCTGAATTTTTTTACATGAATCTTGAAGCACTAAATTCATCTTGTGTGCATAACAATGAATAAACAATGCTTGAGGAGCAATTGCTTTAATTTGAGATTGCAATCCATTAATTTCACCAGCCATAACCGCGGCTCCGTCGTAAGTCTGCCCGATCAATTTTTTTTCAATATTGAATAGCCCGAATTGTTCAACCAGAACATTATAAATGTCATTTGCACGGCGACCTTTACTGATATTAAAGAAACCAAGAAACCGTTCTGTTATTTGACCCTTAAAGACAAATCGAAAAATAACGGACATTTGAGAAAAACAACTAATATCAGTAGTTTCGTCTACTTCCCAAGAAAAGCAACTTGCGCTGTTAATTTGACTGCTGATTTGATTATTTACGACTTTTATTATGGCTTCAATCAATTCATTTTGAATCGTCTTTGACAGTCCTGTAAAAACCGATGATTGAGAAGAATCTATAAATTTATTAAAATCGGAATCTAAGTTCAAAGCGAATTTGGCTAATTCTTTAAAATTTCCTTGATTGTCAGATTCTGCCGTCTCATCATTGCCTCTGAATGCCATTTCCTGCGTTGAGAGAAAAATTATCATGTTTATCAAATGCCTCATCATTTTTCGATTTTCTCGCACGTTTTCATTATATTTACTGATACCGTCTCGACGAGCGGTATCCAAAGCATTCGCGATGTTTAATTTACCGAGTAATTTATATTTCAAAGCCGAGTGGGTATGTTCTTTCGAGTTTTGGTGCTTATTTAGTGCGCGGTGATTATCTTTTAAATTATCATACCCCGTAGTACTGAATGGGTTAGTTGTATCCGAAAATAAAATGCAACACCAGCAAAACACTTTATTACGATCTTCACTACCAGTTAGCCAAGAAAATTTATCGTAAAGTCGAACGGAAAACGTACGGTTATGTCCAGCTTTTTTTTGGATCATATTTCCCATTTTCGGTCGTGGAATTTGTAAATTTTTAACAAAATGTTTTTCTTCATAAGACATGTAGTTAAATTTATTTATTAAAAGATGATTTATTAAATCACCTTTTCTACTTGCACATTCTCTAACACTTTCCAAAACCATCTCCATTGCGCACTTCACAATTATAAAAATCTTTAACGAAATTTTAATTCAAATTTTTCTACTCTAGCAATTAAAAACAACTACCAAAAGCAGCAATAAAAACAACTACGAAAAACACACTCTTCTGAGCAAAACACAGAATTAATTTATTTAATTAAATAAGTCACAATATGGAAGAGAAGACCACCACCGTTCTACTATCAAAACACTATCTACTATAACAAACTCGTACTTGACGTTTTTCTTCATCCCAGTAAAAAAAATCTATTTCCATTGCTATTTTTTTCATATTCCCCCTGAATGCGGCTGGCCGCCGAGTCTCTTGTATTCTCTCATATGTACACGGGGTGTGAAATTCGATTCGAAACACCCAAATAAATGGTTAGTATGGAAAAGAACATTCGAATGGAGGCTATCTGACAAGTGTTGAGTGACCAAGACTGTGCTCGGATGCGGCAAATTTTCTTTGGCCGCAATTTCATTCGTTGCTTTCTTGATTCTCGCTTGTGCTTGCTATGTATGTATGTTTGCTGGGTGCGATGCGGCCGCCGTTTCGGTGGGTGGATGATGCATTGTACTCATATGTATGTACATATGCTTGTATGAAATATTTTAAATTAGGACTATTGACCGGCCGTCGTATTATGTTGCGTATATCAACTAGGATTGAAATGTGTTATTCGTTTACATTATGCTGCTTCAATTTTATTTCATTTGTAGCCCAGGACTGTATATTCGGCTAATGAAAAACTAAAGATTGGATGACGTAAATATAGGTAGGAGCAGGCAACGTGTAGTAGTTAAGTCCTTAAAATTAAATGTTTATCCTTTTTTTATCATTGATAATAATTTCCTGCTTACGATGATTTTCTTGGTACGGCCGGGCCGACCTTGCCGCCCCTGACGAGCCGCCACTGCTAGCGACAGTGAGACCTCTTCCATGGTTGAAAGGGAAATTGCGAAAATCTGAAAATCTCCCTCTGATTTCAGTCCGCATTATTTTTCCACTTCATCTGAGTTAAGAAAAACCCTTAAACGCATAAAACCTAAATCATCCCCAGGAATTGATAATATTCCCAATATTTTACTTAAAAACCTTCCCAACAAAGCTATTATACTACTTTGCTTTCTCTTCAACGCCTGTTTCAAACTAGAATGTTTCCCTAAGTGCTGGAAAATCGCCACCATTATCCCTATCCTGAAATCTGGAAAGAACCCTTCTTCTCCAGCCAACTATAGGCCAATTAGTATTCTTCTTTCCTTAAGTAAGATTTTCGAGAAAATTATATTAAGCCGTCTGCAACGGAAACTCCAAGATAGCTCAATTATACCAGATTGGCAATTCGGCTTCAGACCTGGTTTTTCGACAACTCATCAACTATTAAGGGTAGTAAACCACAACAACGCTGGACTATCTAATAAACAATTCACAGGTCTAATAATTCTGGACATTCAAAACGCGTTTGATACCGTCTGGCATGACGCTCTTATTTATTAATTGGTCAATTATTCATTTCCACTTTACATCATCAGAATCATACAGTCCTTTTTAGACTCCAGATTTTTCTCAGTTAAAACGCAAACGTCCTCTTCTAACTATAAAATACCTGCTGGAGTGCCTCAAGGATCAGTTCTTAGTCCTACACTATACAATATATATATTTCGGATATGAAAAAAAATCCCAATTGCAACTTGGCGATGTACGCGGATGACACGCCCATATATTGTACGGGTAACGATCCTACGGAGATCATAGATAATCTCGAGCGACAAATCTGTCTTTCTAAAAGCTTTTACGACAAATGGCAAATTAAAATAAACCTAGAGAAAACTCAAGCCATATATTTCACCAAAAAACGATCAGATCCCCAATACTCAGCTTCATATACTCAGAACAAATACCCTATGGTCGACAGATGTTAAATATTTAGGTATGCACCTAAACTCTCAATCTCAAACAAACTAATTTTTTATAAAGCTATAATGCAGCCAATTCTAGTATATGGTTGCCCCTTTTGGAATAGATGCGCGTCCTGCCACAAAAAAAGCTAAAAATATTGCAAAACAAATGCCTGAAGATAATATTAAATAAACCTTTTTACTATTCCACTCGGCTCTCTCACAGTCTTGCCAACATTTATCCTATCGCACTTTCTGCAGACAAGAGATACGAAAAGCTCATTTCAAAATGTAGAAATTGCGACAACCCGTTAATGGTGTCTTCAGTGTCTAGTCTCTAGCAATAACACACTAATCTAAGATTTAGACATCAACACTCCACATGTAAATAATCTTATTAGTTTTAAGTTTAGTTTTTTTTCACTCACTAGTTTTTTTAAAGCTTTCTCCTAAAGTAATAAACATCACAGTCTTTAACATTAGGATTACAAAATAATATAATATATCATAGTTGTTTAAACACTGTCTGACACCTAAACGAAAAAAAATGTATCTATTGTACCTTTACAATACCTTGAAATTTTTTGTTCTAATAAAGCTTTTATTATTATTATTAGAAATGAAAACTATCGTAAAATCAATCAGGGATCTGTTCGATATAACTTCAATCCTAATTTCAATCGTAATAACAATAATAACTTCAAGCGCAATTTCAATCCTAATCGTCACAGTCCTACAAATTTGAATTTTTTTTTCCTTTTTTGATGTCAGTGCTTATTTATTAGGTTTTAGGATCTCCTAATGACGAATCTGAAGTCGGTTTTTTTTTATCACATCAGTATTTTTTACAAAACACATTTATAAAAATCATGTGAAAATTGGGGTATTCAAGAAAAAAAACAATCAGAAGTGAACAAGCAACTGAATAATGAGAATTATTTTTATTAAACGTGTTATAATGAACATTAACAAATATTACAGAGGTTTGTGGAACCTTTTCTTTTTCTCTGAAAAGCTTCTGTTGAGCGATTTTCTCTTGTGAACCCGGTTTGGATCATCACGCTTCATCATCCAGCAGTATTCGGTCATCATGCCAATATTACACTTTTCTTTGTCTCTTCGCTTCATTTGCTTAATATCTTGGTGAAATCTGTCGCCTTGTTCTTCACTAACTGCTCCTAAGTCTTCAGGAAAGTAGCCCAAATGTGAATGAAGAAAATGGACTTTGAGACTCATGAGGCAACAACCTTTGGAAATTTTGAAGCATGTTTTCGATAATATTTTCATAATCGGGGCTTTTGTGATTTCATAAGAAGTTTTTAATAACTTCTGTTAACGATACCCACGCTGCCAATTCTATAGGAGTTCGTTTTCCATCGAAATTTGCATCTTTCATCAGTTTTCGTGTATCAGATGCAACAAAAATACCTTCCTTCAGTTTAGCTTCAGACAAAGGTAGAAATACTGTAAGTAAATACTTGAACCCATCCCCTTGTTTATCTAAAGCCTTCACAAATTGCTTCATAAGACCAAGCTTTATATGCAAAGGTGGTAGTAAGATTTACTCTGTTGAACTATATTTTTATTTCCTGGTTCTAAATTAATTCTTGCCGGCCATTCTTTCCGAATATAATGTTCTGCTCTATTTCTGCTATCCCATTCGCATAAAAAACATGGATATTTCAGATGATTCGTTAGTATGCATAGTATTGGAAGAAGATGGAAGCAACGGCTGATCTTCATTCGGTTCTCTTAGTACTGGATAAGTCACTGATTGAATTTGCGGGAAAAAGATCCCTTTTTTGTTTTTACGTTGTACCCTTTCACATTGCAGCAACAGAAGTAACAATCTTGGTAGTGGTTTTGAGGTTTCCTCCATTCCATGGGTTTAACTATGTTAAAACAGTTCTTCTTGCCCAGTGACCACTAGCAAAGTTCTGATATGCAGCTCCTACATACTTTATTCGGTGTCCAAGTTTTGTCTAAGTTACGAATAGCAATACCGAAGTAACGTTCGTATATGTTTTTCACAAAGCCTGTAATGGTGCTTTGTTGTTTTAACACCAAATACTCACCACAAATGTAACAAAAACGTTAACGGTAGTTAGCACATTTAAGCGAAGTCATGGTGAAAAACTTTCTATTTTTATATAATATATAATATAATTTTACAGTACATTTAACGACTGATTTATTACATCCATAGATGAGTCTATATATGACACATAAGATCAATGTTTAAATATTGACTTAAAAACTATCCTTTTAAGAATGAGGACCCTAGATAATTTTATTTTTATGACGATTGGCAGGTAAATTTCCTTTCCATCGCCCTCAAGCTAAATTCCTATAAAAAAATTATGCAAAAACTAAAAAAAATACACAAAATTCTGATGTGATGGAAACTTTTGACTATTAGTTACGTAATAAGCATACAAAAAGCTAGTAGAAACACTACTTGACCTTCAAAAAGGAAATTCGTTGTAGGACCGTGTAATTGATGCGTAGTTTTGGAAAAGGATGTAAGCGCCAAAATCGAAAAAATCGAGTTTGATATCGATTTTGTTGTAAAATTTCACGAGGAATCGAATGGTCACGTTCCGGTTTGTCGAAACGGGACGAATCCCACCTTAAAAGCATGAAGTTTTTTCAAAACGGTCCTAGTTCTATAGATTTTTCCATGAAGCAGCCAAGGGGAGCTAGCCTACACAATATCACTTCGATTTAAGTTTCCGTCGGTCTTCGTCTTACGGTACTTTGATTGTGTATATTCTCAGGTCATTTGTGTTTTCCGTAATGAGTGATCCGGAGTATAATTATGCGGTTGTAGAACTGGATCGGGGCAGAAAACATCGCAAATTGAAAGGGGAGAAAACTCGAAAGCCGAAGAAAAGTTACGGGGTAAATGACGACTCGGTGGATTTTGCATGTCAGCATGGATTGCAAGACGGTAAAACATCGAAATCTTTTTGTGAAGCTGTCTTATATCATGATATGATATGTTTCGTTTTCGGATGCAGTTTGGTAGAGTGCCTGATAAAATTGATCAGGACACGTTCTTGCTGCTTCATATGTAAATATCTCCCCAACAAGGCGACGGCGACTTGACTTTAATGCTAACAAACGTTCATATACTGTGAAGTACTATGTGAAAAATCAAGCGAAGCAGAACATTCGCGTTTGTTTCAAAACTTTTCAACGGATAACAGGTGCCAGCCGCAAGAGAATATTGAATCTTGCAAAAAGATTTTATGAAAACCCAGAGTCACCCAAAGAAAATCGTGGTGGGGCTCGGGATGTGGAAAAGTCAGCCTCCATGGCGAGCGCAATTAAAGCCCACATCTCAAAATATAAGTGTCGTGAGGCTCATTATTGAAGATCAAAAAAATCCACACGATCATATCTGCTTCCGGAATTGACCATAGGAAAAATGTGGGAAAACTACCTAAAGGGGTCAGAGTCTATTAAATGCTCCCTGTCGAAACTCAAAACCGTTTTTTATAGGCATTACAATATTGGATTTGGGAACCCACATCAAGATACTCGTTCCGGTTGCAAAGAATTTTTATTAAATATCAAAAAATCGAAAGACCTTGAGAATGAAAATTATCGCACTGGGTACAAAGTTCACAAACGTCTTGCTCGTGGGTGTTTCGACCAACTGAACCAGAAAGAAGACAATACTATTAAAGTATGCGTCGACTGTGAACAAAACCAGCCGCTTCCCAAGATGTCTATAGAAGAAGTTTTCTATGCTAGGCAGGCTTGGGTTTATAGTTTAACAATCATGGAGCACCATGAAGAAAAAAAACAGTCTAAGGAGGACATATTCAACTATGTGTGGTTGGAAACACAATCTGGTCGTGGATCTAATGAGGTAGCCTCTGCCCTTTTGAATTACTTAAAATGCCTTGCTAAATTGGTAAGCAGTTGACGTCAAAACTCGACGCTGAAATTATACAGCGACAGTTGCGGCGCTCAGAACAAAATTTTTGTAATGATTGCCACATGCATGTACTTCTTAGAGGACTGTAAATCGTTCTCTGAAGTGTATCACTACTTCCCAGTCAGAGGGCACAGTTTCATGCCTCCTGACCGGGTATTTGGAAGGATGGAAAAAGATCTCCGGAAAAAGGAAACTATTGTTTCACCAAAGAAGTATTACTCCATATTTGAAAAACATGGCACCTTGAGGAAATTGAACGATACCTGGCTCATTTACGATTTAAAAACTGCAGCATCGGCCATACTCAAGAAAAAGTTACCTTTCAAAATCTGAACCGTAAAAGTTATTGGGTACAAAAAACAGCTCAACGGCAAGGTTCAAGTCAGTGTCCGATTCACGTACAATGGGCCTGAGGTGTATATAAACGTTCTGCAGCCAAAAGTTTACTCAGCTGATTGATTGTCTCACGCTCACGCCCACGTAGACGAGAACAAACTTTCCACAGAAAAGAAGAACACTCCAAAACTTCTAAAATTCATTGAGATACCAGAAGACTGCAAAGACTTTTACAAAAAAATGATGAAAGATGACACCGTTAATGACGCCGAAGAAGAACCCCTGGAATTTGACAGCGCTGATGAGGAGGGCTTGTGTTAGAATTTTTTGCTTTTTGTGAGTGAAAACTTGAGTTCAGTGAATTTATCTTAAAACTATAACTAAAACTAAACTAAACTATTATTCTATATTCTAAACTGGTATCGACCATGAATCACTTTAACATAAAAAACAATGTAAATAAACAACAACACTTTAAAATCTGATGTTATACGATTTTTTTTCTAATAACAAATGTATGAACATATGAGCATATTTTATATCCTTTTTCTATAAATAAAATTGGTACGAATGTGTCAACAACATCACATAACAGTGAGATTTAAATTAAATTAAATTAAATAGCATCAATAGAAGACCCATCTCTTGGGCTAGGGTGGAAACGGTTTTGCAAAACGGTATAGAAATCGGATGTATACCGTTTTGCGAAACCTCCCCAATTTCATAGTTAACTTCCCATCTGATGAAACAGGTAATTGAATCATGTTGATAGATAAATACCATCTCGCTACATTCGAGATAATTTAGCAACAATTCAATTTTTCAAAAATGAAAATGCCAAGAGTATAATTGTTTTTTTGATTCCCGAAAATTCAGCTTTTTGGAACAGTACCCATTTGTAAAACTGTGCCGCAATTATAATCGAAACAACACTAACAAACCGTAACAAATGCAAACTATCAACTCAAACGTTTTTCGTCAAAGAACAAATTCCAATCAAAATAAAAATTTCGATAATCGTAATTTTGAGCCAATGGATACAAATTTTCAGTTATCAGCCTCGGAAACTCTTTATCAATAATAAACCTGAAAATCGATAATGAAATAATTCCTACACTAATTGATACCGGCGCATCTACATCCAGCATAGACGAAAACTACCTTTTGAATATCGAAAAGATGAATCTTACTAGCCCCATACCAATTCACAGTCTAGATGGCATATAGAACGTGACTAAAAAAATTAATACCAATACGCCAAACGAATACAAATTACCTACATTATATGAAATATTGTGGATTGTAATGAATTTCGAAAATATTTTTTTTTATAAAACTTAATCTTAGACAAGGAAATATGAAAGTATTTAAATTACGCCGTTCCTGACGAGATAAATTTTGAGGACGAATTCGAAATTGTAAATACTCGTGATAAATTGTTTGAAAGTTTAAATGGCGAACAGAAAGCCAATCTACACAGAATACTTTACGAATATAAGGATCTATTCTACGTAGAAGGGGACAATCTTTCCTGTACTACCCAAACAAAACATGATCATTACAAAAAGTAATAAACCTCTATATTCCAAAATCTATCGATTTCAGCCTGTCCATGAAAAAGAAATAGAGATCAGATCAATGATATGTTGAAACAAGGAATAATAAAAACATCAAACTCTCCATACAATGCTGACGTTGCGAAAAAATTTGGACAACTCAGGGAAACAAAAGTGGAGAATCGTAATTGATTATCAAAAACTGAATGAAGAAACAATTGACGATAAGTTTCCAATTTCTAATATTGACTCAATCTTTGATAAGTTAGGAAGAGCACAATATTTTACATCTTTGGATTTAGCAAAAGGTTTTCACCAGACCGAGATCAGTGAATATGATCGACACAAAACCGCCTTTTCTATCCCCACGAGTTTATTTGTATGCCCTTTGGTCTAAAAAATGCACCTGCCACATTCCAATGAGTGATTAATGAAGTTCTTCGCGAACATATTAATAAAATATGTGTAGTATATTTAGATGACATGACACCATGGCCAATAACATATGTATATGTGTATACAAAGTAACTAAATCATCAATTGTTACAAATTAAAATTGTGAAAATTGGAAATGGATTCAATTATGGAAGATTGTTTTGGTGAATCAATCTATGCAGACCTCGATTGTTTAGCTTCATTGCGAATAACATTGAAAGAATAAAGATGCGCGTTTGAGATTGAAAATATATCATGGTTATATAAAGTGTTACAGCTGATAATTTCAATAGAGAGGGAGTAATCGTGTATATTAATATATATCGTCACCCTTATGCCAGAGACGCGAAAGTGCAAATTTCCATTTGCGCGCTTATAGAGTTTTTTAATACAAAATGGTACAAAGATGCTATCCCAGAAGTACGAATGTGATTTATCTGAAGTGGTATAACGAAAAAGTGTAAAGCCTACAATACGAAAGCAAATAATATTTTATTGTCTGAGACAGTTTAAACATTTATCCAGCAATAACTCAAAACTGCTGATTTACACTTTCGCGTCTCTGGCATAAGGGTGACGATATGTTATAAATTATTATAAAATATATATTATATATTATTATAAAAAGAACGACGAAAAACTAAATAAACTAACTATTTGAATGAGCTTTATGCACAGTAATGATTAACTATATGTTCGTCAACATGCCATAGGGCACCTACGAAGTTAACGAAAACTTTATTCATTGACTGTTATGTATTAGCAAAGAACATACAACATAAAGAAGTCAAATGCTCGAATACTTTTTTACGCCAGGAAATTTTAACAAAGCTGGACATGTGGGGGAAACGTAAGAGGTGTTGTACGAGCAGAGAGAAAACGAGCTTTCAGCAGGCAGCTTTTTGTCAACATTTCTTACGTTGCTCACGTAGTTGTTGGCGGAAAGCTTTTCGAGAGACTCATTTAAGATTTGGCAAAGGAAAATGATTTCTGAAAGTACTTGGGCGGTTATGAAAAGCAAACCATACTGAAAAAAGTGAATATCATTCGATTGATGTGTCTTGCATACTTTGTACTTCAAAATAATTTAATTTATTAGCACATCGCCAACCATGTCATGAGCTTTTTAGCAAAAGCTCCAGCTCTCTCAAAATAATAACTCTTCGTTGCTCGGCGGGCTCTAGCGCCAGAACCCGCCACATAAAATTTTTGGGAGGAAAATTTTGTTCGAGATACGACTTCTTTATGTTGTATATTCTTTGGTATTAGTAATTCTGAAATTGAGCAACAGCTAATCAAAATCACTTAAACAATAATTTATTGATTACTTCTTGCAATATAGCTATATCAACAAATAAAATACCAACAATCACTGTTTGCTGGATTTTATGGTAGACCCATAAAGTTACAAACATATAAATTTGTTCAAGTTTCTTGTTGATAGTGTGGAAGGACTGACTCCCGTTGAAATTTTTCATCATGTGCGATTTAATGTGAGATAGTTGATAAATATACATTAACCGATGAGAAGTACGCATCAGCCTGGGGTGATTTAGTTGCGCATTATGAAAATAAAAGCAGGTTAACAAATACTCATTTGACGACATTATTTAATGTTAAACCTATGAAGTCTGAAAGTTTGTTGAATCTTGAAAAGCTCAGAAATAAAATCAGTAGTCCTATAGAAGCCCGTAAAACGTTGGGCAGACATACTCATAACTGAGGGGATATCATTGGTTACCACACTTCTACTAGTTTTGACTAAAACACGTCAAAAGATTCGCAGAAATTTTTAGGAAACTCCATGGAACCTCCCACTACTGAAAAGCTTCATTGACGTACTACTGTTGTACTTGGAAGCACTGAAGTAAGGGTATTTCTTCCTGTAATACTCATTCTGCTCCCAAAAGGCCTTTTACTAGCGTTCATCAGTCAGAAAATCACCCATGGAGTAACAAGAGATCCTATTCTTGGGCGTTTTGCGCACAGGATCATTTTCTCGAAAGCTGTGAGAAATTTAAGGCTCTTCCTCAAAGCATTAATGATAAAGGTCTTTGGAAGTTTATTTGTGAGAATAAGGTTTGTCCAAAATGTTTGAGAAAACATGGGGTGCGACTCAAAGAGAACTTGTGCTCATTGCAATTTGGATCATCATACATTGATGCATTGGGGCTCGGCCAAAAAAATCAAATAAACTCATATCGAAATTTCAAAATTCAAGAAGCCAAATAAGACACAAGAACCTAAAGGTACATCCTCGGATGACGAAGGTTAAGGTTGTGGTGAAACCGTTTAACCTACAGTTGAATTGCATCCTATGAAGGAGAAACAGCTTAAGGAGCGGGTTAGCAACCCTTCTACATCAAATACTTCAGTTGCATATAAATGCACTACCAATGCTCTTACTCTAATATACTCTCTTGCTGTAAAACTGTTTTCCCATCAGGTGGTGTGCTTCTCGCTACTGCCACTATAAAGATGCAAAGCGACATCAGACTTGAGCTCCAGGTATGTGCATTGGTCCATCATTCTGCAAAAGCATCCTTTATTTCAATTTTGCTTTCACAGCGGTTTAGGTTGAAAACATAGAAGGTAAATGTACATATTACAGTTACTGGTGGGAAAATAGTGTCCCCAGTAACCAAATCGGCTCAAGTCATTTCTAAACCTCATTTCAATTCAGATTTCCGCTAAAAAGTCGAATCGTTTCTATTACTCAAAATTCAAACACTTCTTAAAGACGGTATAATTCGACCATCAAGGTCCTCATGTAATGCCCCGGTGAGGGTAGTACCAAAAAAATAGAAGCGTCGGGCGCGGAGAAATACCGACTCGTAATAGATTAACGTAAACTCAATGAAGTTACACACCCAGATACTTATCATATGACTGAAATAAACAAGATATTTGCAAACTTAGGCAGAAACAAGTGTTTTACAGCCGTGGACCTGAACCGTGGTTTCCATCAGATCCCGATGTCAGCTTTTTCCGAAAACTTTGGTAACATGAATTCACACGATTTGCTTTCGAGCTGAAAAACGGATCAGCGACATTTCAAAGAGCAGATGATGTACTCAGAAAACATGATGGGTGCCGATACTAACCACATATAGATGATATTATCATATATGGACAAAGCGATAACAACTTTTGCACAATATGGATGTAGTAACAAGTGTAAAATCTTAAAAAAAGAAATTATTAGCTTTCTATTTTACAAGATAGCGGATGGATCAAACAGAAAAAAATCCTGTCCTGTTAATCTTGCATGGCCATGCGAGTCATAAAGAGCTCTAGCAGTTATAGAATATGCACGTGAACATCATATTCATATGCTGCGCATACCACTTCACACAACTCATAAATTACAGCCATTAGATTGAACATTTTTTCGCCTTTTCAGTCTGCGTTTGCTACTGCAAGTTCAGCATGTATGAGACGAATCCTGCAGTTAAAATCACTGACTATGACATTGCTGCACTTGTGGATGCACCCTTTAGCAGAGCAGCAAGGTTGTACATATCACAAAATAGGTTCAGATGTACAGATATTTACTCTTTTAACCGATAAATCTCTGAGATTGATTTTTCACCGTCAATGATGACCGACATTGCACAAGAAGCTTCCAATGAAAATGGATATGTCCGCTCACAAACTACAACAATCTTGTTCACCTTTGCGTCGGCCTGCTTCCCCGGTGAACAACAATAGTGAAGGCAATGATAATGCCCTGTCCTCTGTAGCGGGAAATCTAACCTTTCCTCGAAACTAACAGATATTATCAACCGGATGGTGGCACAATCCCTTCAAGTGCAGAGGAGACAAATTTTCCATAGCTTAATGAATCTTGCATCTGACATCAATAACGAAATGGAGGTAAGTATAAAGCCATGCACGGAATCCATCTGATATGCATAAAGTCCCTGACGTGGCCAATAGTACAAGAGACTTCCCAGGCAACCAAGGCGAGTTAAGCTCGTGGAAGAAGAGTGTGGAAAGGATACTCACAATCTACGAGCAAATTAAAGAGGCGCCTAAGTTTCAATGTGGGAGGCTCTTGAAGCAGTCTTCCAGTTTGCACCTTACGAGAAATAATACCGAGAAATTTTTTCGCATGAAAAAATACAAGGCAAATCGAGCTCCTTCAAAACGAAAATTTCAACGAACGTTGAACCAGCTATGGAATCAGCTTCTCTACTCTTTTCGGATTACTAATTGTTATAATCTTTAAATTTGTTACGCCTCTATTTCGCGCACCGGTCACCACTACACCGCAGCCGATCCCAGCCACGGTTTTGGCAATCCCACCCGGCTTAACCCTGCGAAGAGGGGTGTGGGAATATATTTTTATAATGGGCGCCACCCGTTTTTGCGCCGCGACTGCCTTGTCCGCGAATCCTGAAACGGGAATAGGATCCGCGGCAACCCAAAACCACCGACCGAATAGGGAGCTTGGAACAAGGGGGAACACAAAAATCGGAAACGCTTCGCCATTTCACGCAATAACATTGATCTATATTCACTGAATTAATTTATTTTTTCCTAAAACCCTAGCTTATTCTTAACTATGTATTTTCAATCTTACTCACAATTTGTTTTTCCCTTCTTAAGTCTATTTCCACCGGGCTCCACTCCTCCTATTGACCGAATTCTTCTCATATTGGTAAGCTAGCATAGATGTTGCTTCTTTGTACTGTTCGGTGTTGTGGGGCTGGGTTGGTTGGAGTCGTTCGTCTAGCTGTTAGAGACACGCGTACACACTATTTTACGGAAACTCCCTTTCACTGATACTATCTGAGTGTTCTTCTGGCACTTAGTATTTTTCCAAATTGCTGAGGATCAATTCTTGAACAGTTCACTTCGTCTAAATGTTTTATAAAATTCGGTTTCTTGGTCTCGCAACTCGTCTTTACTTTCTCTATATATTTTCATAGCCAAAACTGAGAACTTACTGTAGAAAAGTTTTCACTGTAAGATTTACGCCATCTCGACAACACACTGCGCGCTATTATTACTCGAAGAACTCGAAAAATGCACACCGCTCAAGCTTCGCACCGAACAAAGAGATCGGCACACAAAACGCACTCGCCTTCGACCCTTAAGCTTCGCACCGCAAAAGACCCCGTCAGCTGGCTCTATTCATGGGAAACCCAAGTCCCGTTCCTACATTGACGGTCAATGCCCATGAGGTTGCTGACCTCATCAAAGCTTCTTAGCTTTGTGACCGGTTTAAGCGACACACATCAACTGGCGATTGAAGCTTCGTGTGTTTGGGCAGAGCGTTGCACCTCGGGGGAATGCTGTGACTGCTGCTTGTGCTGGTGAAATAATCGCGGCGGTCGTTAACCATGGTGAATTGCAAGTACCAATGGTTGTGGGTATCACAGACGCATAGGCTCCATTGGCGTATCGTAGACCGGGCGAAGCCTGGATTTGGATATGTTGCGGCGATTGGGTGAGCGTTGTTTGTTGCCGTGATTGCTGGCAACTTATCTGCAGGGTCTGTGACGTTAACTGTAATGTCGTTAGTTGTTGAAGATACTTCAATTACGCAGCTTCGCGCGCACGGTCAGGAACACTCTCCATAACATCCTTACTAACTACTTAGTTACCTAATCCAATATCCTTACCTACCTACATCTCTTTTATATTTATATAGTTCAAACCTCTACTCCCTACAATATCATTCATTAGTAACAATGTAATTCTTAATTGGCTTGATTTGGTGAAGTGGTGAACGTAACATTATCAATTTTTTTAACAAGACAGCGTTTACTCGCATGATAGTTTGGGGTCTTCAAGAACAGGGCAGACCCCCATTTTGCCCTTATGGGTTTTGGATCGACCAGGTTGCGTGGCAAACGTAACAGATTCTTCAATAAAGGACGCTCGATGGTTATAATCAGAGATCCTACCGTAATAGAGGAAGCAGTAAATCAGTGCGACACAAGTACAAACTTATCAATCAACACCGCATCAATTTTGATAACACTGCAGCATCGCGAATCTCTCTCCTCGATGCCGCGACTATACAATCAGCCACATTTTTAGTCGAATGTGAACATCCGAATTTAACCGAGCAGGAGTTAGCAAACAGTCTCACGCTGAACAAAATCTCACGAACATGCGAACGGCAAAAACACAAATACAACAAAAAACACAATGCAGTAGATGATGCTAGGCTGTTTAAAAATTAAGTTACCTAGCAGCAGAGGTCGCCACAAACAAATAAATGTTTTTTTGTTGCTAGATAGAACCAAATTTCAGACGACCTCATGTTGAATTTCTTGACATGCTGTACATTAGTTTTTGTTTGGCAGCTGTAGAGAGTGAACCACATTGATTATTTTTATCACAATAGAAAAAAAGTGAATTTCGTGCTATGATTAAACACAATTTGGAAAGGTAAAACCCCAAAGAAACAAAAGAAAAGCTCGATAAACATTATGGGGAACCTGCACCGTCAGATAAAATGGTTAAATACTGGATGGCTGAATTCACACGTGGTCGCCCAATTTAGGTAACAACACCAGATATGATTACAAAAATCCACGATATGATACCGGACGACCTGATATTGAAAGTGCTTAAACTGACTGAGGCTGTAAGCATCTCAATAAAATCGGCTTACAATATTTTGCACGAAAAATTAGAAACAAGAAAGCTTTGTGGAAGATCAGTGCCGCGTTCGCTCCCAAGCGAACCGAAAACGCGTTCGTGTGACCACGAGAAATTTAGAACGGTTTCACAAGAATTCATCCGAGTTTTTGGGTCGATATGTGGCCATGGATAATACATGGATTCACCACATCGGAATGAAGAAGAAGAGTGGGTTTTATCGGGTGAAAGTGTACCAAAGCGTCCAAAAACGCAATCGGCTGGGACGGTTATGGCAAGTGTTTTTTTGGAACGCACATGGCATAATCTTTATCGACTACGTTGAGAAGTTAAGAACAAAAACTGGCGCATATTATTCAGCGTTATTGGATCGATTGAATGTCGAAATAAAGAAACAAACGGCCTCATTTAAAAAGGAAAATATTCAATTTCCATGACGGCAATGCACCACTAACACGATCCTCATTCCACAGGCAAAATAGAATGAATTATGCTTTGAAGTTCTTCTTCAACCACTTTATTCGTCAAATTTGGCATCAACCGACTTTCGGACAGACGTTTTAAATCGAATGAAGGAGTCGAAGACAAAAATGACAGCTATTTTGAACTGCTCGATAAATCGTGTTATTTGGAAAGTGTTAAAAAACTGAAGGATCGTTGGACTCGGTGTATCGAGCTAAAATGAGATTCTGTTGCACAATAAAAAAGGAGATTATGTTGCCAAAAAAGTGTTTTCATTGTTAGGTGTCTTACTTTTTACACAGTCTAATATTTTACTTACATACGTATTGGCAATGTATAGTCTTTAGTTGCGGCTGAGGGTCCTTTCTCTCTTTTTATTATTTTACGGCATTGTCCGCATTCTACAGGATCAGGGCAAGCCGTAAAGTATTTGAGATGTTTACCTTATAGAGTAATGAAACATCAAAAGAAAATCGAGACCAAAGTAGCATATTATTTAATAGATACAGTGACTCGCAAAACTGTTCATAAAAATGAAAATTTCCACGTTTTTTATGTACGAGCAGAACAACTGGAGTTTCTAAGAAACTATACCCTCACATATTCTTGGAAATCATGTAACAAGATATTTCATGGTAATTTCGTGCGAATAGTTTTGGAAAGAGTTTATTTTTTACAGTTGTTTTGTTGCAGTGGCGTGAACAGTTTTGCGTGTTTAACGAAATATTTTAAATAAAAGAAAAATATTTTAGTTGATATTACGGTGAGTTAGTAAATTATTATATTTTAACAAGAGCAAATAATTTAAATTAATCTAATAGAAACGAAAACTAATCTAAAGGAAAAATGCCAAAAGCTATCCAAGAGAACGTGAAGGCAGCAATTGTTGGTGATCTTCAAAAGAAGTACTCAGTTCGAAAAATTGCTGAAAAGTACTCTGTGTCAATAGGATTCGTAAGCAAAATAAGGAAAACGGTAGAAGATTTTCTCGAAACGAATGCTGGTTGGTGACCAAGTAAGCTATCTCCGGAGACAAAGCGTTGTATCGAAAGATTGATTATGACTAAAGCGGTAGATACAGCTGTACAAGCCAACAAGGTAATCCGAACCAATTTAAATGTTACAGTTTCCAATGATACTGTTCGAAGATGCTTCAAATCAAATTTTAAACCAAAAGCAAAGGTAAAAAAAGCATTTTTAACCGACCGCCATAAAAAGGCGAGGCTTCAATTTGCCAGAAAATACAAAGACTGGACGCCAGAACAATGGAAGTTGGTTACATGGTCTGACGAGTCAAAAGTAAACAGGTCATGTTCAGATGGGCGACACTGGACGTGGGTCAACAAGTCCGTTGGCTTACAACAAAGTAATGTGCAGAAAACCCCTAAAATTTGGAGGTTGCTCATTAATGGTTTGGGGATGTTTCAAAGGTAACCAAGTTGATATTTTGAGACGTAGGTATAAGCGGAATTATGCGGGTAACTGACTATATAAATATCTTAGAGGACTCATATCTACCAAGCCTTGATAGATTTGGCTGTCGACCTGGAGACAGCTTATTTATGCAAGACAACGATCCAAAACACACTGCTCGCATAACGACCAAATAGCTTCAAGATCAGAATATTGAGACTCTGAAATGGCCGTCACAATCGCCAGATCTCAATCCTATAGATAATGTGTGGGGTTATTTGAAAAGAAGAGTAGTAGCAAGCAACACTGTTCCAAAAGACTGCGAAGAACTTTGAATACGCGCTCAACAAGTGTGGAATGAGATTGATCCACAATATTCGGAGAACTTGTTAGGAAGTATGCCTAAAAGAGTGATGGCTGTAATTCGTGCCAAAAGCGGGCACAGTAAATATTAAATAAATAAAATAAAAACGGGACTGTTTAGTTAGTCACAGGATAGATGCAAAAGTGTTCACAAAACAATTTTTTAATTTTAATTTTAGAAAACAGGGTTGCTGTTATTTTTGAATTTTGGTTCTCTAAAATGTAATCTATTTTCTGAAGTAATTTTATTTTGTAAAAACCTTTAATTTGTTAGGAATAAATATTTAGATTTTCCCAAAAATCAATTTCAATAACTTTTTATGTACAGTTTTGCGAGTCACTGTAGTTGACAAAGGTGGCTAGCATATGTTTAGAAATAAGATAAGTAGTAGGAATAACTTGTGTTGTGGCGTTGCTAACGTTCACCACAAGAGTCGCTTGCATCGCCAAGGAGTTGATGACTAACAAACATTCAACAGACACAGTCGACGTTCATTCTCACACTGGATTACACACACGCGATATTCTTATAATTGTTACAAGGTGTTGGAATTAATTCGTAGCGTTTTACAAAAGATAACGTTAGCCAACTATCCATAGTCACACATACAAAAGAAAATATTCTCCGGGAAGCTACTGACATAGCGCATCTTTACCACTATATGACATTTCGTTATTGTGTCCGTAGCATTTGTTGTGCAGTATCAAACATGTCGAAGTTCATGCCTGAAAAATCGTTTTTGCAGGGAGTGTTACTTCATTACTTCAACATGAAGAAAAGTGCCGCGGAAAGACATCGTATTTTAGTGGATGTTTACGGTGAACATTCTCTGGCTGAACAAACTTACAAAAAGTGGTTTGCGCGGTTCAAAAATGAAAATTTTGACTTGGCAGACAAGGAACGTCCCGGACAGCCGAAAAAGTTTGAAGATGAAGATTTGATGACTTTGCTCGATGAAGACCCGTGCCAAACACTTCTAGAGTTGTCCACATCACTTGGAGTCGACTTTTCAACGGTCGGAATACGCCTCAAAGCCAAAGGAATGGTACAAAAACAAGGAACGTGGGTCCCACATAAGTTGAAGCCAAGGGACGTCGAACGGCGTTTAGTCACCTGTGAGCTGCTTCTCCAACGGCAGGTAAGGAAGGGATTTTTGCATCGAATAGTCACTGGCGACGAAAAGTGGGTACTCAAATCCAAACGCAGAAAATCGTGGGGCTTTCCCGGTCATGCATCGACATCATCTCCCAAGCAGAATATTCATGGGAAGAAGATCATGCTGTGCATATGGTGGGACCAGCTGGGCGTTATCTATTATGAGTTGCTCCAACCAGGTGAAACCGTCACTGGGGAAGTCTACAGACGACAATTGATGCGTTTGAACGGAGCATTACAAGAAAAGCGGCCGCAATATAAAGATCGACACGACAAAGTAATTTTGCTCCATGACAATGCAAGACCCCATGTTTCGAAAGTCGTAAAAACTTATTTGGAAACGCTAAAATGGGAAGTTCTACATCACCCGCCATATTCACCGGACATTGCTCCATCTGATTATTTTTTATTCCGATCCATGGCGCATGGCTTGTCAGAGCAGCACTTCGACAACTACGAAATGACCAAAAATTGGATCGATTCTTTCATCGAATCTAAAGACGAAGAATTTTTTCGACGCGGTATCCGTGCTTTGCCAGAAAGATGGCAAAAAATAGTAAATAACGATGGACAATACTTTGAATAACACTACTGTAATGATACTTTCATAATAAAACACGTAGCTTTGCAAAAAAAAACGCTACGAATGAATTCCAACATCTAGTATATCTAGTTATACATATTCTTGGAATAAACTTATTTGTTTGAAACACGTCTTTGATACATTTGATATGTGTGGGCATAAGCCCCACATAATTGGTGACCCCGACATGATGATTCATGCCCATCGCGATCTCTTTTGAAATTGTGATTCGTCTCACAAGTGACATTCAATTCAGAACATTTTTGCACGAAGAGCCGCCATTTTTGGACAGCGACATTTGTTAAGACAATTTTAAGCTCATGGTAACCAGTGGAACGGAGAAAATGGAGCAACCAAAAGCTCCAAAACATGTAGAAGTTGCCAAGCCAATCTATTTGATAAGGCGTCGCGCATTACGAAATTCCCTACATTCTACAGGCCGGACCCAGTATTTTGGTTCGAGCAAGTGGAAGCCGCCTTTCACACGCACCAAATAACGAAGGATGAAACGAAATTCAAGTGCGTCATTCAGTATGCAGAACCACATATCCTGCCACATATGATTTCAATAGCGAGGAATCCGCCGGCAGAAAATAAATATCACATAGTAAAGTAAAGCAGCGCATATTATCCGCTTTTGCGGAATCTGTAGAGTCACGTTTAAGACGTCTGTCACGCCTTCAAGATTTGCGAAACACCGGTGGAGACCAAATCATGAACACAGTGCTTCGATCGCTGTTTCTCGAGCATTTGCCTGAGAACATTCGACTGGTTCCCGCAATTTCAAGCGAAACAGATGTCAATTTTCGAGGGCGGATACAAGGAGGGGGGTCATGGGGGTCATGACCACCCTGAGCCTATTGAAAAATTGTCCATTATTGGTGAATCTCACAGCTCAAACATGCCAAAATACCGGGCCATTGAAAATCAACTAGCACGAAGCTAATAGGATATTTATAGGATTGTATCAAGAAAAATAGTAACATTCAATGGTCGTATCCGACAGCCGGAAGTCGGAATTCAATCAATAAAAAATACCAGTCAGAATTTCCACTTCTGGCCGTAGGAATGGAAAAACGCGGCCATAAATTTGTCGCTCAATAGGACCATTGAACTTCACTATTTTTTGTTAAACAATCCTGTAAAAATTTGCTTTGAGCTAGTTGATTTTCAAAACCCCAGTATTTTAGCATATTTGGGATGTCGGACTCGTCAATAACGTACAATTTTTGTCGGAAAAGGTTACTCAAGTTTTCTAATTCAAATTTCCATCCCATTATAGAAACAAAATTTGTGGTGATAAATTGGTGATGGACAATGGGAGAGGAAAAATATGTTGGACTCGTTATAGTCTTCCTATTACAGGGATCAGGAACTGGTACCTATACATAACACTCCAAATATAAAGTTGTTTCATGGTGAAAAGTTGTCCAGTTTGATGCGCTAAACTACAAGTCGCATTTCATTTTCCAGTGCCATATATATCTACTATAATTTTGTGTGATAATAAAACTTCTTTTATTTGTATGTTTGGTTGCAAATTTTCCCTACTTTATTAAATAAATATATGTACAATTATATGCCTAATACAATAAACTAAAAAATAATAGGTAATAGTGTAAAATATGTGTCTTCTTTTATTGTGATTTTCGAGGCAGTGACCCCCCTGAGTCAAATACTGGATCCGCCCTTGTGTCTGACGAGAATGACGTATTTTATAATGGAACTTCAGCAGCCACCCAGCGTTTCAGCCGTCCAACAAACGAAAAAGCATACAGACAATGCTGATGTACTTATTCAAATAATAACCCGTCTTGATCGATTGTCGCGTGGCCGATCTCGACCGAAGTCGCTTGGGCGACGAACACGATCAAAGTCACGTACTAGCAACGACTTTTTTTTTCATAATCGTTTCGGGAAAAACGCAAAGAAATGCAAAGCACCTTGCCACTGGAAACAAACAACAATCCGTAAAACTGTATTTGTCGTCCCGAATTTCGGCAAACGAAGAGGCTCTCACCACCACCGCCGACTGATATTAGCTGACAAGAAAAGTTATATCCCGTTTCCATTTACGCCAAATCTCTAGATTTAGGCAACTTTCCCAAATCCTCATCGAAATCTTGTAGATTTCCCATATAAAAATCAAAATTTAGTCGATCGTAAATCTTGTAGATTTAATCGAAATCCACTCAAACTATCATGGTTGCGTGTGGCAGCATTGCAAATAATTGTATTTCAGCAAGTGTCAAATTGTGTTTTGATTACGAATGACAAGTCATTTTGGTGTCACATAAAAGTAACGAAATTTTTATCATTGATATCCATGGCAATTCCACTCTCTACCTGTTCATGACCGAACATTGCACAAGATGTTCATTGAACCTAAACATCATGGGTCAATGTACATCAATTTAATTAAGTCAACAACATACATTGGACTTAGCCAATTGAACGTAATGCGCATTCCTAAATTATTGCATTGGTAATGACAAACCAATTTTTCATGAACGTGCCTACTAAGTTCAATATATGTATGTTGCACATTTACGAATATTTGCTTACTTGTAAGATTCCATTTAAATTGAAATTGTTACGATTAACTGACCTAGTTTTTATGATTGTAAATAGTATATAAGTAGCATAACACTGAAATAAAACACATTCATTTCCCAGTCGAAACCTGTGTATTATTCCCACTTACAGCTCCTCTATCACCAGTCTTTTGTTCCTACAACCATTGGTACACGAAGACTTCCTAAAAGTGCAAGATCGTCGTCTGGAGTGGACGGCCTTTAAACACTATCCCCTCATTGCATCGACTTGAGAATAGGTCCTGTAACTTAAAAGTTACACTACCAATTGTTAACAACTACGCAATTGCGAAACACACACCACGACTTCAATAACGAGAATTATCTACTTTCAAAATTTTATGTTCTGTCATGCAATGACAGTGACAGTGACAGCCAAAATCCGATTTGTAAGTGGAAACACTACCAAATCACTTCAGCAAAATCTAGAGATTTGGCGTAGATGGAAACGGGGTATAAGCTCCGTTTTCTATTTTATACTGACGCTGATATTCCAGTCCTGCCAAAGGGCAAAAATTATCTAACGCCTTCAAATTTCCATCTTTATGCTGCAAACAATACACCTATCCAGACTTATGGTGATAAAATTTTAAAACTTAATTTTGGTCGTCGAAGACCATATACGTGAAAATTTACAGTTCCAGATGTTGAACAACCTATCGTCGGTGCAGATTTTTTGCAACATTTCGGACTTTTGGTGGATATGCGAAAAAAAGGAATCGTAGACGAAGAATCACAAGGACTACCAGTTGCAAAGCGTGCTCGTCGATTAACACCAGAAAAGTTCCGTGCGGCTAAAGCAGAAATGCTTCAACAGAGCATTTGTCAACCATCAAACAGCCCATGGGTAAGTCCTCTGCATCTTGTACAGAAGAAGAATGGCTAGTTTAGACCTTGTGGTGATTATCGCCGTCTGAACAGTTCCAGATAAATATCCGATCGCTCATCTGAACGATTTTGCGTATCAGTTAAATGAACGTTGGAACTTACGCGCGCATATAATCAAATACCCGTGGCTCCTGAAAATATACCGAAGACAGCGGGTATAACTCCATTTGGACTATTTAAGTTTAAAGTTATCACTTTCGGACTCTGCAACGCCGCGCAGACATTTCAACGATATATCGATTTAGCGCTTCGTGGACTGCCGTTTTGCTACGCCTATATCGACGACATATTGGTCGCATCAAAAACTCATGAAGAACATCAACAGCATCTCGAACAAATTTTCGAAAGACTGCGAAAATATGGACTTTCGATCAACATGTTCAAATGTCTATTTAGAAAAGAATCCGTAGAATATCTTGGATACTTGATCGATGAACAAGGCATTCGCCCGCTTCCGGAACGAGTAAAAACGATCCGGGAATATACAAAGCCTGTGACTATCGCCGATGTAGAGCGATTCCTAGGAGCGATAAATTTTTACCGAAAGTCGCTAACAAATGCCGCAGAAGTTCAAGCTCCACTTTACGCATTTGTCGTTGGTGCCAAGAAGAACGATAAGCGACAAATCATTTGGAACTAACAGGCTGAAGCAGCATTCGAGCAATGCAAGGAGCAAATCTAAGACACCCGATCGAAAATGATACACTGGCTATTAAAAGAGATGCTTCAAGTTTCCCCCCTGTTTTTTATATTTATTGCAATTGTCGGCAAGGGTTAAATGTTTTGGAATTTTAAACCGATCTTATCTTGTAGAAAATTTTATTACGCAACTTTCATATCCAATCAACTTTGCTCTGGAATGCACCGTTTTAAAGTTAGGAGTGAGACAAGCATAAAAAACACGTTTTTTTTTCAAATTTTAAACATTTCGATTTTTTTAATGTTCCCAACTTTTTTGATTTTAAATTATTGTTATACGAAATTTTCCAGCAAAAATCAGTGTGCTCCCTACGGCCAACTGCAAACAGATCCGCCCTAGTCTATATCACATTTGCCTTCAATCAAGAAGCTGAAAAGGTATCACCAAGACAATTGCGCCAATTAGATTTTATTGGGCACTTCTCCACCGAAATTATTTACATCGCGGGAAGCGAAAATTGCACAGCAGGTGTTTTGCCGCGAATATTTGATATCACAATGCTGCATTGACCACACACGACTTAAAGACCGCCCAGAAAAAGGATAGCGAAGTGGAACAGCTCCTTCGTGGTGACAGTAAATTAGTGTTACGAAAGCTACGTATCGACGACACCGAAACAACTGTTTACTGCAATGTCTCGTCGACGGAAATCCGTCCGTATATTCCGACGGAGCTAAGAAGAAAGATATTGGATTTAAATCATCAATTATCACACCCCAGCGGCCGAGCGACGAAGAAATTGATCTCGCGCAAATATGTCTGGCCAAGCATGTCAAAGGACATAGTCAAATGGGCTCGCACACGTCTTGCTTGTCAACGGAGTAAGATAAGTCAACATACAAAACTGCCGCATGGAGAAATCAAGACCCCGGATTCAAGATTCAGCCATATACATATCGATATCGTTGGACCGCTGACACCATCGAAAGGCTACTCGTATGTAGTAGACAGATGATGATAGAGGTGGTCGGAAGCTGTACCAATTAAAAGTATTTCGGCTAACGATATAGCGGACGCTTTTTACGCTAATCGGATAGCGCGTTTTGGGGCATCAGCCATGCTTACCCCGGGTCAAGAATCACAGTTCGAAGCCATGTTCTTCCACGCGCTTCCGCATTTAGTAGGCTGCAAGAAGATAAGGACCACAGCTTATCATCCCTCTGCCAACGGAATCATCGAGCGCTGGCACCGATCTCTTAAAGCAGCGGTTAGATGCCACAACAATGCGGAATGGGTCGACACACTACCAACTATGCTTCTCGGTCTACAAACGAGTTTAAAAGAAGACATCGGTGCATCTGCGGCCGAATTAGTATATGGTACGACGATAGGCGACGACCAGGAGAATTTTTCTTCAATGAAAATACGCCACCTAATCCGCTCGAACATCATTACGTTATTTATGTCAGCATTGTTTGCAAGCACGTACATATGTGAAGAACTATTTTCAAGAATGAAACATACTAAGTTTAAAATTAGAACCAACATGTTGGATGAAAATCTTGAGAACTGCCTGAGAGTTGCAACCACGTCAATTCAACCAGATATTGATGCATTAGTTTCTCAACTTCAATGCCAAGTAACACACTAATTTTATACCCAAAATATGTAAAATAATGTTGATTATATTCCATGTTCTGTTTTTATAATGAAGAAATTCATGAACTAATACACTTTAAATTACTAAAACATGAAAACAATATATTTTGAATTTCTTTCGCTCTTCAACTATGGTAATATACTTGTTGCCCAAAACACCATGTCTTTTTTCAATATGGCCCAGGGAAACAAAAAGGTTGCAAAGCCTTGATTTAAGGTTTTACAACGAACCAATGACACCATTGAGATACAAGGAAAACCAACGAACGTAAGTTTCGAAAGACTCAAACCGGCATACTACGAAGTTACCGCAGAAAACTTGACGACCACCGATTCAACGCCTCCCACATCACAACCGTAAGCAAAATCAACGTTGAAGACGTATCCAAGATCTAAAACTCAAGCTGTAAAAATCGTAAGATTTTCTTTTTAAACTACGTAATGCCAACGAGGTCAAGAAAATCGTAGCTGTCTACGTTTAAAATGCTCAGAAGGGAGTACTGTGGCGTTCCTAACGTTCAACACATGAGTCGCTTGCATCGCCAAGGAGTTGATAACTAACAAACATGCAACAGACACAGTCGACGTTCATTCTCACACTGGATTACACGCACGCGATATTCTTATAATTGCTATATCTAGTTATACATATTCTTGGATTAAACTTATTTGCTTGAACCACGTCTTTAATACAAGTACATTTGATGTGTGTGAACATAAACCCCACAGTGTTGAATCGCCAACGCCACCTAACGCCACACTGTTTACACTGAGACTTTATAAAGAGTACAGTTCAACTAAAAAGATTATCTTCTGTCTTTTTAAACAAAACTTAAATGAAACAAGGTATAAAATGTTTCCATTTAAACATCTTGGTTGACTAGAAACGGAACATTTTCGTCGCTTATAACCGTGGTCACAGTGTAATGGTGCTAAAGAGTACTTAAATCGCGAAACAAAAAAAACACGTTGTGCGGTTTCACATCTTGTAGGCACGCGCAATTTCACAATTGAAGTGCATACGGTTCAATTTTTATCGTTCACATAGTGCAGTGCGTATACGTTACACGGAAAAAAATTCACGTTAACTTGAAAATTCAAAAATCGAGAATTTTTTTTTGGGAAAAACGTAAAGTAAACGCATACGTTTTTTTTCAATTGGCTCATTTTTGGAAAATTTGGCAGCAAAATTTTTCAAGCAAATTTCTTACTGGACATTTCGGCATCCATATTGACGTATCTACAACGGACTTTTATTTTCGAGATTTCGGCATGATCGGGAAAAAGGACCGACTTCGTCAGTCTCTCGAGCCTCTCACATACATACTTTTCACGGATTGGATACTTTGAGATTTAGCCGCAAGTGTCTGGCGCGCTTCTGTCTATTATTGTTAATATATTGTATTTTGATTACCCTTGTTGTGACTAAATTTGTGTCAGTGTTTTGTGGTTTATATAAACCACTTGTTTGGCGCAGCAACGTCCACACTTCTCGGCGTAGCAGCGAAAATTGCCTCATTACGCCGAAAAGTCGCTGAATTTGAGCGTCACTTCTCCCGGGTTGTTCAAGACCTAAGAGGCGCAAGATCCTTGACGGTGAGCCCTTCGAGAAGTCGCTCCAGAAGTCATTCTAGAGATCGCTCACTAAGCCGCTCCAGAGACGACTCTTCAAGCCATCCTGGAGAACCCTCTAAAAGAGATTCTAGAAGTTCTTCCAGGAGTGGGTCTAGAAGTTACTTCACGCGCAGCCCTAGTACGGCATTAAAAATATTGCGTGTAAGCTTTTATCTCACAAAGGCATCATGCAGCTGACTGCCATTATCTACGGAATGTTGTTACACAACCATTTCCTCTCCCAATAGAAAAGTGCAGACGTAATCATGATCGCAAAGCCGAGAGCCTTTTATCGGCACTGGTAAAAGTGGCAGAGAAAATCGGTCTGCCACGACTTCAGGAGCACGTTACGAATGAAGGTATTCTCCCCGATGAACAGTTTGGATTCAGTAATATGCACTCCAGCACAACCCAATTGGTCAGAATCGTTGAATGCATCCTCGCAGGACTCAATAAAAAGCAATCAACTGGCGCGATATTTCTAGACGTTGAAAAAGCTTTCGACAAAGTCTTACACAACGGGCTGGTGTTCAAACGCATTGAACAAAATTTCCCGAATCAACTTGTCAGACTAGTCAATTCGTATCTCACAGACAGAATTTTTAGAGTCATGGTGAAAGGCGAAAAGCCATCCTTGAGACATATCCAAGCAGGTGCCCCACACGGTTCTCTCCTATCCCCACTCCTCTGCAATATTTACATTGTTGATGCTCCAAAATCAAGCACCGCCATCTCGGCCTACTACGCAGATGATAACGCATTTCTCGCGCAATCTATTTCCCCTGTTCTAAGAACGAGAAAACTTCAAGACGCAGCTACCTACTCACTGTTGATGCCTTGGATGAGCACACAAATAGATGCTGCTACCAAATTCATCAGTGGCTTGGAAATGAAAACGTCCGACCAACAGAGTAATAAACGTAAACTGCACGTGCATTTAGAAGCGCTAATAAACTTACCTTAAGCCAACTCAGAGTCGGCGGGGAAGTTTAAATGTATTCTAAACAAAACTGAGGAGACTGTTGAAGGTCTCTGTTGAGCACTATAATAATTGGTTTATTCATCTATTGGTGAAAAAATTGATCCAAATACAAGCAAAGGCTGGGCTTTTCATGAAGAAAAGATGGAAGGGTTCTCAACTTATAAAAACCTTTTAGGTTTTTATGAAAATAGAGTTAGCCGAGTTCTGTTCGAGCCATCGTAGAATGCGGACGCGCCTCTCATTAGTAGTGTCAAATGATTTAACCAACGTGGAAGTAACTAAAAGTTTAAATTAGCAATCAAAGTGTGGCAGTGTTCTTGTGAAAGCGATTTTGCACCGATCAGTACTACTAACCTACCTGTGCTAATTAACTGTGTCGCAATTAAAAACTTGGACTTTCTTGTGAAAGTAAAATGTGTACTCAGAAACATAAATCAACTCACCGTGATATCTTAACGTGTCCGAATTAATAACTTTAAACTTATGGAGTTCAATGGACTGACACAGTAGCGTACCCAGGATTTTGATAGGGGGGGTTCGAATTTTTGAAGTCTTAACTAGGTACGTTTGCTAGTGCTTCGATGTAGATATGAGGATATAATTATGTATGTCAAATTTGGAGTCCTCCAAAAATAATTCCTGCAGACTTTAGCCCGATTGCATGTCTGGTTTCATTTACTTGAATTATTCATGATATTTTCATTCAAATTATAAAATTATGCGCTTGACATGTGAAAGAATCTACACTGTATTTGTAGACTTCCTTGGAACCGTAAAGTGTATATGCATGTTTGCAAGTACATATATTGAAACGGCTACAATACCTACAGGCCAGAAAAAACGCAACTAATGAAGTAAATGCCGTGGGAAAGTGAAACTGTCACTAAGCACAGACAGAGTATTATCATAATCAGGGCTGGCTCAGCTTGTTTGCAGTTCATGCAGAGAAGCAACTCTGCGCTCTCAAGCAAATTTGTCGTCATTTCCACGTAACGCATGAGGTAGACTTTTTTACGCGTTTATTTTTTTTACTGAGGTGTTAGGCTTAATCCTCAGATTGCAAATCATATGACAAAATAAAAACAATATTTTTTTTGAGGGTTCCGATCAAAGATAGAAAGAAACATTGAAAAATATAACTGTTGCCACTAAGATATGGGTGCGAATTAAATAAATTACACTTTTCTGGAATTTTACTTCGAAAACTTTCAATCAGGTGACCATATTTTAATGTTTCTACCAACTCTTTATCTATATATAAAACTGATAGGATTCATACAATAAGTAAAAGATAACGGCAAACACGGATCCAATTTGTGCAAACTATGCCCGTATCACCCCTAGGTGAGATCTCTAAAGCACCATAGGCTCATATGGGTTTTACTGTGAAATAGATGAAATATCTAATTGCGTAGAGATACTGAATCTCACTCAACTCCCACGTTCCAAAGCGTCTCGGCGAATAATTGTTAAAGTGGGTGACTTAGTGGTTAACGCTAGTCAAGGCTCCTTGTCGACAAATAGTTTTCGGGAATGAGATTTGATTCCGCACTATCATTTCACTCAGCTGTGAATGAGAATCTGAATCAAATCAAGGTAATAATCACGGGTGCGCGTGGTCCTGACCACTTCACATCCTAATGTTCCGTTGGTCAAGTAAATGAAATAACTCTAATATTGTTTGAAGGCCCAATTTTGGCGGTTGCCCCATCGATTATTATTTTTAACCAACCTCTTCTCAGACAATGGCGAGGCCTTATGTAAATATGCTTGAGATCTATAATTCATAACATTCGAATCTTCGAATTTTCTAAATTTACGCGAGGTGATCAACGTTTTAAAATGCCGATAACGATAAAAACTTAGTATTCAAAACTCATCTAAAGTAACGGTGAGAAACAGTGTAAAATGGGATTTAAATTTTATGTCCAAGCATAAAACAGATTGCTTCGCCGGATAAAATTATAGTGAAATATCTAAACGACGATTTTTTTCATTAGCTCATTTAACACATCTTCTGTAGATGGAGTGAGATCGTTCTTTGCTGGTGGAATTTTGCAAGTATGTTTTTAGTCGTCGTAATGTTGAAAATGATGGTTCGTTGGTACACGTAGATACTGGGAGAACAGCCAATATTTCTAGCAATTTCTATATATTCGGCAAAATGTTTGAATTACACATGCTTAACCCATCTATGACCGCTTTTGGGCGGTTTACTATTTCAAGATGCCCTATCTTTCTGTACCACAAAGTCAACTCAGCATTCAATTCTTCTTCAAGGGGGGGGGGTTGAACCCGTAAACCCCCCCTGGGTACGCCACTGTTCCCAACACACAAAACTGCATCATCCTCATATGCAAACATTTTTCTCCTCATAAATCGCGTTCAAGCACCGTTTTTATCACATCACACATTCATATTTGTCCAGCTTCAATGCCCTTCAAGTCCTTAATAATCTTAAAAGTAACCATATTGCTTCACACACATAATGCGGCGATTGCTCAATTCAAAACATCGCTTATCGCTGCTAATTCTTATATTTTTCACAATTAAATTCAGAGTCAACTCAGCCTACAAAGCCAGCCAGCTTTGTATATCTGCTGACATGACGTCACACTCGGAATCTCCTCTTATCACCACTCCAATCAGGCAGCCATTAAGCGACATGCACCTGACCAGAAGTCATTACCCACTCGAAATTTGTATGGAAAGCTGGAGCCCCTGAGACTCCTCCAAACGACGACGTCATTGTGACACTCATGCTGGAAGAGCCAGCGGTTAACAGAAAGCAATTTGTAGAACAAATAAAAACAAACACATAAAACGAGAGCTAGAAAGTGCCGGGTTTAATATAAAAAAGGGATTCGGAAAGAATCTACATACTGTTGGTCAGATTGTACAGTACACCATTGTGTATAAACAATTATTTCAAAACTTACCACACTGAAGCAGAACCAAAAAAATTGTTTAAATAAATAAACTAAAAAAATTGTTTAAATACATAAAGTAAAAAAATGTTTCAATGTCCTTGTAACTTTTAAGTTACAGAAACCTAGTTATTTGCAAGTTCTTAGCAAATTCTAATGAATATTGCTTAAAGGCCGTCCACTTCAGACGACGATTTCGCAATATAAAGGGAATCTTTTTGCACCAATGGTTGTGGGTGAAAAAGATTGAGGAGAGGATTTAGGTAATGAATGAAAGCTCTGAGGTTCCGATTGGGGATGAATTTTATTGCAACAAAAATGCTGCTTATATACTATTTACAAAATGTACAATACGTAAAATTAAACATTTTTACAAATATTACAAGTAAGCAAAATATTTGTTGACTTGAACCACGTACATTGAACTTAGTGCAATCGAGGAAAATTTGATGTCATTGTAAATGCATTATGCAATGAATACATTTAGCTAATTGACAATGTATGTGAAAATGGTACAAGTGGTGACTTAATCAAGTTGATATACATTGAACCACAATGTTTGAATTCAATGTACATCTCGTGCAATGTTCAGTCATGAACAAGTTGGGCGCCCCAGAATGGTCACTAAGGTTGAACTAAGTTGCTGTTTGTCCATCTGTTGTCACGTAAAACTTGCTTGGAGATACTTGGCGGTTGGCAAAGATTTGGGTAAATCTTTCGCTAAGGGTCGTTTCTTCATTGGGGTCCTTGCTTGAGCTTCCAGATGTTGTCCTGCATTTTCTAACAGTAAAGAAAATAGCAATAGCATGGCGATGACGATAGCAACGGTAATCGAGGACCAGGCTAATGCATGGATAACCAGTGGTTGAAAATGCGGTACATTGTTGTCTAGCGATTGAGGTCGAGGTAGTTTAAACATCTGTTCAGAAATTTTGGAAATTTCTGGTAACTTATTTCTTCCAGCTTGGGTAGTGAAATGTTCTTTGTATATGCACTAATGGCCCTCCTTTGCCGATTGAATGTTGTACGCAGGGTATAATGTGCGGTTTGGACTAGGCAATTACCTTTAAGTTGGATGACTCCAACTTCGGTCAATAATATCTCTTCACGTTCTCCGTTGCATGTAAGGCGACCCATTCACGTTCAATAATATTGCGCAATATTTATGATTGCACAATATTATTGAACACATTCTTGCACCACACATGTTCAATAATATTAAGTCAATAAAATTGACATGGCATTCAGGTTAGTACTTTCTTGCAAAGAACATCGCGCTGGTTATTTTGTTAAAAAAAGGAAAAGAAAACAATTTTGGGTTAAAGAATGGTTAAAAAGAAGGCCAATCTATACCCACGAAAGACTTTTAAAGGACTTGACCTTAACTGCAGAAAAAGACTTTCAAAATTATATGAGAATGGATATTGGAAAGTTTGAAGAATTGTTTCAGTTAGTGAAACCTCTTATACAGAAAAAGGACACGGTTATGAGGGAAGCAATTTCACCTTATCAACGATTGTCTATAACTTTGCGTTATTTGGCAACAGGAAACACTTTCGAGGATTTAAAATTCACTCAGCTGTGAATGAGAACCTGAATCAAATCAGGGTAATAATCACGGGTGAGCGTGGTCCTGGTTCCGTTGGTCAAGTAAATGAAATAACTCTAATATTGCCTGAAGGCCGAATTTTGGCGGTTGCGCCATCGATTATTATTTTTACCAACCTCTTCCCTGGCAATGACGAAACCTTATGTAAATATGGTTGAGAAACATAATCCATAACATTCGAATCTTCGAATTTTTTAAATTTACGCGAGGTGATCAAAGTTTTAAAATGCCGATAATGATACAAACTTAGTATTCAAAACTCATCTAAAGTAACGGCGAGAAACAGTGTAAAATGGGATTTAAATTTTATGTCCAAGCATGAAACAGAACCCTTCGCCGGATAAAATTATAGTGAAATATCTAAACGACGATTTTTTTTTTCATTAGCTCATTTAACACAGCTTCTGTAGATGGAGTGAGATCTCTATGAACATTTAGAAGTGCCAATCCATTTAGCCGTTCATTGCTGGTGGAATTTCACAAGTATGTTTTTAGTCGTCGTAATGTTTTAAATAATAGTTCGTCTGTACACGTAGATACTGGGAGAAACGCCAATCTTTCTAGCAATTTCGATATACTCGGCAAAATGTTTGAATTACACATGCTTAACCCATCTACGACCGCTTTTGGGCGGTTTACTATTACAAGATGCCTTACCTTTCTCTACCACAGAGCCAACTCAGCATTCAATTCTTCTTCAAGGGGGGGGGGGGTTTGAACCCGTAACCCCCCCCCCCCCCCTTGGGTACGCCGCTGGAATGACATCATCAAAGAATTTTCATTTTATGTTCCCATTAAGTGAAACCAACAAGCTTAGTCCTACAAAACATGCAAAAATGAATAATATGTCAGACTTCGAGCCAATTGACTCTGCAGATTCAATGTCTAATAACACGCAAGTAGCGGGTGGTTTCCACGTAATCCAACCAATTAAGATACAGACAGAAATTGAACGGTACATTACGATCACTAAGAAGCGTAAGCGTAGCCCACCCACAAATGACGCAAACGCCTTCCAAGCGGCTAAATTCTACAAAGAAGATAGGTAGGTCCGTAACTAACAACTATTATGCGGTGGTGTAAGATGAAGCGGACATTCCTACTATCAAATACAAACCACCAATATCAGGGGAAGAGTAATCCCAAATTATTACCATCGAAAGGTTCGCAAGCAAAAATCAATTCTACATGGTTGATCTGAAAAAAGGAACTATTAAAGAGACTTAGGTGCAAGTATCCGAAGAGGTTAACTATAACTATACTCAAGTAGTTAACTGGCTAGATTGTCATAAGATTCCCTGGCTAGATTGTCATCAAGGGTGTTCCGGATTCCAACCGGAGTGCCATATGACAAAACCTGCCTTACCGACTGCTGTGAAATTGGCCACGCACTAGCTCGGATAATTTACTGGCATGTGCTTCCGGAAAGGTTCGGTCTGGAGTTGAGCGGAGATCTACAGCCGAACGGTTGTACCTTTATAATCGTCCAATCTCGTAAGTCAATTTATCTAGTTTTCAATAAAGTAATAATCGGACTCGAGTCTATTTCTCGCGTCCTCCGCCCTTGCGAACAAAGGGAATAAACTCTATGTTAATCACGGACCTAAAAGACCAAGAATTTGAGGTCAAGACAGCGCACACTGTGCTTAATAGGTTCAAAGAACCCCAACCAATTTTCAAGATTAAATTTGCACCGGAAACCACCCAATCTACGATGTTAGGTATGTTCTACACCTTAAAGTCATCGTTGAGAAACCTTTGAGAAGGAAAACTCCTGTCCAATGCACCAACTACCAGAAGTATGAACAACCAAGTCCTATTGCAAGCTGAGAAAAGTCTGCGTAGCGTGTGATGAACTTCACACGACTAGCGAGTGTAATAAGGATAAAAAAAATTCAGCACAAGGAAATGTAGCATCTGTAATGGGAACTACACGGTTAATTGCCCAGTTTACAACTTCATCAGTAGAAATGAAACTAACAATGCACAAACGTTCCCAATTAAATTTAATAATCAGACTTCATAATGAACAGAATCCAGTCAACTATCCTCCATCCAACCTCAACTCCAGTAACCAAATACATGAGCAGCTGCTTACTCACATGAGCGTTGCAACATAAGTACTTATCCCAACGACACTCGAAATCAAGATAACATATTACAAATTCTCATTACCCTAACAACAAATATACACCAACTCACTAACACAATACAACAGATGCAGGTCATGCTGAATAAGCAAACTGAGGTAAATGGTCTATGGAGTGCTAACGGGGTTACCGAACATAAAAAACTAGAAATGTTTCTTAACGAAAAATCTATTGATACCATGCTTCGGTCAGAAACGCATCTAACGACTAAACATAACTTCCTTATCAGGAATATTCTGCCTACCGCAAAAAAAGGTTAGACGAGGAAACTTCCAGAAAATTGACAATTTTCAATATTTTTAGCTGGAATTTTTTTTACAACTTCTTGAAATGCTGAACTTTTATGTGTTTAAATTTTAAATGTAACCCCTTAAGCTCTCATCATGTTAAGGATGGTGGTAAAACTAAAGGTAAAAACCCATCTAAAGTGCCTGTTCTGTTTAGGCGAACTTAGAGCCACTGAGAGGTTAAAATACGTCAAGTCAAAGAGTCGCTGTACTAATTGCTTCTCGAACAACAACAAGGATAGTTGTCCTAGTCAAAACGTCTGCAATATAAGTGGCTGTGAAGAAAAACACAAATCCCTGCTTCGCGCAGATCGGTGTGCGCTACGCATTCCCACAACGCAACGCAGTTTGTTAAAGATTGTGCTAAGAGGAAATTATTCCACTAATAAATGATCAACGGAAATTCCATTATTAGCGGAATCAATTAACTTATTATGCATGATATTAATTCATTCGCGATAACTGATTGCCCCCTTGGTATGCAGTTCGAAGTTTATCACTTAACTTCGTAGTAGGAATAGAATTGTAAGAATGAGTAGTTTTGTATTAACCCCCGAATGGAGATCATCAATAATAAAAGTATTTTCATACGTCGAATACATTTTCCATTTAATTGAATAAAAAGGCCTACGAGGGGGTTTACTCTTTTTAAGACCTTGTAATTGACGTCGTTTGTCCGAATATTTTGAGGACGTCAATCAAACCTAGTTGTGGCATTAATTAGAGCAGGCACAAAGTGCATATCTATTTTAAAAATGCGCAAGAGCGTTGAAAGAAGAAATTTTGCGATCGGTCAACCGGAAATGAAAATTAAATTTAGTGTTGTGCAATTTACGACAGATTTGGATTTGAACGAGAAGTTAGGAAATGGCAACCGAATATATCATTCAATCTTCAAGGACGAACGAAGAGCAGCAAAATGAGAACAAACGAGGAATCTTCTACATCAATGTTAACATCTTCTTTGAGACGTTGGCAAAATAAATTAAAAAAAAATTGATTTAAAATTAAATCAAATTAATTAAAATTTCCAAATTAGACACTTATGATGGATCTAGCGGAACATTGAGATCCAGAAAAGACTACAAGGAAATCTTAGGCTCATCACTTTCTGAACTCTCACATTTAAGAATCTTCAACATTCTACGAGCTAGACTAGTAGGTAAGGCACAGAAAGTAATGCATATTAACAGTAATATAAATCAATGGAGTCATTTAAAATTTCTTATATCTAACTTTACTGATCAGAAATATTATTTGCAAATTTAAGGCCAACTTAGGTTAACAGTGTTTCGAACGAATGTATTAGATTTTTATAATCAAATAATACCCAAGCTACAGCGTTTGAAAATTAAATCGGAGCTCGGAAATAAATGCCAAGAAATAGACAGAGATAAAATAATCGCGTTGAATGTTTTTATCTGTAAAATGGTAGAACCACTTTCAAGTGTTTTGTTCGGTAGAAATCAAAGTAGATGAAGCTCTCGTTATTTTGGCAGCAGGTAACTATTTATACTAATCACAATGTGGAAATAATTAAAGCAAATTGCCACCAAGGCCAAATGCATAAACCGAATTCATCTAATTCGTTTCGCAAATATATTTCACAAGTGCAAACCAATAATACCTTCAATTCCAATCATAATAATTTTCATGACAATCAACAGTTTAGCCGACTAAATTCAACTCAGTATGGTAATAAACGAATTCTAATTATCGATTTAATAATACTTTCAATGATAATTCTATCAAATCTCGAATCAGACGATACATGCAACCGCAATAAATGGAAGTTGGTACTTCCCGTCACATTTGACCATTGCACACATCAACCTTAATTTTCGGCAACAAGCCTCGAATGTAAACCAACGTTAACATATATTCGAATAGATTTTCACAGAATACCATAACGTTTTTTAATAAATACAGGTGCAACAATTAGTACTATTTGTCGTGAACTTTACGATCCTAAGCTTAAAATCCCTATAAGAAATCTAAATTGTTCTCTCTAAACTCAGAGCTTGTAACTGGCATATCTTGAACGAAATATCTTCAGTATAATGTGATGAGAGCATTTCATTCTATATTAAAAACAAAATAAAAAAATTCTGAATAATGGCACACAAATTTCCTTGTTCGGCAAACAGTGCTCAATTTGTTTGTTTTAAACTCCAATCTAACCATTGAATAAAGAGCATAAGGTAGCGAAGTCACCTATACCCGCCTGTAAGCGGCCGTGAAGCAATTTTACTTTATTCAAAACACGCCCTCATGAGAGTGCAAAGCAGCACACATTTCTCCTTATTCGCCCCGTGGCCTATACATTTCACCTACGCTGCTGCCTAGTCACACAGCAAGGTGTACAATACATACAAATACCCTCACGGATAGTATGCCGTGGTCAAACTTAAGTGTCAAACTTAGTCCCATATGTTTCTTGATTCGGCCATTGTTTTTGCGGAATTTCTTTGGCGAGATCGAGCGTGACCCGTGAAAGTTATAAAAAATCGCCGAAAAGGAGCTGTTTAGTGAAAAACTGGTGTATAGTCGCGAAACAACAGAAGAATATATCGTGTTTCAGTGATTCATTGGTGAAAAAGTGAAAGATTGCCGTGTAATAAGAAGACAATGCGTTGCTGCTATCCGGCATGCAAATCTTTGCAGGGAAGCAAAGACTTTCTTTCTTTCAATGAGTAAATAACATTTCACTTTGTAAAAAAAGTTTAGGTTAAGTAAATATTAGTGATGTTTTCATTTAAAATTTGAAATGCAAAGTTAAGTAATTGCATTTTCAGCCATGGTCAACTTAGTTGTCAAATTCGAGACATATGATCATCGGCAGTTCAGTGGGGTTATCAACTTTTTGAATTTATCTTCAAATTTCCGCTGCACGTGAAGGAATAAATTATCGAAATATTCCTGGAACATCGGCTGGACCAGAGAATATGGTAAGTTACAGTTTTGTAGTCGATAGTTCCAATCTCATGAAAATATTTCTCATAGGAACACCATGCGGACGTCGGCGTACTGAAAGGAGAAGCCGTTTTTAAGGTAATATATTATTATACGATAAACTTATTTGAAATTTGTTGTTTCAGACGCCAGAACGCTTCAGCAAAATTTTGGTGGTGTCAGAACACTCAACCTCCGACATGTCTACAACAACACAGCCGGAGGAGCTTTCCAAGTCTATTGTGCTAAAAACAGTTATTTATCGTAAAATTCATGGTAAATTAAATATACATATTTTACAGAATCCAATCACTACGCTGCAGGAGGCTATGGAGTCTACCACGAGTGCGGATGGTGTGATGAATACTCCACGAAGAAGGCGGTTAAACAAGGTCAATATTTTAAAAAAGTTTGTTAGAAGTAACAATATTAAAATTAAGGCAGCTACGCAGAAGCTGAGGAAGCAGTCGCAGAAAAAAGCAAAACTGAACAAAATGTTGAGCACTGCGTTAAATTTTTTTTTGTTAAACAGGATACCTTTGACATTTCACAGGATGTGGTAGTGACATCCCCCCAGAGGGAATTGATAGAGCGGGTGATAAAGAAGGCGCATGGAAAAAAAGTTGCGCAAGTGTACTCGCCAGTTTTACATTCGTTTGCGCTTAATTTGAACTTTTTCTCGCCTGCTGCCTATAAGTTCATTCGTACAACTTTTAGTTGTATCAATAAGCTAATTGATGTTGAGGCGGAAGTCATTGGCGTTACATTCGATGGTTCTCCCGTTAATTTCACAACTTTGAGTTTGTTAGGGTGCAACTTGTTCAATATTACCAGCGATCCAGTGTTCACTTTGCCGGATTCTACTTTGCAGTGCTCTGTGTTGCCTGACCCTGTCCATATGATCAAGCTCGTGAGAAATGCCTTTGGAGAGCTCAAAATTTTCATAGATAAAAATGGTGCACACATAAATTGGAAATATTTGGAAGAATTGCTTAATGTGCAAAACAAAGAACACCTTACTCTCGGCCACAAGTTACGTCGTGCACACGTTCATTTTCAAGATCAAAAAATGAAAGTGAGACTTGCAGTACAAACTCCAAGCAAGTCTGTAGCGGATGCAATTGGCTTTTGTCGTGAGTGTTGAATTTGGAAGAATTTGCTGGCAGCTCAGCAACTTCACATTTCATTCGAATGCTGAATGATGTTTTTGATGTCCTTAATTCGCGGCGTTTGTATGAATTTGGATACAAAAAACCTTCTGTGAAGAGAATTTCTTTTTATTAAATAATTTTTCAATCAATGCTATCGCATATATTTCTAAACTTAGAACTATTTCTGGTGGTTTCCTAATAGATGAAGAAAGAAAGACAGAGTTTATCGGCTTAATAGCCGGTTTGAAAAATATTAAAGTTCTTTATGATAGGCTCATTTGTACAGGGAAGTTGAATTATGTTCCCATGTATAAATTGAATCAAGATCATATTGAACTTTTTTATTCTTCTATACGCCGTGGTTTGGGTTAGAACAACAATCCTTCAGTGCGTCAATTCCGGGCAACTTACAAAAAGTTACTCATAAGGTGCCAGATAAGAGAAACTTGGATAGGGAATTGTATTCCGCTACAAAATATTCCGATTTTTAACTTGAATGAGCAACTTGACCCTATTGCTGAAATAAACAATTCCGCAAACAGAAACCTTTTGGCTGAACATGTGCCGGGTGAGCTTTTAATTGAGGACACAAATGATAATAATAACCCTTGTGAAAATAGCCACGTTTTTGTACCCGCTACATTATCTTTATATTCCACACATGTAGTGGAATATGTAGCTGGGTTTGTTGCTTATAAACTCAATAAACAACTTTATTGCCAAGAACGTTTGGCTGCTGTACAACGCCCATTCAATCCTTTTTCATTGATGGCATACAAAACAAAGGGATTTTTACTGTCTCCTTCCCAGAGCGTAATACAAATTTGTAATATAGCTGAACGTTATCAGGCATCATATTATCATTCGGGGGCATTTTCTAGATAAAAAAGTATCCTTGATGATCAAGTAGGGTATCTTGCAAGAGCTGTTTTGAAAAATTGTTTTCGATGACAATGCTGATCATTTAAAAGAGCATAATCATTATCATTGGATGATCGAGTCTACAATTCGAATATATATGAATACTCGATTTTTTTACATATGTAAGACCTCCACCGAAAAGCTTTCAATTAGAAATAAGTATAGCAAATTAATTCATTTTAAGGGGATGTAAATTTTAAACGTAATTATGTATGTTGGTCTATTTTATTTAAGCTACTCTTCCAATTATAAATGTATAAATTAGTTAAATCAATTTTTGTTGCACTTCCTGTTGTTAATTCAAGACTTTAATTTCCCAATAATTTCTTTAGGCAATATAGATTTTTGAATGAGACCCATTTGAATCAACGATTTTCACCCACGGCACTGGTGCATTTTGCGTGATTTTCTGTCTCGTTCTACGAAAGTCGAAAATTGCTTCAATTCTCTTTACTGGTTTCGCTTCCTTATTCTCTTTATTCAATGAATCTAACAGTCAAGAGGGAAATAAGAACTTTACTGAGTAAATTTGACCATCTCATTTACAAGAATGGTGACCAACTGAGGAGTTCGAGCTGAACATCCGTAGCGTTCGGACGTGATTCGAAATCGACCTCGATCGTTTTATCTTCAAAGTTCTAGATGACTCACTGGAGTCTCGTGAAGTGGACTGCCGCAATGTGGTGGAATTGAATACCGTGTGCTGTGCTGTGTCAGCGTCTGATGAAGAGATGAATCAGCGCAAACATTGAGTGTGTGCAGCTGTGTAAACAATTAGTTGGAATTGGAAATCATGGAGCAAGTTATGAGACGGGATTGTTTATGTTTGTGAATAATGCTGCCTTTAGAAGAAACGTGGATATTGGATTGTTTATGTTTTACAAGTTGCGTGAGAAAGTGACTCTTTTATTACGCAGGTTGTTTTTACAAAAGACGAGATAGTGACTTTTGTGATTTAAAGTGCAGACAAAGATTTCAACTGCCCCTAAACAAATGATTGACATTGGTTTCGTCTTGTGCGCGTCGCGCAAAGTGTAAAATGAATAGTGGCGGCGCAGTCACCAAACAAAAAGGCCTAAAAACTGCAAATCGGGCAGCGCGTCGGAAATTAGTTCAGCTCTCCGTGACAGCGCGATATGAAAAGTCACAGGCGGAAATGCAATACTCCGCAGAGAAATCGAAGAGCTGAAGCGCATTGTCCAAAAGTTGACAAATGCGGCTACCAAGCCAGCCGTAGCAGCGACATCGTCAACGACAAGCCCAACGCCGAAAGTCAAAAAAATTAAAATTGCAAATGAAAAAGCGTCAGCATCACCAGCACTTGCGGAAAATTATTTTGAAAGCAATCTTTGTGCCGTTCAAAATGGTGATACCGAGATGATTAGCTTTGGAGCGGATGCTGATGACTTCATTCAGGTGCTGAAACGACAAAACAAGAATAAATAGGAACGGCAGCCAGCCACGAAAATCACTGGTATCCCAATAGCGGAGCCATCTGCGGCGAAAACAAATCCGCCACAGATGATGAAGAAAGCCAGTAAAATACCACCCATAACAACCTTCCGACAAAGCGGCACTGATCTGGCTAAGCTGCTCAACAAAACATCTGGCATCAAGGATTTCCAGCTGAAGCGAGTGTCGGACGAAAAGGTGATCGTGAAGGTCACCAACTTGGAGGACGTCGAGACTGCTAAGTCCGCGCTGGAGACTGTGCACGCCCCATTCTACTCCTACACTCCAAAGGAGAACAAAAATCAGACGTTTCTTCTGAAGGGCCTGGACGCGGATGAGACACCTGCAGATATGCCGACCTCACTGAGGACAGCAAATTTTTGTCCGTCGGCCGATTTACTACATGGAGATCCACAATGGAAAAGCGTTTGCTACCAATATTTCTGGTGTAGCTCCCAAGCGACGCACAAATCAGCGAGTTACAAATCATACGGTATGTTAATTTCCAAGCCGTTCGGTGGGAACGTCTGCAGCGGACGAAGATCATGCAGTGCTTTCGGTGTCAGCGCTTTGGGCACTCCTCGGCTAATTGCAAAATGGAGTATCTCTGCGTCAAATGCAGCAATCTTCATGAGCCACAACAATGTCATTTACAATCGAATGATGCCAAAGACAAAGTCTTCTGCATTAACTGTGAGCAGTATGGTCACCCGGCATTCTTCCGTGGGTGTCCAGCCTATGAAAGACTGGAAGAAATGAAGAAGAGTTCAACATCTGACACTACTTCAAAGCCTAAATCATCCCAGCCAAAGCCAGCAATGGCCAACCTGAGACCAGGAGTCTCATTCGCTGCAATCAGCAGAGGTGCAGCGACATCAAGCCTAGCCATGACCTCAGCCCCACAGCCAGATGCCACGAATGGTATACTCTTGGAAATTCTGAACAAATTAGATATTATTAATAATGTAGTAAGAGATCACTCACATAAAATTAATTAATTTTTTAGCCATGCAAGTCTAAACCATGTTGGACATTAATCGCGGCGCGTCATTTTTAGCGATTGATGAGTTAAAGCTCATTTCGACTAACGTCAATTCCATCGCGACGACTCAACGCCGGTGGAAACTGCTCGATTTTGTTGTCAGGCAACAGCTTGATCTTGTGCTACTCACAGAAACCCGCCTGAATTCGAGACATTCTGTGATATTCAAAGACTTTGAATTCGTGCGAAACGATAGAGTCAAACGTGATGGGGGAGGCGGTACCGGGATTCTGGTTAGAAGGCCTTATCGTTTCACGGTGGTGGAGAGAGCCGAATTCAAGGCTTTTGAATACCTGGAAGTCTCAGTCGTCAAATTTCCCCTGCTGGGCGATGATAGCTTGTTTGTTATCTTTGTCTATGCAGCCGGAAACAATAAATCCAAGTTCCGCGACGAATTCCATTCCCTGTTCCGGATACTCGAATTGGATAGGCTGCACAATTTCTATGTGCTTGCCGGCGACCTGAACGCCAGGCACAAATCGTGGCTGAACGCCACCAACAACCCGAGAGGTGTATTCCTGGAATCATGGTTAACACAGTGCCAGATGGAATACAGGTGTCGACTCTACGGGCCGGACCCTTCCCAGGGCATACCATATATATAAGCGGGCAACCGACAAGAAGATAAAGTACCTCGCGGGAATGGATACAAGCAGATCGAGCGAGCTGTGGCGCTACTCATTCGCGAGGTTTGGCATTGATCGAAATGATCGCGACCGTTATCGATACTGGTGGTTGAACGAATAACATTAGAGTCCGACATGGTTCAGGCCTTAAACTAAATGTACATATATTTATTATATTTAAGATTCTTATGTTAGCCCTATGGACACATTATAACTAGAATTAAGTATATTTACAACGTGGGTTTATGTCTGCTGGCAGACATGGGCTCACCTTTAGTCTGTAAGGTAAGATAGATGTACGCGGGGACATACTTGCTGGCAGATACAACCTCGCTTAGATTAAGTTAGGTTAAGGTGCGAATTTTAAATTGTTTTTCTAGTTTTTCAATTTGTTATTAAATACTGATACTGATAAGCAAAAACATAAGCGACAGATATGAAATTAAATTAAATAAAGATGAAAAAAACTTTGAGTGCCCTAGTGGCCAGTTAGTTTGTAAGAAAGATGATAATTCTCTAGCTTTAAGGATTGACATGTAGATATAATTTTTGAACAATAAAGCTATTTTAAAACTAAAACTAAATGGTGACCAACTTACTAGCACGGACTATATTTGTCACGAAATAAAACTGTTGGGAGCACAGCGAGTGCGGCAACAAATTAACGAGCACAGGGAGCGCAATGATAGCTAACTTGGTGTACAAATTAAATACACTTTATTATCTCGCGCCACTCTTCAAACAGTGGCGAGTTCCCATACCCGTTGGTGAATATGACAGCCCTCACCCCTGAGTGACATTGTTATCTGAATACAATGATGACGTCTTTCGTTTAGCCGCAGGATAAACTCGTCGAATATTCGGAGGCCGCGGGTTAATGGGAGTTCAAATTTGCGACGGTGGTACGACATTGAATTCTGCTGGCTGTGATTGTTGACACGACGAAGATGCAGTTTGGGAACTTGAAAACGCTTGTTGAACTGTTGGTGTGCTCTTAACAGCTTTCATTGCAGGAATGGAGTGCTGATTTGATGCAGAACAAGGTGGTTGCAATGTTGAAGGGCTGTATGGATCGACGACTACATATGCCGGCTTCAATCTTCCTGTTGAAATGTTGATTCGCTTGCCATTGATGTCGACAGTAAAAACAGCAGCAGATAAACGATTCAGTACTCGATGCGGCCCAGTATATGGTTGGGTCGGCGATTTTTTAATAGCGTTTACCCACACGAAAACGTGAGGGCAGGTAGTTAGTTCATTATGGACAAATGGTGTCCTGTTGTTGCGATGAACAATTTCTTTTGGCAAAAGTTTTTTCATTTGGTCGCGAATTTCGGTGAGAAATAAGCGAGGTTCGTCGTTGCTATTATTATTTAGGAACCATTCACCTGGTAACCTTAACGTGGTTCCGAAAACCATTTCAGTAGGAGAAATATCAAGGTCCTATTTTATACTGTTGCGCAGGCCGAGTAACATTTTAGGTAAAATGTTTACCCTGGTTGTTTTCATCGTGACATCTTGTAGCAGCTTTCATTGAGCGATGCCATCTTTCAATTGCTCCGTTTGACGCCGGATGGTATGGCGAAAGTATGCGTACGTTTTGAGCCTTAAAAGTTTTACAAGCGCTTGGAACAGTGTTGACTCAAATTGAGTGCCTTACTCTGTTGTTATTACGCTGGCGGCTGCATAGCGAGCTATCCAGTTGGCGTAAAAAACTTCGGCAACGGTTTCTGGGGTTTCATTTACCATCGAAATAGCTTCGGGCCAACGAGAAAATCTATCGAGCCAGTATTAGGTAATAGCGGTAACCACGTGATGGTGCAAGCACTCCCACAATATCTATGTGCATTTGTTTGAAACGCTTGTCTGGAATTGCAAAAGGCTGAAACAAGTTATTGGTGTGTCGACTAATTTTCGGCCTTTGACACGTCTTTTCGCATGTATGGCCTTAGAAACTTTTGGCTAACTGCTCGGAAGGTAGCGTGACTTCCCGCGTGAGAGCAATTGTGGAAGGTGTTGTTTGCGTAAGGAAGCAGGGGCGAAAGGCCTGATGGTTGAATTTGAATTATTGGGATATAGCTTTCTTGTACTTCTCACATTGAATGGTGTTAGTTGCAGCGAATTCGTATTGTTGATGAGAAAACTTTGAAGTTCATTTTCTTTTGCCTGTTCAGCAAGTAGCAATTTGGTATCAATTTATGGTGTATTTGCTTCACCTGAGACATGAACGATGTTTGTAGAAAATTGTGAAATGAAGTCTAGGTGGCGAAGTTGACGCGGCGATGCGCTTTCTGATTTTTGCGAAAAGGCGAATATTAATGGCTTATGATCCGTTTTTATGGTAAAGTTGACGCCTTCCAAGTAGTGTCGAAAATGGCGGATACTGCTATAGATGGCAAGAAGTTCTCCATCGTAAGCACTATAATTTTTCTCAGCAGATGTAAGCTTACGCTGGCAGTAGGCGATAAGCAGCCAGCTGTCGCCTTGACGTTGTTCTAATACTGCTCCAACTGCGACATAGGGAGCATCGGTTACTAAGGCTAGAGGTTGGTTTGGTTGATAGTGAACTAGGAGAATTATTGAGGCTAAACTGTTCCTACACGCATTAAACGCGTTATCCGTCTCCGAAGTCCATTGAATAGCTGATTCGTCTCCTTTTATGATATCGCGTAAGAATTCGTGGAGTGGAGGTTGTAGGTTCGCAAAGTTGGGTATAAATCTGCGGTTATAGTTTAACGTCCCAAGAAACCCTCGGGATTCTTTAACTGGAGTGAGTCGTTTATAGTTTTTAATAGCTTCTACTCGAGACGTTGGTGAGGAAATGCCATATCGATTGATTCTGTGGCCTAAATATTCGACTATGTCGCCGCCAAATACGCACTTTGCTACGTTAATAACAACACCGTACTTATTTAAACGATCGAACACCAGTTCTAGATGTTCCATGTGTTGCTGTGGAGTCTCGAATGCGACAAGAATATAATCGACATAACAAGTACAAAATTTGAGACATCTTAGCACTTCATCCATGAAGCGCTGAAACGATTGAGGAGCGTTTTAACCTGCAAAATACCGAAATTTTGGCGGGCTCGTCCAGCTTTATGGTTCTCCCGCATCGAAGCCCAATTTTGAACTTACCGAATATCAAGAGACACAATAAAGTTCGACAAAGTGGTTAGCGAGCTCGACCCGGACATCGTGGCTCAAGTCAAGGGCATTGTGGAGAACCCACCTGCTACAGGCAAGTACGATGCTATTAAAGAACGCATGCTCAGTGTTTTTGCTGCCTCTCCGGATGACGAAATTCGCGATTTGCTGACCGGCATGAAACTTCTTCGCTCCATGCAAGCAAAAAGCAAAAATAAATTCTAAAAAAGAGTGCTTAAGTCTCTTTGAATTCAAAGGCTCGTTAGTAACATGCAAGCCATACTGAGCGCATCTGACTTTATGGATCTTGAGCAATTGGCCAAAATGGCTGACAAAATCGCAAGCGTACGAGGGTCTTAACACCACGCGGCGGTTACAGCTCCATCACCGTCGCCATCATTAATGAGTTAAGTGAAATATGTACTCGGCTGAATCGTCTTGAACCCGGTCCTTCATGCAGTCATCGTCGATCAAAATTCAGTCACGATGATAAAGATCGGAAGCGCAGTTTATCAAACAAAAGCTGTTAGTATTACAAGAAATTCGGTGCCGCTGCCAGAAACTGCAGGCAGCCATGTACTTGGTGACCCAATAATTATAGCCAATCGGAAAACTAGTTCCGACGCTGTTCATTTTGACGGTAAACAGCGTAATTTCTCAAAACCGCCTGCAGATTGCTGATAAAATATCCGGATTAAATTTTCTAGTCGACACCGGTGCCGACTTCTCCGTCGTGCCGCCCACACGAAATTGCAAACGTTTCCCGTCACAATATGAACTTTGCCCTGCCAATGGATCAGCAATCACCACCTACGGCCATCGACTTCTTACCTTGAATTTAGGATTAAAACGCGAATTCACTTGGAAGTTTTGTATTGCTAACGTGACAAGACCCATCATAGGCGCAGATTTGTTAAATTATTTTGGTCTATCACGTCAGGGTCACCACTTGGTGGGAGCACAGCGGGTGCGGCAATATATTAACGAGCACAGGGAGTGCAAAGGTAACTAACTTGGTGTACGAATTAAATACATTTTAATATCTAATTTACAAATGTTCGAAGTTACAAATATACGTCCGCCATGTTTGCTGGAATTAACGCGAGTGACTCCTCTCTACTCTGGTACACAAAATTCGGTCGTCGCACCACTCTTCAAACGGTGGTGAGTTCCCATACAATATGAATATGACAGCCCTACAAAACCAACAACAAAGCAATCCGTTTATGCAAAACTTTATCGATTTCCACCAAAACATGGGGAAGAAGTACAGATACAAGTTTCGAAAGGGAGAAATAAGGCATTATTTGTGTGGAGCTTGGAACAGAAAAATAGCAGGAACGGTGCGAAATGAATAAACGCCTATACGTGCGTGGTATCGAAATCAAGCCGAAACGACGTCAGATAAAACGATACTTCAAATGCTTATCATTGACAAGTCGTTCGAGAACACAAACAAGTCATATATTCAGCGCAATTAAGTAGTTTTTTGTGAATATCGTTGGTCTTTAATAGTTATTCCTGCCAAAAACCAATCAAAATACTGTGTAAGATACCTCTGATCAGAGGAGATAAATTAATAAACAGAAAAAACTGTGAAAGCTTGTGAATCGCTGAGATGAAATGCGTGGTCGCGGGATGTGAAAATGCAATAGAATTTAAGAATGAATCTGAGTCATTCCATAGGTAAGTGCATTAATATATTCCTTGTATGAAGGTGAATCCCATTTAAAACAGTTTTCATTAAGAAATGTCGTATTTTTATGTTGGCTTGGCGGCGACTCAGTGGCGTATCAAAAGTTAATATTTCAAGAAATTGTTAACAAAATTAAATTTATTGTTATGAAATTGAAGCTTGGGGATATTGTAGTTTAATGTCAAATAATTTTTCCAGGTTTCCAACAAATGATTCTATTAGGAAAAAATGGTTGAGGTCCATCTAAGTACAAGGAGATGTGAAGGCGAGTTCGGTCGTATGCTGGAATCACTTCGCTAAAAGCGATTTGATGCAATTGGGGTAAAAAAATTCCTGATGCCAGAAGCAGTCCCGAAATTGAACTTGGCATTAGAAGTTGAGGTAAGTTCATATAACTCATTACAACATATTGGACGACTACTAATTTAATCTTACTAAAATGCTATTATAGACGCCTTCGACAAGTACCTTCTCTAAAAAAACGCGAAAAAGTGAGCATGCAATTCAATTCAATAAGTGCACTTTCAGAACGGTAAGTTTCCAAAACAAATTTTAGGCTTGTGGTAATTACTATCATTTTTCAGTTGAATGAAGGAGATTGTTATCCGAATGAAGTTTGAAGAAGGATCGTGTTTTGAAATCTGCTTTAGAGGTTACAAAATATTATTTAGATCATTCAGTAAGTATTGTCTTGACAATTAAGTTATTTTGTTAATTTTTCCGTTCAATAGAATAATGATATAACAATAAATGCAGACTTGCTTGAAGCGCACATATTAGGTGTTAAAGTAGTAAACAACAGTATGGTATTTTTCAGCATAACAACAACTTACATTTTTATTTAAGGTTGAATCCGAACACGCATTCCACTATTAACAGGTTCCATTATTGACAGGTATTTGAGTCGAACCAAAATGATTTTCCATTATAGAGAGTAAAATTAAATAAAAAACCAATGCATATATTTTCATGGCCATTTAATGATCAAATCAAGTGATATCATGAACGTGAGAAGAAAATATGTACTGAGATAAAATTATTTTGTGATAAATGAATGAAGGAAAAACTGAAAATTAAAACAGCAGCCAATGACAAACATTATTATTTAAAGTAATCGGTAATCGAAGACTGTGTTTTGTTTTTGATCAAATCATCCTGTACTAAATTGATGGATTCCACTATTTTATCGAGTAAAAATGTATTTTCAACATTTTGCGATGAAATGTATTCGTCGATAATTTCTTTTTTGTCTTTAATAACCATGTACACAGCAGACAGACAGACAGTATTTTTCTTTCAAAACTTCGGTTTCAAATTTTGGCTTCATGATTTTTTATCAAATTGTACTTATGTTTCAACATGAGACGTGAACGTTGGATTGGTTTATTATCCCTCTTTTTACGATTCATTATCAATAGCGACTGAAAAATGTGAGAGTAATCCAGTTCTAATTGTGCGGTCAAAGTGTTTTTCGCTCAAGTGCAATTGACGAACTGAACAATCTTTGGTCACAAACACGAAGACAGTGCTATCATAGCTATCGAATCAGCAAAAAACTGAATTTCGATTTCTTAGAAGTTTTGATTACACGATGCTGTCCAAACAATAAAGAAGTCTAAACAATGACTCGAAATGAGAAAGAAAATGATACATTTTTTTGCGATGTCAAATTGCCGCAACAGAAGCGATAAATTTTGTATTTTGCGAAATGAAACAGTGATTTCCAAACGATTTTTATAATCATTGGTTGTGATATTGGAAGAAATATAGTTTCAAATGGAAAAAAAGACGAAAAATTTTTTGTTTCCAAAAATGTTTCTTCCACTATTCGGAGTTTCGATTTTCCGTTATTGACAGGTCAATTTGTAGGGAAGAGCTCAACGGCCAAAAAAAAATTCCACTATTGACACGAATTCCACTATTAACAGGTTCCAAAAAATCAACCGCGCCCCTGGATTCAATAAAGAATGCTTCGCTGCCATAAAACGAGTTGTAGATGCTACTCTAGAGGGAAAAATAGTTGTGAACGTCGTATTTGATGAAATTTATATAAGGAAACAGACTGAGTGGGATGGAAAAAGTTCCTACGGTTTTGTGGATATCGGTGATGGTGGTTGCAGTGATACATTAGCCAGTCAAGTATTGGTTTTCCTCTTTGTCTGCATTAATAAGCCGTGGAAAATACCTGTAGCTAAAGTAGTACCTGTATACCAAATGCGAACATCTTGTCACATTGCATACAAAACCTACTTGATGTTGGCGTAAAAAATAGTAGAACTACTTTTGATGGTGCTTCAGCCAACTTCACAATGACATCAATTTTAGGTTGCGATGTAAGAGATTGTAACAGCAAAGGGTTCGTCAACTTTGAAAACAGGGCTGAAAAATATATTTTCCATCCAGACCCTTGCCATATGATAAAACTTGTTAGGGACGCATTGGCCGATTTAAGCGTTTTAAAAGACTTAAACGGAAATTTTGTTAGATGGGAATATTTCGTCTCCCTTTTAAAGCTCCAAGACGAAGGAAGCCTGCATCTTGGAAACAAATTACGAAAAGCTCATATTTATTTTGCAGACCAAAAAATGAAAGTTCGGCTTGTTGTCCAAACATTCAGTAGATCTGTGGCCGATGCTTTTGATTTCTGTCGGGATGTACTTAAATTGCCTCAATTCCAAGGAAGTGAAGGCACATCGCAATTTGTACGAATATTTAATGATGTATTCAATGTGCTAAACAGTAGAAAAATCACCGACTTTGAATACTCCAAACGAGCTTTATGTGCTAGCAACAAAGATTTTGTTTTTAATCTTTCAGAAAGTGCTATCACTTACATAAAAAATCTGTAATTACCACATGGACAGCTGGTTGTGGCTAGTTAGAGACGCGTTGGATTTTTAGGAATTATATCATGTCTTCGAAATTTGTCTGTTTTGTACGAGCGTTTTATCAAGACTAAAATACTAAAACTTATTCCAATGTATAAGCTGAACCAAGACCACCTGGAGCTGTTTTTTTCTTCTGTTCGTACTGAACTTGGATACAACAATAATCCAACCGTGAGGCAATTTACTGCTCGATACAAAAAAAACTAGTGCTCAGAAGCCGAATTCGTGATGGAGATGTAAGCAATTGTATTCCGTTGGAACAAATTTTTATTTTGGATACGAGCGAGTCCACTCCTCTGCAAAGCATCAACAATAGCACAAGCAGACTGATAATGCTGGAGGAACAACAGCCAATTAATTTTTCGGAGATGAACACCGGATTTCTAGAAGAGCACTCATATGCGATGGATCCAGCTTGACTGTCCAACTACACCCATCATGTTGTAGAATACATTGCGGGGTTTGTTGTGTTCAAGTTAAGCAAGGCTCTTTTATGCGAAATATGCGATTCTGCTCTTCACGGCGACCAAACTGCTAAATCGCTGATATCACTTAAGACCAGAGGACATTTGAAAGTGCCATCTAGAAGTGTTGTGTTTATTTGCACGAAAACCAAGCAAGAAATTCGATGTTTTGAAAAGTGCAATGAAGCCAACATCCTCACACAAAAAACGTTTCTTAAGATCTCATCAATCGTGCCAGGCACATTGCGTTTCCAAAGAACTATTTGAAGGATGTTTTGAACATTTCGTCGATACGCATCATTACGCACTTCTCATCAAAACAATAACCGAAGCATATCTGCAAACTTGCTTTCATTTCATAGCAAAAAAAAAGAAAGTGAAAAGCTTTCCTCAAGACAGCGTTTCAATAAAATCATTCATTTCAAGGGGATGTAAAGGAAGACAATTTTTTGGTTTACTACTCGTTTAACTTTGATTTTACATTCAATGAAATATCTTTAATTTCAGTTTGATATTGCAATTTTGTTAAACTGGGCTTAAGATTTCCATTACTATTTGAATTTCCCGCCAAAAATTTCCGCCCCTAAAATTATTAATGTGATCGTCACTACCACGTTCAAAGTGACACTACTTCAAACAGAAAGTGATACCACAGATTTTGTTGTCATTCCAATCTATAGTTAGCTCTGTTGTGTGGAGCCTTGCAAGCTCCCGCGATTGGCAGAAAGCTCACGATCGGCAGAAAGTTCACGGCGCAAGCAGACTCTGCTCCCGCGCCAGCTTTATGCCTGTAGGCCAACGACTCGGCCTGTTCCTCACTAACTTTGGTCGCGGCACATTGTGCGCTTTGTGTAATAAATTAATAGTATAAATAACACCACAAGCTTCAGGCTAATTGGGGCAAATGCCCAGTTGGCCTGCCAGAGGTCATCTTTGCCAGCTACCTAGTCAGCCAGTCAGGTTTCGGGCCACCTGTCTCCAGGATTCAAGCCATCGCCGAGTTCTCACGGCCAGCAGATTTTTCGCAGCTCAGGCGCTTTCTGGGCATGCTCAATCATTACAGACGATGCATTCCGCATGCCGCCGAACTTCAAGCACCGCTTTCTGAGATGCTCAAGGGTTGCACCAGGAAGCAGACTAAGCTAACCTGGACATCAGACACCGACGAAGTGTTTGCGCGATGCAGGCAAAGCATTGCCGCCGCCATCACCTCTGCCTACCTCTCGTCAATCCAGAGTCTGGTCTTGCGCACAGACGCTTCCAATACAGCCATCGGCGCAGCCCTGGACCAACTACGATCGGACGGCGCCTGCGTCCCTTTAGGCTTCTCCAGAAAACTGACGGAGACCGAGCAGAAGTACTCGACACATGACCGCGAGCACAACATTATATACAGGCCGTGATACTGGAGAAAAACGCGAGACCAAGCAAGGTGTTGCTGGAACTTTCAAAACGGTACACTAACAACGGGTAAATTTACTTTCAAAAACTGTGAGAGTGAAGCAATGAAACCAGAACCAATTACATTTAACAATGCAAATAAAGCCGGCGTCGATTGTATGGATCAAATGGTCAAACATTTCACAACGAAACATGCAACAATATGAAGGACTTTGGCTTTTTTCTTCAATATGTTGAATGTGATGGCATTGGCTGCATTTTGTATTTGTAAAGACATCGAAAGACTTGAAAAATCTTATGCAAAACGAATTTTTCTCAATACACTCGGGCTTCCGAATGGATGGAAATAATTGGAGGAGACGAATCCTGCATGAAGAAAAAAAATTGTGAGCTTCATTTTGAATCGGGGTACGTGGTTAAGCGCGGTGTAAGAAAGTTTTTACAACCGTATGCAGTACCAAAGGCGGTATTATAATTGGTGAGTAAAAATATTTTATTTAATTTAAGCTTTAAAAACTATTTCTTTAAAAATCTTTTAAACATTTTTGGTTATTTTTATGGTAGTGGAGACGAAAGTAAACTACCGCGATATTTCTTGAACATCTACTGGAACACATAATATAGTAAGTTTAATCTTTGCAATCTATAATGAGTTATCCTCAAAACTTTTCTCATAGGAACATAGTGCGGAAGAGACAGCAAGCAGCAGTAACAAGCCAGTTTCCTCACTGGACGAAGAAGAAAAACGTACCATTTTCAAGGTAAAAATATTATTATTTAATGGCATTAGTTAAAAGTTCTTGTCACAGACCCCAGAACGTAGAACTATTGTTACGTCATTTGAAACATCTACATCGGAGACGACTCCAACTAGGCAGCCTGAGAAAACTATTTTGGTAAAGCTAGTTTATAATAAAGTTAATCTCAAACTGAATTTAATATATGTTTTACACAAACCAGTCAATACGCTGCAGGAGGCGATGAAGTCTTCAACTAACTTGGAGGATGTGCCGGAGACTCCACGGAAAAAGCGGATCCGAGGAAAGGTTAATATTTTAAGGCATTTTATTAGACGTAAGAATATTAAAATTAAGGCAGCTCATGAGAAACTAAAGAGGCAATCTCAGCGAATAGCGCAGCTAATCAATAAGCTAATTGATGCTGAGGTGGAAGTCATTGGCGTTACATTCGATGGTGCAACTTTGAATTTTTTAGGGTGCAATTTGCACAATATTACTATTGACCCCGTCTTTACTTCACCTGATTCTACTTTGCAGTGCTCTGTGCTGCCTGATCCCGTTCACATGTTTAGGCTTATTAGGAATGCTTTTTGAAAATTTAAAGATTTTCGTTGATGGACATGGTAAGGAAATTAAATGGAAATATTTGGAAGATTTGCTTAGTGTGCAAAGCAAAGAATATCTTCACCTCGGCCACAAACTACGCCGTGCGCACATTCATTTTCATGACCAGAAAATGAATGCGAGACTTGCAGTACAAACTCTGGGCAAGTCTGTAGCGGATGCAATAGATTTTTGTCGTGAAGTGCTAAATTTGGAAGAATTTGCTGGTAGTTCAGCCACTTCACACTTCATACAAACTTTTAATGATGTTTCGAATTCGCGGCGGCTGCATGAATTTGGATTCAAGAAAGCCTTATGTGAAGAAAATTTCAACGCATTACATCATTTTTCAATAAATGCCATTGCCTATATTTCTAGTCTTAGAACTATTTCTGGTGGCTTACTAATAAATGAAAAAAGGAAGACAGGGTTTATTGGCTTAATAGCCGGACTGAAAAATATTAAAGTTCTTTATGAAAAACTGATTTGTACCGGGGAATTGAATTATATCCCCATGAATAAATTGATTCAAGATCATCTTGAACTTTTTTATTCTTCAATACGCCGTGGGTTGGGTTATAATAGCAATCCCACAGTGCACCAGTTTCGAGCAACTTACAAAAAGTTACTCATAAGGTGCCAGATCAGAGAAACTGGGATAGAGAATTGTATTCCGCTACAAAATATTCCGATTCTTAACGTGAATCGGGTATTTGATCCTATTGCCGAAATAAACAATTCGGCAAATAGAAACCTTTTGGCTGAACATGTGCAGTGTGAGGGTTCTCCCGAAGATACAAGTGATGATGATATTATTTGTGAAAATATTCACATTTTTGCGCCCGACGCATTATCTTTATATTCTGAACATGTTGTAGAATATGTATATAGCTGGGTTTGTTGTTTATAAGCTTAATAAACAATTGCATTGTCAAGAATGTTTGTCTGCCATACAAGACCTCTTCAATCCATTTTCGTTGATGACCTTTATAGGTTTTATAACCAAGGGATTTTTGTTATCTCCTCCTCAGAGCGTTATATAGTATAGCTGAGAAGAAAATAAGGCAACATATTTTGATTCAAGGGAACATAACCAACAAAAGTGCGACCTTAACTATCAAGAAAGGTATCCGGGAAGAGCTCTTGGGAAAAATTTTATTTGAGGAATATGCTGATCATTTACAAGAGCATAGCCATTATAACTGTTTGATCGAGTGCATTGTAAAAACTTACACTAATACCCGATTTTATTACATATGTAAGACCTCCACGCAAAAGCTGTCCATTAGAAATAAGTATAATAATTTAGTTCATTTTAAGGGAATGTGAATGTTAGATTTAATTAGGTTTTAATTTTACTTTGATTGGTATAAGCGGTATTGTTTTTTGTATTGTAACTGATTAATTTTCAGCGCCAGACAATGGCGTTCGTCGTGCTTGACACTTTATTTCACAATTCCCAAAATGACATTTGTTAGGTTACAATAGGATTAGTATTCACAATAACAAAATTCACCATCGGTGACTACTCTACGTTATCGGCCCATGCACATCCCACTTTGCAGGTTACAGCTCGGCCAATCTGACTAAGGACCGTCCTCGCGCCTTGTGCTGGTGTTGACCGCTTGCTTGCTATTGCGATCCCTGACGGGGCAAGTCCAGCGCCTTAACCGAGCGGCCTCCAAGATTCCTTCATAGGGGGTCTGAGTGAGCTGGCAGTTATCGATATCTTTAATGACATATCGGTCATGGGGCAAGACACGGTGGACGACGTAAGGTCCGCGGTATTTCGGAATTAGTTTTTTATTGGTGCCGGCCGAGGTATCGACATTTCGGAATACGACAAAGTCGCCCACTTGGTATTTGGCGGGTGGATGACTTCTTAAGGAGTACTGTTGAAGGTTGCGTTCCTGTGAACGGCGGATAGCAATATCGGCTTCCTTTCTAACCAGGTCTAGATTAACTTGACTTGCCGTGGTTTTTGATTCCAGATACTCAGCCAGATCATCAACAACAGGGCCTCGTTGAGTGGTACCGAATAGAACAACGCTAGGAATTTGACGAGATGAGGAATGGATGGTGTTGTTCAAGGCATATTCTACACGAGTAAGTAAAAGTGACCAATCTGCATGCTCCAGGGGCTCGGATAACTTAGCAAGCATGGGAGTTAAAACACGGTTTGTTCTTTCCACCTGGCCATTAGCCTGAGGCGACGCTACGGCTACTTTAACATGAATAATGTTGTGCGATTGTAGAAAGGATGCAAATTCATGAGAGGTGAAGCAAGTTCCGCGATCTGACACGATACGACGGGGGCGACCATAGTAATCAAAATAACGCTGGAGAGAAGCGCACACTTCACGAGTGCTGGTGGAATTTACGGCGTATAATTTAGTGTATTTGGTAAACCCGTCGACCACCGAAAGTATATATCGACGTTTCGAGCGGACATTAGATAGAGGACCGTAGTGGTCAACATGGACTGTGTCCCAGGGAATAGGGTTCTTTTCGATAGGGTGTAAGTCCCTTTCATTCACGTACCTAGGGGCGTTATATAAAATGCATGGAATGCAGTTCTGGATGAACGATTTAACTTTGTCCGTGATCTTTGGAAACCAATAATGATACTTGATGTAGGATACGCTTTTCTCTACTCCAAAGTGCACTATTTTTTCATGCACCAGACGGATTATATTGTCTTCCATATCTTCGGGGACATATAAGCAAGTAGATCCGTCCGACATCTTTCGGTAAACAAGCCCATCTCTTAGTTCATATGGCTCGATTATTCCTTTTTCCAATTGGCTACGGAGGGACATCACTTTTGGGAATTGTGAAATAAAGTTTCAAGCACGACGAACGCCATTGTCTGGCGCTGAAAATTAATCAGTTACAAATCAGCTGTGGGGTTATGGATATTCCCAACAAGGAAGAAGATGGCGATGCCACTCCACCATCCCAAGAACAGTACCCCGAATCACCCGTACTTACCCGATTCGACGCTGAGGACCCACCGCAGGCCACGACGCTGGAAGAACCCGATGACGTATGCCACCGCAAAGTCCGCCACGATGCCGCATGCTACAATACAGCCCGCCACGATTCCGTATGCCACCACTCAACCCGACACGATGCCGTATGCCACCGCAAAGTCCGCCACGATGCCGCATGCTACAATACAGCCCGCCACAATGCCGTATGCCACCGCTCAACCCGACACGACGCCGCATGTCACCGCACAACCCGCCCCGCTATCACCCGCAACACCGCCGCTTGGTTCGCCCCAATTAGTTGAATACCAATCCGCCTACTCCGAGCGACTGGATTTGGGGACAATGCAGGCCAAAATTCATAGGCTGCAGTTGGAATATAACATCCTCAAATTGCAATCCGAGCTCCGCCGAGCAAAGAATCAGCCGGAAGTCTTCCCTAGGCGTGCAGTAGAATTCATTCAGTATGCCATCAAACCTTTCTCCGGGCAGGGAGTCGTCCCAATTAAAAGGTGGATTACGGAGTTTAATAAGCAACTTGATGTAGCTGGAGCGGACGAACAGACCCACCTGGCGTTTGCCCGGAGACTATTAGAGGGCCCGGCAGCCACGTTATTAGACGTCATTACCACCGACACGTGGGAGGAATTGCAGACAGCTCTCATAAACGAGTTCCACAGGGATGTGGACAAGTACATACTCCATTTACCGGACTCTGGAAAGTCGAGTCATTCAAGCGGCGGAGAGCCTCCAGGACTATGTCCTTCATATGCGGGCCCTGGCTAACCAGGGGAAGGTCACTGAAATCGAACTAGTCCGGTTTATAAAAAAGGGACTGAGTTCGCGAATAAACCCCGTTGCCTTGTACGGAATACGTCCCCTCCGTGATCTTCGTAATGTCATTGAAGATCACGAGCACATACGAGTAAGCACCCCGTCACGAAGCGTCAATACCCCACACCTGATTTGTAACTGATTAATTTTCAGCGCCAGACAATGGCGTTCGTCGTGCTTGACACTTTATTTCACAATTCCCAGAATGACATTTGTTAGGTTACAATAGGATTAGTATTCACAATAACAAAATTCACCATCGGTGACTACTCTACGTTATCGGCCCATGCACATCCCACTTTGCAGGTTACATTATGTGGCAGCACCATTGAACGATCGTCCAAATATAGACTATTGTGAATATGTATTTTTGACATTTTTGAAAATAAAGATCACTTCTGTCTTAGACACCAACTCGTGCAGTTTGTCACTCGATAGGAAAGCTAAAATTAGTATATGTGCTCCCCGGCACAGTCGGAGCAGCCATATTGGTGACCCCGACTTCTCAACAAAAAACCATTTGAAAACCCCGAATTCGCATAAACAGACGACTTCAGACCCGCTTCTTCAATTGCTGCGATCCAGGCATCCACAGGAGCCATTTTGCGGATCCACCGTTGCCGAGGCCAACGTGGTTTTCTGAATTTCGGACGTATCAAATTTCAAGTAAGTTTTCTTCGTATTCAAAATGTCTGACAGCGAGGATCACGGCATTGGCGCAAGCACGTCACAGCCTACGAATAGCACGCCAGCAGCCGAAACTCCATACATTGCTGGTATAAACGACATCGCACAAATAAAATTACCGCCATTTTGGCGTACGCGACCATCGTTATGGTTCGCACGCATCGAGGGGCAAATACGTCTGTGTAGAACTCGGACGGACGCTGCAAAGTTTGACAAAGTAGTTGCTGAGCTTGACTGCGCTACACTCGAGGCAGTCGCCGACATCGTTGAAGCCCCTCCACTAGAGGGTAAATACGACGTTTTAAAAGCCCGAATATTGAGCGTTTTTTCCTTGTCGGACGACGCACAAATCCGAAACCTTCTGACTGGTTTGGAGCTGGGTGACAGCAAACCATCGCAGCTCCTGCGGAGCATGACCCAAGCCACCGGCACCAGAGTTAGCGATAGGTTTTTAAAATATTTGTGGATACAGCGACTTCCTACTCGGATACAGTCCATCATCGCTGTCTCAGAGGCAACGAATCTCACTAAGCTGGCAGAGATGGCAGATCGAATCGCGGAAGTAAAGGATCCACACGAAATTCGTGAGGTTTCCCAAGTCAGTCGCGAACAAACTGTGGATACTACAGCCAGCTTAGAAACACAGGTTAACGAGATTAGAAGGGTGCTTAGTCGCCTGGAACGCAACGCGTCGGAAAGGACTCAGTCCAATCGCACGGCAGACCACGCCCGACGTATCTGTTTCTACCACAAAAAATTCGGCCACGCCGCACGCACATGTAAACCTCCATGTGATTTCATTCAACAACAGGTACAGGGAAACGAATAGGGTCGCTGTCTGACCAGACGTCAAACAGCGACATGAGCCTTAGCCGTCTATTTGTTTACGATAAGCTAACGAGCACACGATTCCTTGTGGACATAGGTGCCGATATTTCGGTCATTCCTCGTCTACCTCTCGCGAACCTCAAACCGTCTAGCCTGAAACTTTTCGCGGCAAACAAAACGCGCATCAACACTTACGGCGACAAACTCCTTACCATCAACCTTGGTCTACGCCGTTCATTCACATGGCGTTTTCGCATCGCGGATGTCAATCAAGCAATCCTAGGAGCTGACTTCCTCAGGCAGTTTAAACTACTCGTCGATCTGAACAGCAGACGACTCATCGACACCAATACAAAATCGTCAACTCGTGGACATATCTCTACTATTTCTATATCGTCCATAAACACAGTGAGCGATGACTCCCCGTACCACACTCTACTCAAACAGTTCCCGCAAGTAACAAATCCTTCTGTAGCAAAGAGTGCACCGCACGGAATCAAGCACCACATAAAGACCGAGGGACCCGCGGTTTTTGAGCGTCCTAGGAGGCTCTCCCCGGAAAAACTTGACATAGTCAAGAAAGAGTTTCAATACCTGATTGATAAAGGGTATTGTCGACAGTCAGCGAGCTCATGGGCAAGTCCTCTGCATCTTACACGGAAGAAAGATAATTCTTGGCGTCCATGTGGGGACTACCGTAAGCTAAACAAAATAACGAGGCCGGATAGGTATCCAATTAGACACATGCAGGACATCACTGCAGGCCTACAAGGAAAGCAAATCTTTTCGAAAATTGATCTGGTACGAGCTTTCCACCAGATACCAATAGCGAAAGAGGACGTACCCAAAACGGTCATAACCACGCCGTTTGGGCTATATGAATTTACAGTGATGACATTCGGGCTGAGGAACGCTGCCCAATCGTTCCAGAGATTCATGGACCAAGTTCTGAGAGGGCTCGATTTTTGTGCGTGTTACATAGATGACATACTCGTCACGTCGCAAACACCAGAGCAGCATATGGATCACTTACGAACCGTATTCAATCGCCTTAGCAAATATGGAGTTGTAATCAACGTGGACAAGTGTGAATTCGGAGTCACGGAAACCAAATACCTAGGACACAAAATTACAGCGAAGGGTGTTCAACCACCAGAATCTCGTGTGCAGGCTATACGCAACTTTAAAAAACCTGAACGCATCAAAGACCTGCAGAGATTCCTTGGTGTTATTAACTTTTACCGCAGATTCATCAAGAGTGCGGCGGATTTGCAGGCGCCGTTACATGAACTACTACGTGGAACTAAAACGAAAAATGACATCATAGTATGGACTCAGCGAACCAAAAATGCGGCCTGTCGAGAAAGCATCGCCAACGCTACGTTGCTCGTACACTTTCAACATGGAAAACCATTGAGACTCGTTACCGACGCTTCTGACAAAGCGGTGGGCGCGGTACTAGAGCAACTTCAATCGGAGCAATGGTTGCCACTAGCTTATTTCCAGAGGAAGCTGTCTATCACTGAAACACGATACAGTACATACGACAGGGAACTCCTCGCAATATATAGTAGCATTAAACACTTCCGTCATCTCTTAGAGGGCTCAGACTTTACGATCGTAACCGATCATAAGCCTTTGATTTACGCGTTCAGCCAACGGACTGACAAGGCCTCGCCTCGTCAACTACGTCAACTAAACTTTATCTCTGAAATCTCGACTAACATTGTTCATATTCGAGGCGATTCGAATGTTGTTGCGGACGCACTCTCACGAGTATACGAAATCACTACTCCTGCGGCATTTTCCGTAGAACAGCTGATTGAGGAACAGCAGAAGGACTCGGAACTCAATCAACTTTTACAAAACAATACGACATCATTGAAATTGCAGTCCATCGCATTCAACGGCCACGGAACCCTCTTTTGCGACACGTCAACGGCAGACGTACGCCCATACTTACCCAAGTCACTGCGAGAGGAAATCTTTGCGATATATCACAACCCAGCACATCCAAGCGGTCGCGCAACTAGCCGAGAAATTAGGCGTAAATTCGTGTAGCCCAGCATGAACAAAGACATCGCTGAAATGGCACGCAACTGCATCCCGTGCCAAAGATCCAAGATAAACAGGCACACTCACAGCCCCGTGCAGGAATTCGTGAGTACAGACAAAAGGTTTCAGCATATACACGTCGACATTGTCGGACCACTGCGACCATATCAAGGATTCAAGTACTATCTCACGGTAGTCGACCGTGTCTCCCGCTGGCCCGAGGCATTTCCAATGGTGGATCAAACAGCCGAATCGGCAGCAAAAATATTGTATGCAAACTGGATCTCCAGGTTTGGAACACCACATACTATAACAACCGATCAAGGTACTCAGTTCGAGTCCTCCTTGTTTAAAGCACTGTGCAGACTACTCGGGAGCCATAGAGTCCGGACGACGCCGTATCACCCCGCAGCAAACGGAATGGTGGAGCGCTGGCACCGCTCGCTCAAAGCAGCAATCATGTGCCATGAAAACGACAACTGGATGGATACCTTACCCACTGTACTTCTCGGTCTCCGCAACGCCTTCAAAGAGGACCTGAAAGGATCATGCGCGAAGGTGGTCTATGGCACGACCCTGCATATTCCGGGTGACATATTCATGAACAGCAATCATGATTGCAATGCGCCACTCCTTGTAGACCAGCTGCGAGAGAAAATGCGAGACTTACGTCCACAACCCGCATCGAACCATTCGTCCAGAGCCAGCTTCGTCCACGAAGATATGCAGAAATGCAGCCACGTTTTCGTGCGCAGGGATGAAGTACGAAAATCCTTAACGCAACCTTATTCCGGTCCCCACCGAGTGCTGCAACGAATTTCAAACACCGTTTTCACCGTCGACGTCAATGGGAAGCGAACTAACGTTTCCACCAATCGCCTGAAACCAGCGTATGTCGTTCAAGATCATCAAAACGAACACGATCCCACTTCGCTAGTCTCATCGCGTAGAACTTCAGCAGCGGAGGCATCTCACAGCAGCCAAAGACCAGTCATTCGGCAGCCAATCAATCCGCTACCTCAATCCATAACAAAAGTCTACCCACCAGCAAGTCGGCGAAACGTCAACACTTGACGTTATTGAAGAGGGAGTACTGTGGCAGCACCATTGAACGATCGTCCAAATATAGACTATTGTGAATATGTATTTTTGACATTCTTGAAAATAAAGATCACTTCTGTCTTAGACACCAACTCGTGCAGTTTGTCACTCGATAGGAAAGCTAAAATTAGTATATTGGCTCCCCGGCACAGTCGGAGCAGCCATAAGTATGTATAATATTAAAGTTGTGATGCGATTTTAATTTTAATTTAGAATTTAGATTTGAATATAGCCACCAGATGGCTCTCGACATTGTAAATAGAGTAGAGCTAGAAAGATCAGAAAGAATGTAAGATGATTTTAGAAAAGAAAGAAGACGCCATTACCGTGCGGACGTGTCAATAAAAGAAAGAAGAACAATATTCGACTGGCGTTTAATATTTACTTTATAAAGTAAATGTTTTGTTGAATCATATAATATTGTAAAATCTTGCTTCATCACGACTTTTTAGCCTAATATAACTTTTCGAATAATATCCATTTGAAAAACGATTCTTTCCTACGGCACTGCGTCCTTTTGTTTACAAAATGCTAAAACTAGTGTGGTTTTCTGTCTCACTCTACGATGGTCGCTAACTGCTTCAATTCTCTTTAGCGATTTCGTTTCCTTGGTTCTCTCTATTCAAAGGTGCAGGCACAACGAAGCGAGTCGAAGAGAAAAACGAATTGTTCTACAGTGCGTGGCAAGAAGACTATGTGAAAGCAAACTACAGTATGGGCGAAAAAAATGCTACATTATATTTTGAAATGAAATTAAATTATGAAAACTATTTCGAAATCTATAATGATATTTTATTACATTTGCACTAATATAGGCTAATCAATAAGAAATATCGCTGAGCCCTACTAGCCCCAAAGGTAGAGCCGCCACGGGAATACAGTGAAACTTTTGGTCTTTTTGATGATAACGAAATGGTGGAAACAAACGTAAGAGCGGAGATCAAAACGTCAACTTCGGACTCAGTCTGCCTCAAATCATATTCCTTTCCCATCAATTTATGGGATGAAGCTGAAAGGCAATTTTTTAAGATGTTTGCCGATGGCATCATACGTCCCTCAAAAAGTGCATACAATTCTCCCACACTCTTCTTTAGGTGAAAAACAATACAGACTCGTAGTAGACTTCGAAAGGCTAAATTCAGTCAATATTACGGATACATATCCTATTCCCGACATTACTAACACAATTACAAGCTTTGGAAATTCTAAATATTTTACGACACTCGATTTAACATCAGGGTTTCATCAGATCAGGATGAAAGAGAGCAATATTGCTAAAACTGCCTTCTCAATTGCAAACGGAAAATATGGGTTTACTAGACTTACGTTTGGTTTCAAAAATGTCCCTGCCGTTTTCCAACGGATGATAGATGATGTATTGAAACCGTTCATTGGGAAGATATGCTATATCTATATTAATGATATTATCATTTTAGGGGAAACGGAAGAAATCCATTAGAAAAATTTACAAACATATCTCATCAACTAAAGAGAGCGAATCTCAAAATCAACTTAGAAAAATTGGAATTTTTGAAAACCAAAGTAGACTTTCTGGGATATGTCATTTTCCAGAACGGAATATTACCCGATCCGAATAAAATCTCTGCTATTCAAAAACTTAGGCCATCAACAAATCTTAAAGATCTAAAAGGCTTTCTTGGTTAAGCCTCATACTACCGGAAGTTTATTAGAGACTTTGCTAAAATAGTAAAACCATTGTCCAATATAACAAGAGGTAAAAATGCTCAAATAAAGGCTAACCATTCCTTTTAACCACCGTGCGTCAAATCATGCCAGCAGTTTTATCGCAAGTTGAAGTGGGAAACGATAAGCCCATCATCTACATGTCAAGATCATTAAATAAAACTGATGAAAACTAAGCCACGAATGAAAAGGAATTGCTGGCTATCGTTTGGGCTCTCGACAAATTTAGGATTTACCTCTACTCGTATGGAGCAAAATAAATAAAAAATTTAACTGATCACCAACCGCTCACATTCACCATAAGTAATAGCAATCATAATACAAAGCTTAAGCGTTGGAAGGTGTTCATGATCGAACATTGCATGAGATGTACATTGAACTCAAATATTGTGGTTCAATGTACATCAACTCGATTAAGTCACCAATTGTACGATTTTCACGTACATTGAACTTAGCTAATTGTATTCATTGCATAATGCATTTGCAATGACATCAAATTTTCCTCGATTGTATTAAGTTCAATATACTTGGTTCAAGTCAACAACTATTTTGCTTACTTGTAATATTTGTAAAAATGTTTAATTTGCGTAATGAATATTTTGTAAATAGTATATAAGCAGCATTTTATGTTCAATAAAATTCATTCCCAATTGCAAACTCAGAGTTTTCTTTAATTACCTAAATCCTCTTCTCAATCTTCTTCACCTACAACCATTGGTGCAAGAAGATTTCCTTTATATTGCGAAATAATCGTCTGGAGTGGACGGCCTTTAAGCAATATTCTTACTTGTCCATTAAAATTTGCCAACTTGTAACTTAAAAGTTAAAGAAGATGAGAGTCAAAGAATTAATTATGAGTTGGTATACAGACCCGGTAAAACAAATGTTAATGTTGATGCACACTCTCTCTCTCTTTCTCTGTTTTCAAGAGCCAAACTATTGTAAATGTAGGTAAGGAAATGTGTGCCTACGAGCAACCCTATCGAACGTACAATAGGCATTATATCCGGTTGAAGGATATAAATAGAGTCACCGTTATTAGAATATTGAAAGAAAAACTAAACACTAATGTTGTTGATGGCATTAAAATACCAGAAGAATTTTTACAGTTACTTCAAGATTTATTAAAAAAATGTTTTTGGAAATTCAAAATTCGCATTACACAAAGAGTTGTGCAAGACGTCGCGAACGTAGACAACAAAATTCAGATTATTCAGCAGGAGCATCGTAGAGCTCCTAGAAACTTTAGAGAACATAATGATCAGATATTAGAAAAGTATTAATCTTCGAAAATGAAGAGGTTAATAAAAAATATGTTGCCGCATGCGACACCTGTTATAGGAATAAATATGACCGCCATCCAATATAACCGGAATTGCAGGAAACACCTGTCCCTGAGTAATCCACGCTGATTTTGCATATAGACATTTTCAAGATATCGGCTGAAAAATATCTCATATGCATAGATAAATTTAGTAAGTTCGCAGAAAAATTTCGCTTAAAAGATAAATCCGTGTTACGTTTACGTGATAAGATAATAAAATGCTTCACTATTTCACCGCCCCGAAAATATTAGTTTCAGACAACGAGCCAGGTCAAAGATTTTGAATTACCTTGAGGCATTAAGAATAGTCGTATAATTGACGACACCTTAAAAAAGCCATGTCAATAGAGCAGTAGAAAGACTTCATTCAACTATCCTTGAACTTTTACGATGCCTTCAACAGGAATTTCCTGATCTTTCTCTTAAGGAAGCAATAAACGTGCCAGTAGACAGATACAATAATACATTCCATTCTGTCACTGAAAAGAAACAAGTTGACATCTTTTTCGCTAGATTTCAACATATAAAATACGAAAATTTACTAGATTTTAAAAATAGGTTGAACGAAGACTTCAAATATGAAATTATGCGAAAACAAAACAAAAATCAAATTATTACTCATAATTTGAAAAGGACAAAACCCATGATATATAAACCTGGAAATGTAGTCTTTAAAATGAACAAGCAGAATAAGGCAACAAATAAACCTCTGTATAAGAAAGAAATATGTTGCGATAGATAGCCGAGTTACCATAACTACAGGTAGGAAAATTTACAAGTCTCACTTGAAAAATATTCCTTCTGTTTCAGATTGACTCTTTCGAGCGTACAGGTTTCTGTGGATGTTTAAGAATATAATAGCCCACTTATGAATTATAACAAGGATACGGAAGAATGCTAACGAGAAGTTTTAAGATTATTCACGCCATTAATATAAGCAAGTTTGACGAAGTAGTTAAAAGTATGAAACTAGTAGTGCAAAACCGAGTTAATAAAGCAAACATTTTAGTACCCCCACTAACCCATCGTATTTCGGTAATAGAGAAGTTATTAAATCAATTAAGAGATAGGAAGATAAATAGAACAAAACGGTCTGCCTGGAAATGGCTTGCAGATGGTCCAGATGCCACCGATTGGGATAGTATCGTTAAGAGTCAAAATAATTTTGTAGAGAACAAAAATAATAAACATAAAATTAATAAATATATTAGCAAGGTTCCTGAAGAATTACTCGACAACAACAGAGTTGTTACAGATTTTACAACTTTAAGTAATGATAAGTATGAGCAAGCACTGTTCAATAAAATGCCAGCCAGCTAGCTAAGAAAGGGATAGTTAATTCAAATATTTTAAGTAGTATAGAAATAAATGAGGTTCTTGCCCAAGTTGAAACACGTCCATACGGTAATGATATTCAGGCTATCGAGTACGTAGAACCTATGGTACTTGTGAAAGATTCATTGCTTCTTTATGTAGTGTGTTTACCAAAGACGGGAAACACTGAGTATAATCATCTTCTAATTCGCGCTAGTATAAGAAACAATAAGATGATATACGTCAATTACTCTAGTGTGCTTATAATTCGCAAGGAAAGTTCGGTATTAAGGGGTTAAACCACTGTAACTTTTTCAAAAAATTCGAAATTTTTTTATTGACTCTAAAAATACTTTACTATGTGCCGGATCACTGAAAAAAAATTGGGATTAAAAAAAGTTTTTTTTCATTGAAATTTTGAATTTTTCAGAGAGGCATCTCTGAGCTCGCCTTACAACTTTTCGATACGCATGGCACACCTATCGAGTAAAAGTCAATGTCTGCTTTTAAATTTTTTTAAATCAATAAATTTGCTAATCGACGTCGTTGACATCGTGTTATGTAACGACTGACACTACCAGCTTTGAAAACCAGAGGCGCCAGCAGCGTAAACGAGATGAAGGCTAGAAAACAGGTAATATGTCCAGTTGAAATTCAGCCGCTCGCTAACGTAACTTACATTGTGTCTAAATTTAAATTGGTATTACACATTTTTATTACGGCAAATATATCCATTGAAAACATTATGGAATCGAAAAAAGTGTTTGTTAGCAGAAAAGGCACAAAGAATTCCTATCCAACGCGACGTCGGCAAAATAAAAAACGACCGCCAAATCGTTTCGAAGCGGAACAAGACATAAAATTAAAAAAGAGTGACAATGAAACTTTTGAAGTGAAATCTGAATTCGGTTACGGAATACTAAACTTATTTGCGGTGTTTTTGGTAATTTCACAACACGTGAAGTGTAAAGTCTGTGACTCGGAAGTAACTTTTCGCGAAGGAAGTCCGCGTGGTTTGGGCTTCAAAATTATAATTTCATGCAACAATTGCCCAAGAACATTTAATGATGGCCTTATTAGTATTCTGAGAATTATGAAGGTCCTCAAGTATACAATTTTTGAATCGCAGAAGATGCCAGGCGCATACAACGCGCAGAGCGTGCACGAACGGAAAGGGCAAAACAGGTACGCTCTGCAATAAAATCAACAACAAAAGATAACGAGGAGGCCAATGTTAGTAAAAAAGGTCAGTTTTATGGCCCAGACGTATCAGACTAATGGTATGTATTTATTTTCAATCAATTTTTCTATGCTTTCCTTTCGAAAATGCGTTACCAAAACTAAAACGCGTTTTTCTCAAAACACGTTTTTTGAATGCGGCACGCAGCATAACTCGCGTAATTTTCCCTTAATTTTCTTCAAATTTGAGCTGAATAATCACAATTACATTATCTAGTGAATGTCGTGCGGAAATTTTGATAAGTTTATTTTTTCTATTTTTTTTGTTAATATTTAACCCGAATTTTCGGGGTCAAAAAGGAAATTTTTTTTCAAAAATTCGGCATTTCTACAAAACTTAAAATTTTTGAAATTCCGTACGACGTTCACTAGATAATTTTGTTTGAATCAACCCCTATTTTTATTTTTATTTTCAGAATAAATTTATGGCTTTTATCGTGCGTGCCGCGGAGCCCTCCAGCGAAAACATGGATCGGGAGAAAAATAAATATGCCACTATTTCCTTTTCTTTTTCAGATCAAATGTTTTTTTTGTGTAAATAAAGAGTTATTTAACAATTAACAATCATTTTTTTGTCCATTTACTGGCTTGATTTTTTCTGAAAATTTTTCAAAAAACATGAAAATTTTGAGAGGTTACAGTGGTCTAACCCCTTAATGGAAATTGCCCCCAGGTTCAGAGTATAGCTATTTGTAACAGAAACCAATTGCAAAAATTCCAACCATTTGAATGTCTTTTTAAATTACTGGAAGGAACTGACGCGACATGCGACTACCAGATTCATAGTAAACCAATAGTTGAACTCATTAATGAAAACACTTTATATTTAACGAATTGCTTAGGTAATCTTAAACACGATAATGCGACCAGATCTCTAAACGGAACATTCATACACCACAGTAGAGAGTGAAAATTTAACGATTTTTTGCAATATTTTTTTAAGCGGAAGGAAAAGTAAAAGGGTAATTCTTTTTAAGGATGTTATTAAGGATGTTATTAAGCATGTTTTGAAGTTTAAATAAAATGGTTATAAAAAATATTACAAATTGACTGCCGAACAGCCGTTTCTGCGGAACGGTTTTTTTGAGGGGCGATTTGGAAAAACGTGTTTCGAGTATGGTCATAAAACATCGTTAAAAGAACACACAAAGCTTGGTAGCATGTACACAAACAATGCATTGAGCTAAAGCTTGTAACACGTACACGAACCGATCTATTCATTACACTGTCAGATTTAGCTCTAATGGTTATCAATGAAATGAATACGATCCTACAATGGATATGAATCATGAATACTAGTAACGATAAATTCTAGAGTAATGCCCTCGACAAGTAATATCAGTTTTAATTAGGGCAATTGTATTCATGAGAACCCATATGATAAGTGTTGGATTGTTTATAGATATTAAAATGTTAAGTAAGGGAATTTCAATTAAGTATTGGAAATTTGTGTTATAGATTTTAGAGTAGGGAGTAAGTTTAAATTATATAAAAGGAAAAGAATTAGGAAAATAAAAACAGTCTTTTTAGACCTCGCAAGAAGTGTGTTGTTTAATTTAATACCTGCCTTGTTATCGGCAGCCTCACCCCTTGCGATACTTTGCCTATCATCGGCAAAATAAAACCCTTGCCTCACAGTGGCAAAGTGTTGCTTCTACATTAGCAACAACTCGGTACATATCGGCTGCACGAGCATTGCTCAGCGCCAAACATGATGCAATCCAAAGATTGCTCGTAGGTTCCAATTGTTCCTCCTCCTTCCCAAAACTAAAGTCTGTATTTCTACAGGAAGAAACTCATCATCTCTATAGATGAGTATAGAAAGCGGAACCCTCACCTCCACGGAGCAGGTATAGCACCAAACTCACCACATGGCGATCCTGCTAATCACGGACCAAATATAGCGACAGCGACAGAGATCGAAGACGGAGAAATTACTACAGAGGATGAATTTCTACGAGTTTTCGAAAAATGCGTAATCCTCACAGAAGAATTCGCGACAAAGAAAAGACGAAACGAATATGTAGCACCAGCGGCATCTAATCAACAGACACCGATATATACGCCATCGCCAAATCCTGGCCCACGTCCGAGAAGACTTGAAGAATTTTGCCGGAAAAAGCATCAGAAGGAGCCACTCATCCCAAAAGTACTACGCAGAAAACGTGGAGGACAAGCATTCAAATTGCGACGCGACAAGGCAATTCTTCATCGCATGATCCACATCTCATCAGGAGAACTATGCAAAACATTTAAAACTAGACTAGATAGCCTTAGAAAAAAAAAAATGTTGAAATTAGTTTCTATCATTAAAAGCAATATAAAATTGTATCTTTAAAACATTCTTTTAATAAATTAAGCAATAATGGGCAATAACTGCAGTAACAATGCGAATATTTTCGAGGATTATAAACAAACAATCAGTACTTCTGCTATTTTTTTCATCATATTTATTGTTATATAAATGTATAACAACAAACAAAAGAAGTATGTGAGAAAAATTGTTGACAGGAATATTGTGTACGGACGGAACAATGTTTAAAAAAAATATGTATATATAATATAAAACGAAGGTATAACTCTCTTTCCAAATGTCGACAGATAGAATAAAAGAAATTATAACTGAAATACAAACTAATTTAACAAATTTGAAAAAAAACGAAAACTTATACGGTAAAAACTCTAAAAGACAAATTAGAAAATACAATTAATGTAGAAAACGAATGTATAGGACTTTTTAACAACCTTAAAGAAGGTGAAGAACTAGAATTAAAAACAATCTTTTCATCTACCTGTAACAACTTAATTACAGAACTAATACATCGGCTAAAAGCTGCAAATATCTTAGTAAAAATAGAAGACAACGTAATCTACACAGAAATGGCGGAATTCAATATTGAGACAGCAATGAAAATTATACCCACTTTCGACGGGAAATTTTCAGAGTTAGACACTTTCTTGACAATAATAAAATTATTAGAGAATAAATTAACATCCGAAGGTAAAAGAGAATTGCTGAATCTAGTTATACATATTAAACTGAGTCCCAATGTAAGAACGCGCCTGAACACAACGTCTATTGGTAATATAAACTCTTTAGAAACTGAGTTACGACTCAAATATAAAAATACTAAAACAATACCTCAGATCCATACACAACTTGCTAATATCACCCAAAATCGTATGCCCAGTGCGACGTACAAAGACCAAATTTTGAACTTGGTAAATGACTTAAACCAATTACAAATCAGCGAGTTAGGTACTAGCACTAACGACATTGCTAAGCAAGCAATCAAAACCATCAACGATACCTATGCACTTACTGTCTTTAAAAACGGTTTAAATGACCAAATTAGAAACACCGTGTTCGCAGCACGACCACAAAATTTCAGCGAAGCTATTACATTAGCAACTGAAATCGAAAATAATGAATTACAGCAAAGTAATACAAATTAACTCTGATATACTTAAATCAATGATACCTCCGACAAATGATAATAATGTCAGCAAAAAGCTACTGGCGATTACGAGAAGTAAAACAAAAAGGGGACTAATAATTCAGAAATCTGCAACAAAAGTGATAACAAAAACGAAGAGATTGATCACCTCCATGCGTTTGAATGCACTTCACTGTCAGATATTAAAGGAGCTCTAAAGTTGAAATTTAATAATTTGCGCAGCAGTGGAATTAAAAATGATGATATATACATAGCTATGGAGAAAGATAATATTGTAGTGCGCTACAGTGATAAAGATGACAAGAAATCCGTTTCCGTCAACGATAAGCTGATAGTTCGTGAAAACAGTAATGATAATTCATACACGAAATTAGTTTCTGTTATGAAGAAATTGCTAACCTATTCACAGAACAATAGCATAAAGGCACTAGCACTCGCGAGAAATGATGATATATTTAGGTACGTACCAAAAGACGAATTCAAGAAGCTATTTAATGCGTTGCAACGGGAAGAGAAAGATGAATTGAAAATACTAATATATAAACCACCCTTACGAATTCTAAACGTCGATAAACAAAAAGAATTAATTTATGAATATCACAATTCGCCACACGGAGGACATACAGGAGTACATAAAACTTTATTAGAACTAAAACAGAGATATTGTTGGAAGGATATGAACAAAATGGTAAAGAAGCACGTAAGCCAATGCGAAATATGTAAAAGGAATAAAATAACCAAACACACAAAGGAAAATATGATTAAAACCGAGACACCGGCTACCAGTTTTGAAATTGTGAGCGCAGACATTGTTGGACCACTAAGATTTGCAAATAATTACCGATACATTCTCACTATTCAGTGTGAGTTGACAAAATATGTGACTGCTATACCCATAGAAAGTAAGGATGCTACTACTGTAGCGAAAGCATTTGTAAATAACTTCATTCTTTTATATGGTCATTTTAAAATTCTCAAGACGGATCTAGGAACCGAATTCACTAACAGTTTAATGAAGGAAATATGTGATTTGCTACAAATTAAGCAGATATTTTCAACCCCATACCATCATGAGACTTTAGGAGTAGTAGAACGAAATCACCGTGTCCTAAACGAATATCTACTGTGTTTTGTTGATAACAATAATTGGGACGAATGGTTACCTTTTTATACATTCTCCTATAATACAACACCGCATGTAGACACAAATTACACTCCTTATGAACTAGTTTTCGGCAAACTGTCATATTTACCTTACGATATTTTGAAAGATTCTGAAAAAATCTACAACTTAGAAAATTACGCAAACGAATTGAAACTTAGACTCAAAATGTCTTTAACAAAAGCTAAAGAATTAATTGACAAAACAAAAACGGCAAGGATTAACAAACAATCCGCTAAATGCTAGAATAGGTGACCTTGTACTAGTCAAATCAGAAAATAGAAGAAAAAATGAAAAACCGTACAAAGGCCCATATAGAGTATTAGAGTCCAAAGGTGTAAATACGTTAATCGAAATTGAAAATAAAAATAAATGGATACACAATAATAGGCTGAAGATTTATGAAAAGAAACAATTAAAGTAGTAAAAGTTATAAAAATAATATAAATTGAAGAGCTATGAAAAGAAAAATTTAAATCAGTAGTAATTGTTATATAATCCTGTAATAATATAAAACATAGTATTAGTTAATAATTTGTAATGATACACTACAATGAATCAACAATTGCATGCGCTCATTGCAATCCACAATGGCATGCGCTCATTGCAATTACAATGAATCATAAAAACATAAACAAGCGATCAAATTGCATCGCTGTTCCAAACTCATTTAGAACGATACACGGTACGTAGTATTTGAGTCCGCACAAATGACCCGTGCCTCAGGTCGAATTACATATGGGGAATGCAAATCATTGTTGTGAACATATGTAATTCGATTAGTATGAGGTCATGAAAAAATGATTGATTGATATTTTATGATGACTAAGGGATGGTCTATGTGTGACCTAGTTTTAAGCATTGTAAAAATAGTATTTAAGCGGTAGCTTGTAAGAAATTTGGACAGTCTTTTCTCGAAGATTAAAGACGAGAGTGCTGGGACTACTGGCACCTTGTTCAATTGATAAACGAGTTTTACTGTCAAATTAGAAATTGCGGCACAGGTAGGAATGTCCTTCCGATGCCATTAATTCGAGCAAGCATTAACTTGCTCGGTTTAGGTGGTGATGGTTCCTCTTAGCTAATTCTAGTTAGGGCGTCCTTTTAATAACTCTGCTATGCTTCTCTTCCACATTCTTGATTGGACCACTACATAACGTACAACTCAACATGGCGATCCTGCTCACACCGATCCTGCACAGTCAGATACGGTCATGGACAAAGAAGTGAAAGCAGAATTGGACAGGCTATTCAGGAAACTAATAAACAATGCTGAAAACTTCGTGAAGGAAGAATACAGCCCAGTAGCACCAGATCCCGCAGCGCCCAAATATACACCAACCCCGAAGGAAGAACTAAAATATATCGGCCCGAAGCGCTTGAATATCGAAGAGTACAGAGCCAAGTACTCAGGCAAGAGGCGAGAACAAGTGACAACACAGCCCACGGAAAAACGGAAACGTAGAGGTGGACGAAAAGTGAAGCTAAGACGTGAACGGAAGGAGCTACACCGTCTGATTTCAATTTCTGATGGAAAAGATCAGAAAAATTTGTATAAAAAATTAAGAGTTAGCGGAATAAATATTTTAAAATAAAATCAAAATGGGAAATTGTTCATCTAATGTACAACAGACTTTTGTTGAAGAATATTCACAAACAATAGCAACTTCCACATTTTTTTGTATTATAATTGCTATATTTTATTTATATCAGAAACATAATAAAACTTATGTAAGGAAACGCATAAATAGAACTATAAATGTCTAAAATTATAAATATTGTAAAAATTATTTTTTGTAAATGAGGATACAAAATTTATTAGATGAAGTTGAGAACATTTTTCAAAATTTAAAGAAAAAAGGAAAAGATAAGCCATACACTAAGAATAACTTATTATTAAAACTTGGACGAGTAAAAGAAAAAAGCATCGAAATCAATAAGCATTTGGAAAAATACACTTCAAGCGATTTTGACATTGCTAAATTTATTAGAGTCTCAACTGAGGTCGAAAAAATAATACATAGTCAATTGGCGACAGTAGAATCAAGATCAGAACCAAAAATGGCAGAATTTAATTTAGAAATAGCCATCAAAACAATTCCAACTTTTAATGGGAATTATAAAGAGTTAGAATCTTTTCTAAAAATTATAGAAATAATAAATAATTCATTAACTAATGCGGCCAAAACACAATTAATAGATTTTGTATACCACATAAAGTTAGCTACAAATGTAAAAACAATAATTTGTAATATTGGGATACCATCTACATATGACGATTTAAAAGCAAAATTGTCTAAAACTTACAGAAATACGAATACAGTACCTCAATTACACACGATACTAGGTAATTTGTCACATAAAAATTCAAATATTAACTCATATAAGGACAGAGTGATTAATATTATAAACGATTTAAATCAACTCCAAATATCTGATTTAGGTGCAACGGCAACGCAAGCTGAGAAAGACACTATAGTCAAACTAAACGACACATATGCTTTAACTATTTTCAAAAATGGTCTGAACGATCAACTGAAAAGCACAGTATTCGCAGCTAGACCAAAAAATTTGGCAGAAGCAATATATTTGAGTTTAGAATTAAAGAAGGGTGCCGTTTTCCAAACAAACAAATAATGTCCTCTATTAAAGAAAATGATTCCAGCTGAGATAGATAATACCGCAAAAAGGACTTTAGCTATTACAAGGGGCATGAACAACAAGAATAATAAAACTGACACTAAAAATAATAGTAAAAATAATAATAACCAAAATGATTGCAATCATTCAAAGAAGCCTGATCAACTTCACATTTGGGATTGTACATCAATATCTGATATCAGAAACGTTAACAAATTAAAATTCGAAATAGCGCGTAATATGAAACCCATGGGTATGGATAATAAACGAGGTATAGAAACTAAAAGAGGTATAAATGAAAAAGAAAGTTTAAATATAAAAGTCGTACGTACGCCAAAAGAAATAATTGTATGTTGTGAAAGCGATAAATTTCCCAGAGAATACGTTCCTGATGGAAAAAAGCTACCAACTGTTAGGCATAAAATCAACAGTGATAATCCCAATAGAAAACTAGACTTCATTGTGGAAAAGCTGATTGAAACAATGCATATATGGAAAATAAACGAGCTAGCATTGTCAGAAAATGACGAAATATTTAAATGTGTACACAAAGAACAATTAATAAAATTATATAATACGCTGCAGCAAAATAATAAAAATCGCGCTCCATTAAAAATACTAATATATAAACCACCAGAAAGAATCTTGAGTAAGTCAGTCCAAGAAAAATTAATAAACGAATATCATAATTCACCCCTTGCAGGACATCTAGGCGTTAGGAAAACAGTCCTGAAATTAAAGCAAAAGTTTTGTTGGAAAAATATGAGTAACATGGTCAAAAAATTTATAACTAACTGCAAATCCTGTGCAAGAAATAAACAAGTTAGGCATACAAAAGAAAAAGCTGTAAAAACAAATACACCATCAACTACTTTCGAAATTTTACAAATTGATACGGTTGGACCATTAAGAATATCAAATCACTTTAGATATATACTAACTATGCAATGTGAACTTTCTAAGTTTGTCGTAGCCACACCGATTGAAACTAAAGACGCGAAAACAGTCGCTTCAGCTTTAGTAAAAGATTTTGTACTTAAATATGGCCAGTTTAAAATTCTAAAATCTGACAGAGGAACTGAATTCACTAATGAACTGATGAAGGAGATTTGTAACTTATTAGAAATAAAACAAATATTTTCCACTCCTTATCACCACGAAACACTAGGCATGGTAGAAAGAAACCATCGTGTTCTCAATGAATTCATGTTATCTTTCGCGGAAGAATCGGAATGGGATGTTTGGCTCCCATATTATACATTCGCGTATAATACCTCACCGAATATCGATACAGGATATTCACCATATGAGTTAGTATTTGGGAAATTACCATATTTACCGAGTGACAAGATTAACAACGCGAACACTGTATATAATTTAGACAATTTTGCGAATGAATTTAAAGCAAGAATGAAAAGAACATTAGAGAAAGCTAAAGATATCATAGAAATAGTAAAAAATAAAAGAGCATTAACACACTCAAATGTGAATACATTAAACTGTAAAGTAGGAGATAAAGTATTAATTAAGGTAACTAATAGGAAAAAATATCAAAAACCCTACCAAGGTCCATATGTTATTGTAAGTCAAAACGGAGTGAACTCTACCATAAATATAAATGGAACAATGAAAGAATTCCATAATAATTTGCTTAAACCTTGGAAATGTTATTAATGTATTTTGATTATAGCATGATTTATTTAAGAAATTTATTCGACAATAATGTAGTTAAATTACAACTCAGCAAGTAGAACATTTACAAAATATGTATTAAGTATGTACGGGCACACGTTTTCCTACCATTTAGCTTCGCCTTTTCATTATTTCTAACCAATATAAAGAAAAGGCTCAGCACAAAAAACCGTAGGGGTGTAATGATACACTACAATGAATCAACAATTGCATGCGCTCATTGCAATCCACAATGGCATGCGCTCATTGCAATTACAATGAATCATAAAAACATAAACAAGTGTAGTGGATCTACACATATCTACACAATCAATCAGCATTTTACTATAAACTAAACCCACAAATTAATAATCAATGAGCAATCGTAGAATATACAAATGCATAACTTACGATCACTTTGTAATGCTCACTTTGCATACTCGTTTCGCATTTCACTCACACGAAAGTCAATTCATGTTGTCACTAAAAATAGACATATGAACGAATGTTTATACTAACCCATTGCGATCGCTCTAGACGAAGCGGCGCCTAGCATTGGCATGTGTAATGTACACACAAAGTACGAAACCTGAGTAGTCATTACTCATGGACTGTTATGAGTGTTGCATATTACTCATGGACTATTATGAGTGTTACATTTCACTCATGGACTATTATGAGTGTTGCATTTTTAAATTGGGTCATATGGAAAAGTGCTGATCGATATTTTGATTGGTAGAATGAATTTACCATATTCAATTCTTCCAGTTTTAGAGTAGGGATTATGTATTAAGTAGAATAAAATATTAGAGTAGGGATTATATGTTAAGTTGTAAAAAGTGTATAAAAGGAAAGTGTAAAAAAGAAAATATAGTCATAGTCTTACTTTTGACTCGTTTTAATTATCTACTATTGCCGTAGTTAGGCAAAACGCTCGAGCCGTAACTTGGCTTTAGAAGCGCTACAATTAAAGCGTAAGCAGTCGCTAAAAGTAAAACAGAATAAAAATATCGGCTAGCTTGGATCTTGAATCCTGCGCCAGATATGTGGCAATTAACTTGCCGGTAGGTACTTCAATTTAACCCTGTTCCCTCACTAAAAATGCGCTATTCCTATACAGCGCTAAATCCCGGATCACACTTGAGGAATACAAGATCCGGCGTTCGGCGTCCTACACCGAGAAGGCATCTACTGCGACGAACTATCATTTAAATGCAAATCTTTTACATGGCGATCCTGCAACCGACGATCCTGCAACCGACGATCCTGCAACCGACGATCCAGTAAACTTCGAACATCTGAAGGATGATATACCACAGCATACGGAAGACCTTGAAGACGGTGAAATAGCCAATATAACAACAGATGAAGAGTTCCACAAGGCATTTGAAAGAGGTCTGATACGAGCACAAAAGACACCAGCGGCAACCTTACACGAGGAGTATGAGCTTAGTCCAAATCTACGAGCTCCACCATATAAGCCATCATCGCTACCTGGTCCACGTCCAAGGAAAATAGAGGACTTCGTGAAACGAAGTGGAATAGATGAGCCACGTATAAATAAAATAAAACGTCGACAACGTGGAGGACGCAGATATAAAGAAAGGCGTGAAAAAGCTATACTCCACAGGCTAATACATATTTCGGCCAAGGAACAAAGGAGGCAATTTACGGAGCGGCTAAACAAACTTAAAGAAAAAAAAAAATTGTATAAATAATTAAATTCTATCATATATATATTAACTACTTTAAACTATGGGAAATAATTGCAGTACTCAGGCTAATATTTTTATTGAATACAAACAAACAATAAGTACAACAATTGTTTTCTTAATAATAATGGCGTGCCTATATCTTTATAATAATAGTCAAAAAAGGTATGCAAGGAAGATAGTAGATAGGAATATCGGATTAGGACGAAACAATGTATAGCTGAAAGAAATTCTAATTGTCCTCACAGATGTCGGTGGAGAAGATAAAACAGATATTGTCTGAATTACAAAATAATTTAATAAATTTAAAGAAAACAAAGACCTATACGGTCAAAACTCTTAAAGAGAAATTAGAATACGCAATCGATGCAGAAACTGTAGGTAAGAACCTTTTTAACGACATTAAGGAAGGCAATGAGATAGAACTAAAATCAACATTTTCATCAGTTTGTAGAAACCTAATTACAAACCTGATACAACGGCTGAACGCTGCAAACATATTGGTAAAAATTGAAGACAATATCATCTACACAGAGATGGCAGAATTTAACATAGAAAGTGCAATCAAGATTATACCCACATTTGATGGGAAGTTCGCTGAACTAGAGACATTTTTAACTATAATCAAATTAATAGAAAAAAAATTATCGGCAGAAGGTAAAATAGAGTTGCTGAATCTAGTTCTACACATTAAACTCAACACAAATGTGAGAACAGCAATAAACATTTCATCAATTACTAGTATCAATAATTTAGAAACAGAGCTACGACTCAGGTACAAAAATAATAAAACAGTACCCCAAATACATACACAGCTCGCAGGCATAACCCAGAAACGCATGCCCATAACGGCATACAAAGACAAAATATTATCTTTAATAAGTGATTTAAACCAATTACAAATTGGCACGTTAGGTGCAGATGTAAACCAAGCTGCTAAACAAGCAATACAGAGCATAAACGACACATATGCTCTTACTATATTCAAGAATGGTCTAAACGATCAAATTAGGGACACTGTGTTCGCAGCACGACCGCAGACTTTCAGTGAAGCTATCACATTGGCCACTGAAATTGAGAACAATGAATCTCAACCTTCAACAATTATGTACGTAAATAAAAATAACAAGTACAATAATTTTAATACCAGAAGACATAATAACCACAATGGTTATTATAATAGAAATGACAATCGTGGAAGTTCCAATCACCCACGCAATAATTTTAATAATAACTCGTATAGGACATATAATAGATACAATGATAGGAATTCTAATCCTACCAGAAATTTTAATAGAAATAAATATGATAATAATACAGGAAGATATAATAACAATAATAACAGATACAACACTAGAAGGGTAAAATTGATAAACAACCAGGGAAACGTGACAAGTTCCCGAGAGGAATTAGGCAACCTCCCGGAAGAAGCATAGTTTTTGAAGCCGAAACAAAAAACAGTAATAAATACACTCTAGAGAATAAGGTATACAGAATAACGGGTATGAGCACAAACTATATAAAAATATATAACAAAAATGAACATAGATATCTACAACTATTAATAGATACTGGAGCCGACATCTCCATATACAAAAGTAATAATTTAAGTTCATATGATATACAAGCACAAAACAGGTGCAAACTCACGGGCATAACAAACGAAACTACAATGTCGCTCGGAACTATCAAACTAAATTTCAACATTGAAGATATCATTATATCAAATACATTTCATGCGGTAGATGAGAAATTCCCTATCGAAACTGATGGCATTATAGGACGAGACATGCTAATCAAGTATATGTGCAAAATTGACTACGAAACGTATACCATATCCTTCAGTACACAAGACAGAGATATAGTGTTACCAATGTACACTACAAAAGCTAACATGGCACACATAACTATTCCCGCAAGAACAGAAACGATAATACCCATAGACGTAGACAGATCGGAAGACAGCATAATACTAAACAAAGAAATCGAAAAAGGGATATTCTTAAGCAATTGCATAATTCCAGCGAAAGGTATATGTCATGTGAAAATACTCAATACTAACGAACATGACATAACTCTGAAAAACTTTCAAACAGAGGTAGAACCACTGAGGAATTATGACGTATTAAAGACAACTCGGAAATTTGACAAAAAACGATTAGACGAACTATTAAACGTAATTAATACCAACAGTCTCGATGAACAAGCAAACAAGAGTTTGCAAGAAATTATAATGGAATACCAAGACGTTTTCCATCTGGAAGGTGAATACCTCACAAAAAATAATTTCTACCAACAAAAACTGAACACTTGCGACGAAAACCCAGTCTACATAAAAAATTATAGATTACCACAAACTCAGAATGAAGAAATTCTTAGGCAAGTACGGGAACTAAAAGATAATGATATTATCGAACAATCCACAAGCCCGTACAACTCTCCATTATTAGTGGTACCTAAGAAAAGCTCGGATGACACCAAGAAGTGGAGATTAGTCGTTGATTTCAGAAAACTGAACGACAAACTGGTGAACGATAAATTTCCTTTGACAAGGTTAGAAGACGTCCTAGACAAACTAGGTAGGGCAAAGTACTTTTCAACCTTAGATATGACTAGTTCGTTCCACCAGATTGAACTGGAAAAAGAATCAAGACATTTAACCGCTTTTTCCACCAATGATGGACACTATCAATTCAAAAGATTACCTTTTGGATTGAAAATATCATCAAACAGCTTCCAAAGGATGCTTACTATTGCCTTAACTGGTCTAAGTGACTCAGCATTCTTATACGTAGACGACATCATGGTTTTCGGATGTAGCATGAAACATCATAATGAAAATTTAAGAACAGTTTTACAGAGACTTCGTAAGTACAATTTGAAGTTAAATGCAAATAAATGCAAATTTTTAAAATCAGAAGTAGTGTATTTAGGACACCTTATTACAGCAGATGGTATAAGAACAGACCCTGCTAAGCATGAAGTAATTAAAAATTATCCCATCCCAAAGACCGCGGATGACGTGCGAAGATTCGTAGCTTTCTGCAACTATTATCGACGCTTCATACCAAACTTTGCAGAAACGGCAAAGAGTTTGAACTCTCTTTTAAAGAAAAAAGCACCGTTTGTTTGGGAAGAAGAACAGCAAAAAGCATACGAACTTTTAAAACGCAAACTGATTTCACCTCCTATACTACAATACCCAGATTTTGAAAGACCCTTCATACTTACTACAGATGCGTCAAATTTCGCACTAGGTGCTATACTATCGCAAGGAGAAATTGGTTCAGATCTACCAATCTCGTACGCGAGCAAATCCTTAAATAAGCACGAATTGAATAAACCTATCATAGAAAAGGAACTATTGGCGATACATTGGGGCATAAACTTTTTTAGGCCATATTTATATGGACGGAAGTTTATAGTCGTATCAGACCACAGACCTTTGGTATCATTGTTTACACATAAAAATCCATCTTCAAAACTTACTAGAATACGTCTAGATTTATCGGACTACGATTTCGAGATCATATACAAAAAGGGTAATATAAATACAAATGCGGATGCGCTGTCAAGAATACAAATGAACACTGAAATGCTAAAATCCATGATACCTCCGACAAACGATGAAAATATTAGCAAAAAATTATTGGCGATAACAAGAAGTAAAACGAAAAAGGTACAAAGTGAAAATAAAAATACAGAAATCGACAAGCAAAGTGGCAACCAAAACGAAGAGATTGATCACCTCCATGCGTTTGATTGCACTTCTTTGTCAGATATTAAAGGGGCGATGAAACTGAAATTTTATATGCTAGCTAGCAAGAAATACAAGAGAGATGATATATCTATAACTAAAGAGAAAGATTTTATAGTAGTGCGCTACAGTGATAAAGTTGTTGAGAAACCAGTTTCCTTCAACGATAAGCTGAAAGTTCATGATAACAACAACGATAATTCATACACGAAATTAGTTTCTGTCATGAAGAAGTTGTTAATATATTCAAAGAACAATAGCATAAATGCACTATCTTTATCCTCTAATGATGATATATTCAGGTACGTACCGAGAAATGAATTCAAGAAATTATTTAATGCGTTGCAACGAGAAGAAATTTATAAGTTAAAAATATTAATATACAGACCGCCCATAAGAATTCAAGACGTCAAAAAGCAAAATGAATTAATTATTGAGTACCACAATTCGCCACATGGAGGACACATAGGAGTACATAAAACATTGCTAAAATTGAAACAGAGATACTGTTGGAAGGATATGAAGAAAATGGTCAAAAAACATATAAACCAATGTGAAAAGTGCAAAATGAATAAAATAACTAAGCACACCAAAGAGAAAATGATAAAAACCGAGACTCCATCTACTAGCTTCGAGATCGTAAGCGCAGACATTGTTGGCCCGTTGAGAATTTCCAACAACTACAGATACATTCTCACTATTCAGTGCGAATTAACGAAATTTATAACTGCCATACCCATAGAGACTAAGGATGCTACCACAGTAGCAAAAGCTATAGTAAATAAATTTATCTTATTATACGGTCATTTCAAGATTCTAAAAACGGACTTAGGGACAGAATTTACAAACAGTCTAATGAAAGAAGTATGCGAGTTACTACATATAAAACAAATATTTTCAACCCCTTACCATCATGAGTCGTTAGGTGTAATAGAAAGGAACCACCGCGTATTAAACGAATACTTACTGTCCTTCGTTGATAACAACAACTGGGACGAATGGATACCTTTCTATACATTTTCATACAATACAACTCCACACATTGACACAAATTATACACCTTACGAACTAGTATTCGGCAAACTATCCTATTTACCAAATGACATTTTAAGCGATTCAGAAGAAATATACAATTTAGAGAATTACAGAAATGAATTAAAAATTAGATTAAAAATGTCTCTAACAAAAGCAAAGGACTTAATTGAAAAAGCTAAAATGATTAGAACAAATAAAGAATGTTATTCAAAACCATTAAACATAGAAATAGACGATCTTGTTTTATTAAAAGTAGAGAACAGAAGAAAACATGAGAAACCGTATAAAGGTCCATTTAAAGTACTAAGTAAAAATAATGTAAATACACTATTGGAAATAGATAATAAGAAAAAATGGATACACAATAATAGACTTAAGATTTTCAAAAAAAAAAAAAGGGGGAATAACAATGAATAAAAATATAATATAAGACATGTAAAAATACCTAAAATAAGTCTCGAGTTTGTACCCAAACTCTCACCTCAAAAGGTTAAGGGTGTAGTGGATCTACACATATCTACACAATCAATCAGCATTTTACTATAAACTAAACCCACAAATTAATAATCAATGAGCAATCGTAGAATATACAAATGCATAACTTACGATCACTTTGTAATGCTCACTTTGCATACTCGTTTCGCATTTCACTCACACGAAAGTCAATTCATGTTGTCACTAAAAATAGACATATGAACGAATGTTTATACTAACCCATTGCGATCGCTCTAGACGAAGCGGCGCCTAGCATTGGCATGTGTAATGTACACACAAAGTACGAAACCTGAGTAGTCATTACTCATGGACTGTTATGAGTGTTGCATATTACTCATGGACTATTATGAGTGTTACATTTCACTCATGGACTATTATGAGTGTTGCATTTTTAAATTGGGTCATATGGAAAAGTGCTGATCGATATTTTGATTGGTAGAATGAATTTACCATATTCAATTCTTCCAGTTTTAGAGTAGGGATTATGTATTAAGTAGAATAAAATATTAGAGTAGGGATTATATGTTAAGTTGTAAAAAGTGTATAAAAGGAAAGTGTAAAAAAGAAAATATAGTCATAGTCTTACTTTTGACTCGTTTTAATTATCTACTATTGCCGTAGTTAGGCAAAACGCTCGAGCCGTAACTTGGCTTTAGAAGCGCTACAATTAAAGCGTAAGCAGTCGCTAAAAGTAAAACAGAATAAAAATATCGGCTAGCTTGGATCTTGAATCCTGCGCCAGATATGTGGCAATTAACTTGCCGGTAGGTACTTCAATTTAACCCTGTTCCCTCACTAAAAATGCGCTATTCCTATACAGCGCTAAATCCCGGATCACACTTGAGGAATACAAGATCCGGCGTTCGGCGTCCTACACCGAGAAGGCATCTACTGCGACGAACTATCATTTAAATGCAAATCTTTTACACAAGCGATCAAATTGCATCGCTGTTCCAAACTCATTTAGAACGATACACGGTACGTAGTATTTGAGTCCGCACAAATGACCCGTGCCTCAGGTCGAATTACATATGGGGAATGCAAATCATTGTTGTGAACATATGTAATTCGATTAGTATGAGGTCATGAAAAAATGATTGATTGATATTTTATGATGACTAAGGGATGGTCTATGTGTGACCTAGTTTTAAGCATTGTAAAAATAGTATTTAAGCGGTAGCTTGTAGGAAATTTGGACAGTCTTTTATCGAAGATTAAAGACGAGAGTGCTGGGACTACTGGCACCTTGTTCAATTGATAAACGAGTTTTACTGTCAAATTAGAAATTGCGGCACAGGTAGGAATGTCCTTCCGATGCCATTAATTCGAGCAAGCATTAACTTGCTCGGTTTAGGTGGTGATGGTTCCTCTTAGCTAATTCTAGTTAGGGCGTCCTTTTAATAACTCTGCTATGCTTCTCTTCCACATTCTTGATTGGACCACTACATAACGTACAACTCAACAAATTAAAGTAATCATAAGATCACTATAATCAAAATAATAATAATAATAATGTAATACACAAATCCAAACACTTACCAACTAGATTCAAATTTCATTCCAAATTTAGATTCGAATTTGTTCCCAAACTCTCATCTCCTAAAACGATGGGGGTGTAGTATGGTCATAAACCATCGTTAAAAGAACACACAAAGCTTGGTAGCATGTACACAAACAATGCATTGAGCTAAAGCTTGTAACATGTACACGAACCGATCTATTCATTACACTGTCAGATTTAGCTCTAATGGTTATCAATGAAATGAAAATGATCCTACAATGGATATGAATCATGAATACTAGTAACGATAAATTCTAGAGTAATGCCCTCGACAAGTAATATGAGTTCTAATTAGGGCAATTGTATTCATGAGAACCCATATGATAAGTGTTGGATTGTTTATAGATATTAAAATGTTAAGTAAGGGAATTTCAATTAAGTATTGGAAATTTGTGTTATAGATTTTAGAGTAGGGAGTAAGTTTAAATTGTATAAAAGGAAAAAAATTAGGAAAATGAAAACAGTCTTTTTAGACCTCGCAAGAAGTGTGTTGTTTAATTTAATACCTGCCTTATTTGCCTATCATCGGCAAAATAAAACCCTTGCCTCACAGTGGCAAAGTGTTGCTTCTACATTAGCAACCTTTAACTCGGTACATATCGGCTGCACGAGCATTGCTCAGCGCCAAACATGATGCAATCCAAAGATTGCTCGTAGGTTCCAATTGTTCCTCCTCCTTCCCAAAACTAAAGTCTGTATTTCTACAGGAAGAAACTCATCATCTCTATAGATGAGTATAGAAAGCGAAACCCTCACCTCCACGGAGCAGATATAGCACCACACTGACTACACGCGTTTAAAGTTTTGACTTTACTTTACGTCTTTTCGCAACATCAAAGGCAGCTGTAAGGTAGACTGTGTACGATAGAGTTGAGCTAAGTCGTGATTTATTGTTCACAGGTATAACTGTGAACGTGAATCCTCATTCACTGTGAATTTAATCTGTGATTGTGAATTTATAGCAAGGTAATAATTTTTGTATTAAATGCAGTTTTACTTTGAAGCAACTAAGATTTTGACAGAAACTTTCTAATTAAAACGACTTAATATTGAAAGTAACTAAGTAATAATTCATTTATTCATATATAAATATAAGATCCAAAAATATTAAGTAAGCAGCATATTTCTGTTTTAAATTCATCAATGCTAATGCTGGGGTGCAGTTTTTGAATTGCTGTTTAAAAATAGCAACATTTTTGTTTTTGCACAGCTGAGGCGATTTCGTCTTTCCGTAACAACTTGACCAGCTTTTGAAAAAATTCTTTCGCACGGCACTGAAGTTGCTATTGCGCTTAGTCGTTCTTGAGCAACTAAGGCAAGCTTCGGGAACATATATTTATTTTCCTTCCACCAGTCTGGTGGATCTTCTTTTCTATGAAGTCTTTTACAGTCTAAGAACCTCTGTATTTCTATAATGGCCTTGTTTGTAAATGTTTCTTCAACTGGTTGATATTTTGCCGCATCTCTATCAAACTCGGCCCAAATATCTTCACCACTGTCACAATCGTCACTAATTCTTCTCTTCTTAGATGTTGACGATGCATCGACATCAAGAGTTGAGTTTTCTTCTAATGAAAATTTTTCAGCCACCAGAGATATCAAAATATTTTTCGCAGCATCCGCACTTTTTTTGTCTTTGAATGCAATGTCTTTGAAGCGTGGATCCAAGTACGTGGCTATCAAAAAAACATCGTTGTTTTCTAGTTTTCCAAACCTTTCAGCTAACGACTTGTTAATTTTTGAAATAATATCTTTCACACATTTTTCAAATGTTTTGTCTATAAAGGCCTTATAAACTGATTCCAAACCTTTAGCTAAAGGAATGGCAAGAGAAGCAGTTAAAAAAATTTCTCCGGAAATAGTTTTCGTCACATTCTCAAAAGGTTTCAATACTTTACATACGTGTTGAATTATTTTCCATTCAACTGCTGTTAAATGATTTTCCTCGTCGATGTTAGTCAAAGCCATTGTTGTTTTTACAGCCTCTTCGAGAAAAATGAATCTTTCCAACATGTAGAAAGTAGAATTCCAGCGGGTTGACACATCTTGCAACAATTTTAATGGAGGATTTCTCCTACCTTGATTTTGTTGGTACGCCAGAAGCTTTTTTAAAGCTGTGTGACTTCGTTTAAAGTGACCAAAAATATGCTTTACTTTGGTTATTATTCGTATTATCACCTCTTCTTTCAATCCGTCGTTAACTACCAAATTTTGCGTATGTGCAAAACACCCAAAATGTTTCCAGCCTAATTCGGTTCGAATAGCAGATTTAATGTTTGCTGCGTTATCGGAAACGACCATAAGGAGTTGGTCCTTAATATGCCATTCTGTGAGGATCCTGTTCAGCTCATTTGCAAGGTTTTTGGACGTGTGTTGAACAGAAAAACTAGCACATTCCAAAAGAAGCGATACTAGGTTGAAATTTTCATTTATGAAATGCACGGTGACCGCCATGAAGCTTTCCATATTCACAGAAGTCCAGCAGTCCGTAGTTACACTAACTTTTCTTGCATTTTTCAATACATCCCGTGTTTCATTTATGCACTGTTCATACATTGCTGGCAAAAGAGTCTTCGATATCATGTGTCTACTTGGTAACTCATATGATGGATTGAGAGCTTCAACGAATTGGCGAAATGCAATTTCTTCGACGATACGGAATGGCTGTAAAGAGTCGGTAAAGAGTCGTAACAGTTTTCCATCAATATTTTGTTTGCACTTAGGGGTTGTTCGCTTAGGAATATATGCCGATATGTGTGCTTGGCGTGGAACAGTAGAATGTGTAGGAGCAGCGATATATGTTTCCGAAGAAGTTGGTGGTCTTATTTGTTCAGGCTGATCACTAGGATTAACTACACCTGTTCGTAAAGCACTTGTACTTGCAGAATCCATCGTGCCTGCACATGTACTTGAAGCACTTTCATTGATGTTGCTGCTTATTTGAATTTTGCACGGAAATTGTTTTCGAACATCCTGTCAAAGTGAAATGCATGCTTAGTTATAAAATTACGCCTTCATATTTTCCAAACATTTATGCACACATCATAGCAAACATGCAGCTATATATCATAATGTTTCTACTTTCTTGCCTTTATCAAGACAATCTTTCAACAAATCGACTGATAAAATATACTTACTTCATTTGTACAGATGATTGACACTGTAGGATGCTTTATTTCCATATGCCTTTTTAAATTGGACGTGCTGGTTTTATACGATAGCTTCGCTCGACATAAATTGCATTTCGCAAAGTTTTCATCCAGCTCGGTGAAAAAATTCCACAGAAAGCTAATCTTTCTTCTTGGCATCGCACAATGTGTTTATTTACTAATACAATATAATCAAAAATTTACTATTGTTTAAAAACTGCAAAACTATCAATCTGAATTTAGCTCGTACACAACGCAGCTAACAATTCAAACATTCGTCGTGAACTACAACCATCCTCAATATACAGTATACTCACATGTTACTTAAACCGTGATTTGTTTTGCGTTCGTTCTTTAATCACTGCATCGCGCGTCGCGACACAGCTCGTGAACGGTTTTGTGTGATTTTGTATGTGATGTGAAAAGAAAATTTTCATTCACGTTATAATCATTCACAGTTTATTTTTGAGCTGTGAACAGGTCGTGAATGTGAATTTTCGTTCGCAGTGAATAAATCACAGGTAGTGATTTTTCGCTCAACTCTAGTGTACGATTGTAACAGGGTACGGTTGTAACAGCTCGAATATTTCTTGTGGTATCCACAGGAGGGTGAGGGGTAGCAGGGGAAAGAGACACGGCTGACAGATATGCGGACGATTGCCAGTGCCACTGCGCGTCCGAGTTGATAATACGCGTGTAAGAGCTTATTATTATCTGTATTAATAATGCATATTACGTTTCGTTGATTTTTCTTCGTATTTGCTAAACTTTCACGGTGTGTAATCAATTGTTAGTTTGGGTGTAGGCTTTTTTGTTTCGAACGTGGATCCGTTTTACGGGCACAGAAGGGGTTGGATACGGATGTAACAATTTTTGTGGGTACGTTTGTAACAATTATTACTATACTAGCCTGAAGTGATCAAGAGCACACTCTAGCTAAATACATCATGCAATGTGCAGACATTTATTTTGGCCTATCTTCCAAAGAGGTAAGGAAATTGTCATTTGAACTTGCCACCAAATATAACGCAAAGATACCTGCCACTTGGATAAACAATCAAATGGCTGGAGAAGAATGCGGAACCATTCTTCGTTCATGAACAGAAACCCGGAATCATCAGTCCGGGTAGCTCAAACCTCAAGTCTATCGGGGGCTACCAGTTTTAACCGAACCAATGTCGATACTTTTTTTTACAAACTTGCAAACTGTTATGGACCGTAATCATTTTGGTCCACAAGATATATATAATATGGACGAAACAGGAGTGACCACGGTGCAGAAACCTGATAGAGTAGTGGCAAAACGTGGAGCAAGGCAAGTAGGAGCCATTACATTCGCTGATCGTGGCACTCTAGTCACACTTGCATTTGCAACAAACGTATTGGGACACGTTATTCCGCCAATGTTCGTATTTCTCCGAATTCGATATCAGGAGCATTTTGTTAGAGACGGCCCAACAGGTTCTATTGGAGCAGGGAATCCGTCAGGCTGGATGCAAGACGAAACATTTCTCATCTTTCTGAAGCATTTTCAAAGATACAGCAACGCCCCTCTGTCCCACAAAGTGTTGCTTGTGCTAGACAATCATCCGTCACACATACATATATATTCATTGGACTTATGTAAACAAAATGGAATAGTTTTACTCTCATTCCCACCGCATTGTTCTCACAAGCTCCAGCCTTTGGACATATCAGTGTACGGACTCTTTAAAAAAGCTGTTAATACAGCATGTGACGCCTGGATGCAGATCATCCAGGTAAAACTATGACCATCTTTGATATACCAAGTGTTGTTAAAAGTGCAATGCCGATGGCTCTCACTCTGACAAATATTCAGGCTGGTTTTCAAAAGACGAGAATTTACCCATTCACCCGGGATATATTTCAAGAAATAGAATTTGCACCATCGTTTGTAACCGACAGACCCAATCCAAATCCGGAAAGCATCATTACTCTTGACAATATGACACTGACAGAAACTACGCCCCAATCGGACAAAACTTCAACCAATACCGAAGAAGTAGATAAATCTGAAATTGAAGCTCTTGTACAGAATGTCCAGATCCATAATCTACAGACCGTTGATTCATTGACGACGGTGACACCACCCAGACAAATTAACAGCAAGATGGTTCATCAGCCCTAGCAACGGACCCTGGTCCTTCGAATGAAGTCACCCCATCAATGTCTCTTGAACAGAACAATTTTCAGCAATTGACGCCACAACCATCTAGAATCAATCAGTCTGTGTTTTCACCTGAAGAAGTGAGACCTTACCCGAAAGCTCCTCCCAGGAAAACCAATGTCGCACTGTACAACTGTAACTAACAAGTGATTGACGTACTCGAGTTCGCTCCGAGCTTCTTTCCGAATTTATCTAGTTTCCAGCCGAATATCATTTGTTATTCTGCTTTTTGTGGTCTTCTCGTGAAAACGCGTGTGATTTTTCGCGACCGGTGGCCCGTTCTTCTGTGCTTAACAGTGTTTGTTAGTTTTCTATTATTTACTGTTGCTCCTATAGTGCATTAAATTATAAACATAAGATAGCGGTTCTGGAAGTTCTTAACTAGTTGTGTGATCAATTTTACATTAGCTATCTTTTGGTATGTATGCCGAATAGGAATATTCCCTCTGTATGCTTTAAGCCTATCGATAGGCAATTCTTTTTTATTGTATTGTCACTATCTAAAACTTTAACCGTACAGTCATGGCTCTCGATTCGCCACCATATGGTTCTTTGTGCGCTATATGCAGACTCCCCAAATCAACTCGGTCAAAATTCATAAATTGGGATGGCTATTGCGGGAAATCATATCATGCGAAATGCATTAATGTAAATACCAGTTTTATTGACATACAGGCAAAGCATCCAAAGAACATTATGCATCGCTGTGATGCTTGTCAAAGCACGTCCCTATGTGACATCATGCGCGTATTAAACGTACACTCCTCATCGCTGATTCCATTAAAGCATCGGCTTGACCGTATTACTTTTGTTCTTCAACTATGGAAATTCCTCCATCAACACCAACATGTACTGCAACTCAACCAACTGATCCGGCAGCAGTTCAAAGTGAAGTTGGAGACTCAGCAAAAACACCCTCCCTCATTTTTACTGACTTGCTGACCGTTCCTGTTGCTCCTGCCATCTGTGATGCCCCCAAAATCGTCAAATCTGGGGTTGGAGCAATTCCTAAGGCAGCTAAGAAGGCAATAACTTCATCAAACAGCTTGGTGAATACTGCATCGGTGTCATCACATGTAACCACAAACAATCCTCAGTAACACGTCCAACGCAAAACAGTACGTGTTGTTCAGCCACCAATGCAAGTATTTATATCTAGGCTTGCTTATGACACAACGGCACAGGATTTATCCGACTTTATAACTGAAGAACTGCGCTTTACTCCAAAAATTGCGAACTGAATTAAACTTACTGCTGACAATTTTTAGAATAAAATTGTATCCTCATTCAGGATTACAATTTCTCTTGATGCTGAAGTAATTTTCAAACCTGATTTTTGGCCTCCAGGAATTTTGGTCAAAAAGTTTACTGGATCTCACCGGAAAAAAAATTCTTCAACCAGCCGCTTCTCAACTCAACAAAAATGAAAATGTTTCAACCGAATTGTAATTCTTATTCTACTAACTTAAGCTTGTATTATCAAAATGTATGAGGACTCAGGACTAAATCGAACGACCTTAACCTTTCTCCGGACCTTGCGCAACATGATATCATCTGCCTAACTGAAACCTGATTGGACTTCTCTATTACTAGTTCCGAGCTCCTCTCCTCATATAATATCTTCAGATGTGATAGGAATCTTTCTGTTACAAAGAAATCAATTGGTGGCGGAGCTTTGATTGCCATCAAAAACCATATGCCGGTTGAACTTCTTTTTACTTCTTCCTTAAATACCTTCGGTTGCGTCACAGTTAAAAATCCCCGCCAAATAATTACGCTTTAATTATATCCTGCGTATACATCCCGCGTGGTAGTGACTTTGGTGTGTATGAAGAGTACTTCAAACTGATCGATGATTTGACAAATGTTGCGAGCCCCAACGATCCAATTATAGTTTGTGGTGATTTCAACATTTCACGCATTGACTGGCCATCATCAGGCATCCCTGAATTATCTGGCTTGACCGATCCTGTCGCATCATCATTAATTTCTTTTTTGCATCGTTGTGCCCTATTCCAATTCCACTTTGTACGAAATACCGATAATCGTATACTTGACCTGATTTTGTCTAATCTCCATGAACCATTGGTTTATGTCTCTTTAGCCATAAATGCTTACGTTAAGATTGATACCCATCATCCTCCCTTAGAAGTTGACATCACTATTCCTAATAGAACTACCCATATGCCAAATAAATATCCTAAATTTAATTTTCATAAAGCGTGTTGCGGATCAGTTTTCATTTTTGTTCACATTTTTCAATTCTTCCAAATTTCTAACCTATTTAAATTTCCCTCTGTACCCTACCCAAATAATCGGCATTGGCAGTACTAAAGCCCAAATTGGTAATCCACCACACGCACTGTTTCTCTCGAGAGGTGAGTTCAGGTGATCGAACGCGAATCGGTTCTCTTTGCATGCTGTCGCCCTCTGGTTGGCCGAAAACATTTTGCGAATTACCATATATGGTAATAAATGAAGCAAAAATGCTTCGACTCGTGACCGCGATTGGCCGAAAACATTTTGCGAATTACCATATATGGTAATAAATGAAGCAAAAATGCTTCGACTCGTGACCCCGGTGAAGTGGGCGTGAGAGGGGAGAGTGGAGTTGAGTTGGATGTGAGTGACCAGGAAGAACGGGCACGTAGAGGCTCCGCGCGACATTCGATCGAAAACGATTTTCTGGGCTTTTTTCTGTCGGAGACGAATCACAAATCGAAGATCACAGAAGCCGATTTTGTTGTATATATATTGGTGATGGAAAGCAAAGAGTGGAGCCTATCAAGTAACAGATTTATTAGAGTATATAAATATAAAAACAGTGGAATGTATAAGTAAATTGTAATTGGCAAAATGCATAAAGAATTCAATATAACTAAGAAGAAAGTGTGAATAATATGAAGTGAGTTTTCATGGTTTCTCCTCTCCTCAGCGTGTGCGTGATACGGTTTGGTCTGGTTTTTGATGTTTTCTTTGTGATTTTGATTAGCCCACGACCCGGTTAGCTAGCCGGTTTCGAATTTTTTTACCTATGGTCGCCACTATGCGGCCACAGTTGGTGGGTGCTCCGCACGGGGCACTCTCGGCAATCACCTTTCATGTGGCGTCCGAATTGGCGGGGCACATGGAGGATGATTGGCTGGGAGGGAGTTGTGGTAGTGGGAGCACGCAACAAGCGAATTATCCGGACCTTAATATAGCATAAGGTAATATTAACTGAGAGAGAGAGAGAGCTACAACACATATTCTGTGATGCTGCTGTCGACCGTTTTTACAACATTCTAGAAGTAATCCTTCCACAATTTGTTCCTGTATCTTCATCTTCTCCTTCTTCGGATCCAATTTGGTTTACTGCTGAAATCCGTCGCTTGCTTCATCTAAAAGAATCTCCCCGCCTTAGATACAAACGTCATAATATCCAAGATGACTTAGCTCAATACAAACAACTTCGTACTCTGACCAAACTTAAAATAAATCAGGCTCGTCTCTCATACTATGAAAATGTTGAAAACTCTATTAGACCAGGCAACGTGAAGGTTTTTTGGTCATATGTCAAAAATATTCGCGGCTCTCGCGCAACTCCTTCAGCCTCCATGTATCTTGGTACTTCTCATGCCAATCTACCTCAGACTTGCTGTAACCTACTTGCACAACACTTTCAATCCATTTTCTTATCGCCTAAACCGATTGCCAGTCCCAATATAAGATCTAGGTACTTCCTCACTGTCATCTCACTGCCCCACACATCATCATTTCTTGTTGAACCTCTGATAGAAAATCTTGACCAAAATGTAGGAGCTGGTTCTGATGGCCTTCCTATCCTTTTTTAAAGCGAACGAAAGATGTTATAAGCCTTCCGCTGAGCATAATCTTTAATAAAAGCATCACTGCCGGAACATTCCCAAACTATTGGAAAGATGCTCTTCTTGTCCCAATACATAAAGATGGCCCCGCTAATTTAGCGTCAAACTACCGACCAATTTCCCTACTTTCGGTTTGCTCCAAGCTACTGGAAAAACATATTCATAACTTTATTCTCTATCACTTTGGTCATCTGATTGCAAAAGAGCAGCATGGTTTTCGTTCCCTTCACTCCACGTCCTCTAATCTTGTTGGCTTTACAAACTTTGTTGCAAATTCTTTCGAGTCCAGACTGGACGTCCATGTTATTTATACAGATTTTGCAAAGGCATTTGATACAGTGTCTCATGATATTCTCTTAAATAAATTAGTCACTCTTGGCTTTCCAGACTTTCTTTTGGGTTGGCTATCTTCTTAGCTTACCGACTGAAGCTGCCGTGTAGTTTTCAATGGCTGCACTTCGTGTCCGTTTTCTCCAAATTCAGGTGTCCCTCAGGGCTCAATTCTAGGGCCGCTTTTCTTTCTACTTTTCATAAATGATCTGCCTTATCGCTTCTCTTGTGAATGTCTTTTATACGCCAACGATCTTAAGCTTTTCGCTCGCATAACAAACTATAGTGATTGCCTCAACCTGGAAGCTAACATCAACATCTTGTCTAGCTGGTGTTTAGAAAATGGCCTAACGCTTAACGTTGACAAATGCTTTATGATGTGTTATTCTTGAAAAAAAAACACCATTTGACGCCATCTACCATATTAACAACAGTGAATTGAAAAGATTTAACACTATCAAAGACCTTGGAGTTATTTTCGATGAGAGGCTTCGCTTTAATTTTCACTATTCCGACTAAGTAAATCGTGCATCACGTATGTCTGTTTATTCACTGTTGTTTATTTTTTTAATGTTGAGTTTATTAATATTGATTTTATTACTATAATAAAAACTAATGACTAGTGAGACATTCTTGAAGCCTATTTAAAATGAAACTAAAGACTGATTATTAGTAAGCCATTCTTCAAGACTGCATAAAATAAAAAATATTAAACGAGTGGTGCTAAGGTCTTTAAAAATCGCTGTATTATAAATGATAATAATAGCGTACGGTATTAACTTTGTTGAATGAGATTGTTTTTTTGTAATAAAACTCATTGAAATTACTTTTTTTTTGTTTATTTTGTGTATTTTACAACCGTACCCCATCAATGTTACAACCGCCCATGACATGGGGACGATTGTAACGGTGGCAAACAAACTGAACAATGCCTTGTTGACAAAAAAATACTGCATATATGGCATTTATTTTAAGGGTAATGTTTACTCAACAGAGTATTCTTCATGTTGTAACGTTGTATTTAGTTCTAAGATCTGTGATAGCAATGATATGAGCGATAAAAGCAAAATCGTTACAACCGTACCCAGTTTACCCTCCTAACGCACTTTGTGTTCAACATCCTTGTTTCTAACAACACCTATTAGTGTATTAGAGAAGTTAGAAATCGAGTGGTAAGATATAATGCGGTACCCGACGAGCAGGTGTCGTATTTACCGCAAGTAGTCGTTTCGGAGCAGTCGGGAGGTGTCGAGAAAGAGCTCGAAATTTCAATGAAAACAATTTCTGGCACATATAAAACCGTTTGTCTCTTATTCTAGAGGATTGTTGCGAATAACTTGCAACAACCACTAGACAGTAGCCTTCAGGGAGCTTCGCGTCGCTGCCTCAGAAACATGAGGTCGGTTCGATCCACAGAGCTGTCTTTTTTTCCTTCCATTTTTCCCCTGCTCGGGCTGCAGCTTTCAGTTGGAATGCGGATGAAAGGTCAATGCCAAGTAGCGGGTTGATGCAACCTGGCAACCAGGAAAAATCTCGAATCCGCATCCAACTGGAAGCCAGCGGGACCTTTTGCACCCGGCCTCAAAAATGATGGGAATGAAGAAAAAAGAAAATAACTTGGGGGCAGTTGGTTGTGGAAGAAGAAGGTGTCGAGTTCAATTGTAGAAGAAAAGAAAGATCGCGAAAAATAAGGCAGTTGGTTGTGGAAGGAGAAGGTGTCGAGTTCAATTTTAGAAGAAAAGAAAGATAATAATAAATATAATAAGGCAGTTGGCCTTATTTTTCGCGATATTTCTTTTCTTTTCTTGTGAAAGGAGGTTTGGAGATCAATTTGAGAAGAATTTTTTTCTTCCCAAATCGATCTCCAAACCATACCGCGCGAAATAATGCAGAACAAAAGAAGTCAGTGTGTTTGAAAGAAAAAAGAAAGGAAGATCGCGTTAAAGAATTTTTTTGGTGAAAGGAAATAGTGGCCGAACTGGAAGCTGAACGGACTTATCAAAAAATTGGGTCTTGGAAATGTACATACAGTACCTGGCCATTGAATTATACTCAAAGTATTTTTCTTCGAAATGAAACAATAATGACCACAGGTACAAGTCCCTTGTGGGAAATTCCATATTTTAAGAGCAGTAAATACCCTGGCTGTTTTTCTATGCATTTATTACCTTGTTTTTATTATCTTATTTCATATTATTCTAGAGAAATTTGCAGGCACTCTTATTTTATGGATATTTTAAAATTTCCGTTCTGTATATAAGCGAGTGTTAAAAGGTCCTTTTAACATTTAAATGGTTCTTGTGAGTGAAGAAAGTGTAAGAATAGGATTTTAACGGATATTTTGGTAAAAACTTAAAAGTAATATTTTTTTAACAGTGCTTTGTGTGTAGTAGTAAAAATTCGGTCATAATGGGAAAAAAAAGTACATTTCTAGTGACACAAAAGGAATCGTGGCAAATTGATTAAAGAAAAAGAATTTTTCGCAACGGAAAATTGCTGAAATGTGCAATATTTCACAATCGTCAGTAAAAAATATAAAAAAAAAAGGTAGATAATGGAGTAGATATTCGATTGGACAAGAGGGAGCATTGCAAAAGTGTACGAAAAACAACACCACGAACTGACAGGAAGGTTGTTTCAATTGTTGAAAGGAACAGAAAGAGTCCAATAAAAGTGGTCCATAAAATGGTTTCGGTACAGGGCGTTGAAATTTCAGAGCGCACTCTAAGACGTCGGATGAAAGAAGCGCATTTGGACTGCAGGAGGATAACCAAAAAAACCGAAGTTAACTCCTGCAATGATAAAGAAAAGACTGGCTTGGGCAAAGACGCATAAACACTTCTCAACATCTGACTGGGAAAATGTAAGCATTTTTTTTAACTAAAGGATATTAAATATTTGTAATTGAAACATCTCACAGGTTTGCTTCTCAGATGAATGCCGAATCGAAGTGACTGAAGAACAAGCAATTTATGTAAGAATGAGACCAGGTGAAAGACTGTTGCCTCAATGTGTTGAGCAAAGGGTAAAGCACCCAATAGCAGTCATGATATGGGGTGTGATTTCTGAGAAAGGACTCGGAGCCTTATATTTTGTCGAAGGTACCATGAACTCCGACCAGTATCTGAGAGTTCTAAAGGATGTTTTTCTTCCTCAAGTGGCAAATTGGTTCGAAGAAAAGGACCAATATATATTTATGCAGGACGGCGCACCCTGCCACACTGCTAAATGCGTGAAAAAAATCCAAAGTGAAAATAATATTAAGGTTTTACCTTGGCCAGGGAATTCACCGGACATGAATCCCATCGAGAATGTATGGGCAATTTAAAAAAAAAACAAGTTTCAAAAAAAAGTAATCGCAATAAAGTAGAATTAATTAATTCTATTAAAGAAGTATGGTTTCATGATGATCTAATCAAAAAAACTGCAGAAAATAACATAAAAAGTATGGAAACTCGTGTAAGAGATTTAGTAAAAAATCGAGGTAGTTGGACGAAATACTAATTTTTATTTATATTTGAATGTCCTTTTCTTTAAATACTACATTAAATGAATTGAAGAATATTCAATAAAAATTAAAAAAAAAACTAGAACATGCTGTATATTATTGCCAACTGAAAAATTTTAAGGCTAATATGCTAATGATTGGTTTGATTATAATTCATTGGCCAAGTACTGTATTTGGTAGCATAAAAGGCCATACTGAACACCGTTGATGCGCGGCGTGAATGTAGTCTAATACGGGATCAGCGTGTTGAACAGTTTTTATTCCAGTTTATATTGAGATCTTTCGATAATTGAAAGAAATAGAAGTTCAAACCACAAAAAAAGGATATAACAGCAACTGTGCGATAAGATTTTTTTAATAAATTATTAGTTTATTTTGTGAAAACGCGAACACACGGAAAGTTGATAAATTAAACATTTAGAACAAATAATTCTCATTTAGGATTTGCATTAGGACAATTGAATTTTGAAGAATAAAATTTTGAGTTGAAGAGGGCAATGCACTTGTAAAGGTCCGTCATGTTAGATCATAAAAGTGATAAATGAACGTGCGAATATTTCGATGGAAAAAAAGAATATATGAGTAAATGTTGAAAATGTTTAGTGAAGGCTACGAACAAGAAAAGAAAGTTTAGTAAGTGAAGTTAGGCCACCGTATATATTTTTTAGTTTTCAGGACAACTACCAGCGGTGAAGAGCGCTCATCATCAGACAGAGTAAGTTGTGTTCCACAAATTATTCAGAGTAAAATTAATTTTTTTTGTTGGCTCCACTTCAGTCCCCCGTTTTTTCTTTTTCTGTTATTATGATTTTTTTTAATCATATTATTTTTTTTAAATTATTATTTTGTTATTATAATTTTCTTTTAATCAAGACTATTTTTTTCGATTATTATCTTTATTATAGTTTTCTTTAAGACATTATTCCCTTCCTTAGTATTCCGAATTATATTTTTATATTATTATAAGTTTATTATAATGATATTTTTTTATTTGAATTATTTTAAATATACATATATTCCTTTTAACCGTATTATGGCCTAAGTTTATTTTTTTCTTCAGGCTCAGTACCAACACCCAATCCTGATTTCCATCCCATGTCCTCATGTTATTTGGGTTGACACGGACCTAGCCTTACCTCCTAAAGAGCTGAGCTTTAGCCGGTATTGTTGCGCTATACAGGGGATGGAAGGTTAGGTCAAATAAATTTTCCGTAATCGCAGTGTCGATACGCTGGGGTCACAACAGGGTTCAATAGATTTTTTAAGCCAATAAAAATAAAATCGACTTTTTGAAATTTCTACTGTGGTGTAACGCCTTAATTAATTTCCAGAATAATTGATTCCAAATCAATAATATGGAATACACTAGCAAGGAGATAATGAGCTTTCACCTACTACCATCAATTTTGAATAGTAACTTTACTGAAAAAGATGTACGAGTAGATCTTGAATACTTGCATAAACTCCATTTAACTAATATTTAAAAAATTGAGAATTTGGCTTTTAAACATATCGTATCTATTGCTTCCGACACTATAATTTTTTTTCAAATTTTTAAACATTTCGATTTTTTTTTAATATTCCCGACTTTGTTGAGACGGAGCATAAATCAATTATTGTTATACGAGTTATTCCGCAACTTTTCCTGCAAAAATCAGCGTGCCCCCCCCGCAACGTCTATCTGAAAACAGATCCGCCCTGGTCTATAAGTGCAACGATTGTATATCGGCACTTCAGGGAGATATAGCCCCTAAGTCGCTGATCAACTACAAAACCAAAGGGCTTCTGAAAGTGCCGTCGAAAAGTGTTTTGATTTTCAAGACTGCCGAAAGATTAATAAGAAGATTTGAACGAGGCGAAAATAACACAGTTCTTGGCAAAAAACTTTCAATAACATTACAATTGAAGTACAAGCCACCTACATACCGAAGCGCTTATTTGATGATCAGCCTTTACATATGCTACAATCAAGCCATTACTGTAGTCTTCTCAAACTTTAAGCAGAGAAGTACATCCAGACTCGCTTTTATTTTATCGCAAAGAGTAAGTCTGAAAAATGTTGATGCGACAACAATTGAATAAAATTATCCACTTCAGGGGAATGCAGTTCTCCATGGCCTCTTAATTCCTATACAACTGGAATTATGAGAAGCGACTTAAATATTAACCCGGCGAGCATGAGATAGGGTATTTCTTACACGGGTACAATTTAAAAGTTGTATATATTTCTAAATATTCGTCTGGCAACACTCCCGCGCTGAGTAGCTGAAGTGCGGGGTATGCGGGAGGAGATAGTGGCGTGATCGCAGTGTGGCGTAGACCGCTGACGCGGATATTCGTGCACAAACTTATCTCGGGTACGTTATACCCTGCCACATTTCTAACGTACATTTTTTTCGTAATATAATTTAAACTATTTTTTGTGTTTTAGTGGTTCTTTTAGCTTTAACTTTGTTGTGTTCAATTTTTTAGTTAATTAGGCACATATTATTTTGTTTCGTTTTTTAGTTTTTCTTAAAAAATGGATGAAATACAAGAAAAACGAATTCGTGCCATGCTAGAGGAGGTAACATCTAATTTATCGTGTGAGTCCAGTTCGGAGCAGGAAACTGATCACTGTGGTGAGCATCAAGGGAGTTCAGATACGGAGCAAGATGGTAATGATCCCGTTGATGTTTCATCCAGTTCTAGACGAGATGAAGTGACCACAAATGAACCAAACAGCGACCCTGAAGACAATTTACCATTGTCTCTTATGAGAAGAAGAATTTAAGCATCTAGGCATGAAGGCGGACCCTTTAATAGTTCTAGAGATGGTACAAAGTGGCTCATGAATTGCTCGCGTCCAAATGTGAGGCTTCGTTCAGAAAATATTGTAACCGAGCACGCTCATGTGAAAGCCATAGCAAAGAATACCGCTACAGAGTATGAATGTTGGAATATTTTTATAACTCAAGCCATGCTTGATGAAATCATGGTACACACTAATTCGAAAATTGGCCGACAGAAAATCCAACGCACTGCTACCGATTCAAATGCTTCTTATTATATGCAAGAAACTACTATGAGCGAGTTGAAAGCATTTATTGCCTTACTGTACTTAGCTGGCCTTACCAAATCTAATCGGCAGAGTCTAAAGGATCTCTGGCGAACTGATGGAACAGGTGTTGACATATTCCGCACCACCATGTCGCTGCAGAGATTCCAGTTTCTTCAAAATAATATACGGTTCGATGACAAGTCTAAGTTAAAAACATTTCGACAAGCAGTGCCAGCACCTTAAATCTGCCAAAGCCGGTCCCAGCCCGGTTGCAAAAAGGATGAGGTAGGTGGATTATTATTAATATATATATATATATATATATATATATATATATATATATATATATATATATATATATATATATTAGACATGTGTAACGCATTGAATTTTACTGCGCTGATACCTTAACTCCAACGCCAGTCCCGGTATCAGCGCAGTGTGTGGCGCTATTGCGCTACAGCGCCATGAAATGTCTTGACTGACTCACTAGCCACAATTTTGCTTCGATACATGCATAATGGTATCAGATGTTTGAGCTTGGTTCGGGTTCGAAGATATGTTAGAACGTTTGGACTTACTTTTCTCGGGGCTGATACATACAGTTGAACAATAAAATAATAATAATAAGGTTTCTGAGTTTACAGAAAGCCAAGGTTAAATTTGTTATTTTTGGTGGAATAAATAAGAGAGATTAATAGGAAAAATCAATATATTTCAAAGTGTTGTTTGTTAAGATAAAGAACAAATAAACAATTCAAATTTGGAATGTCAAAAGAGTGTATGTTTACTTTATTGTTCAACTGTATATAGTGCGAATGGTTTTTTTGGTATTAGGCATTTCAGTTGTATTTGAGTTTTCATAAGTCGCATTTATTATTCTTTCGTGAATCAAGTGAAGTGTGTTCTTTAGAGAAAAGCAGAAAAATTTCCAATAGTGTGATAACTATATTTTACTGAAAAGTTAGAGGTATTGTAACTTTTTTTTCACGATAAACATAATTATCATTCTCAGATTTAGATTATGGCTACAAAACAAAAAGGCCAAATTTGGTTGAATTTTTCCGAAATAACTGCAGAAAACAAAGTGAAATGTCTTTACTGTGGGCAACTGCTGTCAGTTTTAAATAAATCGACATGCGGTCTAATACGCCACCTAAAAAGAAAGCATCCTGGACAACATATGACGAGACAAACAGCTGTTACAAACCTACAAGTGGAACCTCGAGAAACCGATAGATCCACTATTGCCGCTTCAGCTGAGTCGCTGCAAAACATGGAGCAGTTTGCTCAGCGTACAATCACATCAAGGTATAGTATAACCAGCTACTTTAATAAGCCACTCGCTCTTAAAAGGCAAAAAGAAATTGATCGGCAGCTAGTCACGATGATAACCAAAGAATATCATCCATTTAGGATTGTAGAAGACACAGAATTTAAAAAGCTGCTATTTTTACTCAATCCAAACTATAAACTGCCAACTAGGAAAACAGTGTCTAATTCTTTAATTCCCGCAATATACAGTGAAATTGTTGAATTAGTGAAAAATCGTCTCAAACGAGCTTCTTCTGTTTGTCTCACGGTAGATGCATGGACTTCTCGTGCAGCTGACAGTTTTTACAGCGTAACGGCTCATTATGTAGTGGAAGACAACAATGAGACATTTCTAGCCTCTGATTTATTAGGCTGCACAGTGTACACTGATAAGCATACCGGCCAAAACATAGCAAGAGAATTGCGAAATATTGAAGCTGAATGGGGCCTAACAGGCAAGATTGAGGTAGTAGTAACTGATCATGCTGCCAATATGAAATCAGCTGTACGTATGTGTGAATGGCGCAATTGGGGTTGCTTTGCACATTTTTTAAATATTGTGACGCAATCAGGACTGAAAGAAATTCATTTTGTTGTAGCCAAGTTGAAAGTGATTTCAAAATTTTTCAACAAAAGTAGCAGTTGATACAACCAATTCAAGGCTTCACAGGAAAGGATGGGACTTTCACTTTTAAAGCTGAAGAACGATGTTCCAACTAGGTGGAACTCTACCTTTGATATGATACGCCGAGCGTTGGTGCTCAAAAATGCATTAGTTTCAACTATAGCTCTCATTAATTCTTCCAGAGTCGCCAGTGCAGAAGAAACAATACCTGTCCTCACTAATAATGAATGGCTAATAGCAGAGCAATCGATACAGGTGTTAGAAATGTTTGAAACAATAACAAACGCTGTAAGCACTGAAAAATATGTTAGCGCTTCGTTAATCATTTTATATTATAAGAAGTTAAAGAAAAGCTTAACTTCATTTGAAACTCGAAGTGAATATTTGCCTGAGGTAAAGAGCCTGAATTCGAAATTACTGTTCGAATTAGATCGTAGATTGAATAATATAGAACAAAATTATTTAATTGCCTACTCCACCATACTCGACCCGAGATTTAAAAAATTTGGTTTTGTTGATGCAAATAACTACCAAATAGCTGTCGATAAGCTTTATTCCGAATTGGCCGATGTTAATGATTCAAATGTGAACATTGCAAACGCGCCAAACAATAGCAAGGAAAGAAGTCAGTCACTGCATCTAACCAAATCAGATGATCGGTTAGATATGCTATGGGAAGATTTTGATTCGGAAGTTAAAGAGTATACGAATCCCAGCAACATGACTTCAGTTATGATTGAATTGGAGAAATACTTGGCAGAACCAATATTAGCCAGGAAAAATGATTTGGGGAAATTACAGGATCCATTATTGTGGTGGAATCAAAGAAAGCATATTTACCCAAGGCTTTATCATTACATGAAAAGCAAATTGTGCATAATGGCTACGTCTGTCCCATGCGAGCGAATTTTTTCCAAAGCAGGGCAGATAGCTTCTGAAAAACGCGAGCGGCTTAAGATTGACAAAATTTCACAAGTAGTTTTTTTGAATTACAATTTAAATAATACTGATTAAAGATGTTTGTTCTGGTTTTTGGTTTAGTTGCAACAAAAAAATATTTTGTTGTCTAGTTTTCAAGAAGTTGTGTGATTTATCTATATTTTTCGCTAATAGTCATGAATACGATGTAACTATGAAAAAACCGAGTAATTATTTTCATTAATAAAGCAAAAGCATAAAATTTATTTCCAAAAACAACAATAAAGATTACATTGACCAAACCTTCTTTTTTATTTATGATATAAACAACATGTTCCACAATATTTCAACTCTAAAAAATTAACGAATAAAACGGGATATTATTGCAAATCAAATTTACGAAAAATATCACTCCAAATCAATTTACATTTTTTCCACCCAAATTTCCCGTACTTGGTGGGTGCTTGCAAAACATATACAATACAGAGCTAACGCCAACGCCAACATCAACGTCAATACCGAAGCCAACACACCGAATTCACTTTGCTCTTTAACTGCTGCGCTAGCGTGATGATACATGCGCTACTGCGCTACTGAGACTTTTGTTTGGTATCAGCGCATTGGTCTCAAAGCCAGTGTATCAGCGCAAAAGCGCGGCGCAGTACTGCGTTACCCATGTCTAATATATATATATATATATATATATATATATATATATATATATATATATATATGTGTGTGTGTGTGTGTGTGTGTGTGTGTGTGTGTATAAATAAATATCAAAAAGTTGCGTTACTGTTAAATGTTTTCATCAAATCTAGCGCTTTTTAGAGTCATGTCCCCAACTATTGATGATGTACGTCTTTCAAATTGTCATTAGGCATTCCGACAGTAGATGCTTCGAAAAATTCATATTTGCATTTGTGTTTATTTTCCTCTCCTGTATTAGTTCCTTCCTCATTGATTGTGCCTATCAGTTGAACTGTCATTCGATATAAACATATATTGCACACATCTGTGACTGACAAAGTGGAAACTGTATTTCTTATGTGCTGCGAACATTGACTACACACTTACAAAGTCTGTTCAAAGCTCCGCTTCGGTCATTATCAAAAAAATATACGGAATTCATTGTAATTTTCGAATTGACAAGCCATCTAGTTAAGCTTCTACGTCCTCACTGTTGGCTCATTTTGAACCAAATTTATCACTTATGAGCTGTGAACTATAAATTTAGCTATGAACTGAGCTGTAGTCTCACGATGAGCTTAAATATAAACCGTTATTATTTCGTATAAAAATAATACAATAAAAGCAAACACTTTTTGAGAATAAGATGATAAATAAATTCAAACAAAATATGATTTTTTGTATCCCTATCCCTGGCACAAAATGTGTTGAAATAATCGACAACTTCTAAATTATTCACAAAGTAGGAATTTTGTTCCTCATTTTTCCGAATAGAAAATTTTCTCTCTTTACGTCTTGAACACTTAAATTCTGTCCTTTGTTTTTCTGCTTGCAAAGTATTTTGGCAAAACCCATATGATTGACATTTGCCTAAATCTAAATATCTCTACTTGCCTTTTCGACAGCGTGTTCTTCAAAATTTTAAACATTAATGCGGTAAAAACGAATGAAAACATATATACACGGAGTATAGCTTTGAACATTTTTACGGAGAATTCAAAAATATAGTATATATAATAATAGTATTGGAAAGAACTGTAAAACGGGTAATTGAAGAATTCAAAGTGGAGAGTTCCATTGAAGACAAACAGATAAGTGGACGCCCTAGTGGGTCCGGTGACAAGGATCTGGAATGCAGTGTGTTGCAGGCAATTTATGAGAATCGGTCGGCATCAATTCGTGATATCGCGAAACAATGTAGAACATCGCAATCGACAGTGCAAAAAATTAAAACAAGTCAAAGCGTACAGACATACAAAAAACCAATAATGCCAAAAAAAAATATAGAACAGTTGTCCAATCCATTGAGAGACGGTAAAAATTTTACAAAGAAAAACTGAAGAACAATTTCGACCTTGTTTTGGAAGATGTTAGTAACCCAAATTCGACTTCAATACGCTGTTGGGCCCTCAATATTTCAACTTAATGCCAGAAAAAGACCTACCACAAGAAGAAAGATCAATTATGTTCGAAAAGTTTGGTGCAAAAGCACTTGTTTGGCAGGTCAATTGCGAATGCGGTAAAAAGAGGACCCCATTTTTCATAACAAATACGATCAGCTCGTAAATCTACATCAAGGAATTCCTTCAGGAACATTTACTACCGTTTCTAGAAAAGCATAACATAAGCTATTTCCAACGCAAAAAAACTCCGTTAAGAAGGACATCAAACAGCTAAAAACAACATTTTGATGGAAGGACTCCAGAAAAAGATCAGAAACTGAGGATCGCGGAAATCGCGAAAAACTCTCATTTAATATACAAATGAATAATCGAACATTAAATTGACTTAAATAAATAAAATATATAATTATATTATGGAATTTGAAAAGAGAATTAGATTTTTCATTGGACAGAATTTAAGTTAGGCATGTCCAATCTGCGGCCCAATTGAAGATTTCAGCTTTTTATATTTTGCATTTTGGTATTCATACAATAAAAAAATGATTCTAGTAAAATCGGTTTTATTCGAAAGAATTCTGACGTAGTACATTTTTACCTTCATTGTCTGTACTATCAGTGTTAGGCCTCAATTATACTATCATAGAAATTTGATGAAAACTTTGATCAAAGCAACTTCAATAAAATATATGATCGTGTAATGCCCCAGATATGACAAAGATATTTGGCGTTCCCATACAAACAAAAATTTGATGAAAATTTGCCTTAGTTAGGCACCTACAGTCTGTTGACCGATCGAGAAATATATTTATCATACTGTTTCGACCAAAGCTCGCGTTAGTTACAATTCTAGTAGATGTTGTGTGTGGTCTGATCGAGTTCCAACTGCAGTTATTATTATTTAGACGCGCACGTGTTTTAGGCAAAATAGTGAAACTTACTGTTTGTTCGAGCGTATCAATATTTTTTTTATTAGATTTAGATTAGAATAGAAGATTCCAGAGCGAATAGGAAGATTTATATTTTTTCATTTAAATAAAAGACAACGAACGCTATATGTATGATTTGTCATGAGTCTATTTCAATTTTAAAGTCATACAATTTGAAAAGACATTTCGAACAAAAACATAGCGAAATTGATAAACTTGCTTTTAGTGGACGGAAAGCTAAGCTGCAATCGTTAAAGATCAATCTGGCAACTCAACAAAACATATTTCACAACCAAGCCGCACAATCTAACAGTATTGTCAGTGCTAGCTTTCGAGTATCTCATATTATTGCTAAGAAAATGAAACCCTTTACGGACGGTGACTACATCAAAGAGTGTCTAATTGCCGCGGTTGAAGAAATCTGTCCAGAAAAATTGAATCTTTTTACTCAAATTAGTTTCTCGCGTAATACTGTAGTAAGAAGAATAACTGACATTTCGACAGAAATTTGTGCATCGCTAAACCCAATCACAAAAAGCTTCATATATTTCTCACTGGCATTAGATGAAACATCAGACATTAACGATACTGCTCAGCTTGCAATTTTTATTAGAGGTTTAAACAGTCAAATGAATGTTACAGAAGAACTACTCGATCTTGTGAGTTTGAAAGATACAACCAGAAGAAATATCAAAGATGCTGTTATAAATTGCGCACAAATTCGTCAAATAGATTTGGAAAATCTTATAGGTATAGCGACAGATGGGGCCCCTTCAATGGTTGGAAAAAATGCTGGAGCTGTTAATTTAATTCTCGAACACATAAAAGCTTCGGGAAAAAGTTCAAATGATTTTGAAATGTTTATTGGCCATTGCTTTCTGCACCTTGAGAACCTATGTGCACAAGTATTGAATATGTCCCATGTCATGTCAGTTGTTGTACAGGTCATTAATTCCATTAAAAATAATTCATTGGAGCATCGTCAATTTTAAGAATATCCGAACTCGTATCTGAATGCGGCGATCTCATATTTCGTACCAAAACTCGATGGCTTAGCCGTGGAAACTGCTTATTAAGATTTTGGAAATTGAGAAAAGAGATTCGAGTTTTTATGAACAGCAGTGGCAATAATATATGTGAATTTTATGATGACCAATGGCTTCTAGCTTTATGTTTTTTAACAGATATAACATGAAGTTAAATGAATTAAATCAGAAGCTACAAGGTGGAAATAAGCTAATTACAGATTGTTATCAAGATATAAAATCATTCGTAACAAAACTCAAGCTTTATGAAAGACGTTCAAATAATTCAATTCATCATTATTAAACGACTTCAATAGTGACCATATTTTTTTTTGAAATATTCTAATGAAGTCACGAAATTAATTAAAAAAATCGATACTAGATTCTCATACATGCAAAAATACGAGAAAATGCTCAACATATTCTTAGCTTCATTTTACGTTGATGTGGATTCAGCGCCTCCAAATTTACAAATAGACCTAATAGAATTACAATCAAACATAGAATTAAAAAGCATGTTCGAAAGCAATAAGCGCGAATTTTATCAAAAATATATCCTCGAAGATAAATTTCCAAATTTAAAACGACTGGCAATGTGTATTACAGCAGCATTTGGAACCACATATCGCTGCGAATAATTTTTTTTTTTCAAAATTAAACAGTAAAAACAGACTGCTTGATGAAAACATAATCAATCAACTGCGATGCGCATCGACTAAAGAACCAGTTGATATAAAAAAGATATCAAACAATATAGAAAAACAAGTGTCACATTAACATATACATATACATACATTTATTTATTTATATATATATATATATATATATATATATATATATATATATATATATATATATATATATGTGTGTGTACAGGGTGTTTCGGAGTTGATGGCATTAAATGAAACCACGAAATCCTTGAAGTCTTTTGAGCAAAAAATCGTAAGGGAGGGGGGTGGTAAATCGGAAGGGGTTTCGAGATATAAGGGGGGGAGTAACCACGCTCCTCACCCACGACCTGGCACGTGTAAACCATCATAACTATTTTATTGTTATGTGTAGACTTTTGAAAAAGGATGCGTTTGATAGCCTGTCAATGTATCTTTTTAGAAACGTTTTAACAAGTGCCCCCAAAGCTGCCAGTTTTACATGCAAAAATGAGAAACTTAAAACAACCGGAAAAAAATTGCTAATTTTGACTTTCGCGACCGTGTTAAACGCTAAAGTGATGTATTACCCTATAAAAATTATTATCTTGACAGAAAGCCTTACTTTCTGCTTGAATACTTCCGAAGAAAAAGGTTGCCAATTTTCCTTTGTTTCCTTCGAAAAATAGAAAACTCATAATTTGCGTAATCCCTCGGAATTAGCCAAACGTCATAAAATTTTATTATCTACCTGGCATAATCCCACAGTGAGAAGATTTTTGAGTGATTGGTTTTCTTCATGCTATTTGTTGGACCTGCTTTAGTATTGAAGGGTTTTTAAGCTGAGATAATTAAAATCCAACGTTTTGGGGATGGCATAAAGTTAATGTTTAATAATTAGCACCTGATAATACAAAGGGGTATAAACTTGTTGCAACCCACAGTGTTGGCACTGCGGTCGCGGACAATTTATTTGGCCTAGTCTCCCACACCCCAGGATGGCGCAACTGAGCCGGCTAGCTTCAGCGCGTGGGTGTGGGTTGTTTTAGGCCAAATAAATTGTCCGCGACCGCAGTGCCATCACTGTGGGTTGCAACATATGGCGCCTAAACAATTGTGGTAATGAGGTTTTGACTAGTTAACTTCGTTGGTTCTAATGTAGAGTAGAGTAATTTCAACATATCTATATGGCAAATTTCGCATTTCCATTAAATAGATTTTTATTTTCGTGTTAGTATTATTTTAAATTTTTCCTGTAGCAGTAATGTTTTTCTTGTGATTTTTTTTACTCGTTTAATTTGTTAAAATATTGTGCAAACGCTTAACTTTTATAGTTCTTGAGTTTTCTTTCTTTTCAAATAATTAATGATTTAATGATTGGATACTGCGGTCGCGGTGGCGCCCACAAGTGTCGCATATAGTAGTGATAGTCATGCTAATGTGACTTTAGCGGGTATGTTGGAGTGGTTAACAGGTGGGATCCATCGAGTTTTGTGTCGCGTCTACATCTCCTGATTTGGATTGAGTTAGACGACGCTCTCAATACACCTGAGGACTACTCATTGTGTGAGGGAGTCGTCCTGCGACTCTTGTCCGGCTTATTCCATCATATAAAATGTAGAATAAGACCGTAGTCGACCTACATGAAGACATTAGAGGGAGATACGTAGGGAAGCTTCCTCGCACTGTAATACACATGCAACTTCTTGTTTTTTTTTCGTTATTTTCCAATATTATGCAATTCAAGTTTCAACCTTTCCATCCTTTCTTCTTCCTTCTTCTCCTTTCTACAGGGTTAGGGGCACTGAGTCTGAAAAAAAAACTTAATCTATCCAACGCATTTTAAAACACGATTTATTTTTGAGTTTGGTTTCGTTTCAGTTTAAATTTATCTATTTTCTTAATTTCGAAAGGAAAATATTTTATTGAGGGTTTTTCATTCATTGATTTAATTATTAGTTTAGAACCTTTGCAATGCCGAACACAGTGCGTCGTCCGGACGACTCGGGAATAGTTCGTCTCACACGTGGTTTGGACCGCCTCACGCTTTCACCCGTAGATACAGCTGCACAACAGCCCCATAGGGAGACACGGGACGCGGAAGTGATGTTTGCTCCATCTGGCAACCAAACTTCAAGTGCCACCACGACCCCAGTACTAGCGCGAGAAGGTCGAGAGTCCACACCTCACCGACCCAATCCAGACTTAACCAGCACAATGGTGCATCCCAGCCGATCTGCAATTCATCTTCCGATGACAAAGTGGAACCTGAAGTTCGATGGAACTTCTCAGGGAATGGGTGTTGACCGATTTATTTTTCGGGCAACACATTTGGCCAATATTTATGGTGTGTCCCGAGAAAATTTGGCAATGGATCTTCATATCCTCCTACAAGGGCCAGCTGAAGAATGGTACTAGCGATATCTGGAAATAACTCCTATACCACTCTGGAGTCACCTGTCTGCAGGTTTACGCGAGCGATTTGAGGCCAGACGGTCGGACGTGGACATACGAAGAGCTATAGATGCTAGGACCCAGCGGCCGAAGGAAGCTTTCCGAGATTTTTACGATGCCGTCGAAGAGCTAATGGTGCAACTAAAAAATCCTCTTCCGGATGCCGACATTCAATATGTTCTATTAAGGAACATGGATCCTAGGTTGAGTCATCATTTGGCCGGACTGGAGTTCCGATCGGTTCGAGAACTAATTCGACGATGCGTTGCTGTTGAGGCGACATGGTGGCCCGACGGGAAAAACACAGGCCAGAACAGCGCTTTCCATCAAAATCGACCCTCTCACAGACGATCACTAGCATTAAATGAAGTATATGCAGAAGAAGACTGGATGCGAGAAGATACAGTCGAGGCGATGACAGGCTGCCATTTCGATCCCACACCAGCTCGGACTAGACTTCCGATGCCGCCTGACCAGTCTGGTTATCAAGCACAGCGTCCACACCAAGAATTCCACCCGCAGGCTGATCGACGCCACGGTGACGCGAACGAGTACCGTGTGTGTTGGAATTGCCAGGATTTGGGTCATTCCTTCATGGAATGTCCGCAATCACACCAGCGGCAATTTTGCTACGGTTGTGGAAGACCCAATACCGTGAAACCAACTTGTCCGAATTGTCGATCGGGAAACGGGCAATGGGGAATGAGGAAAGCCGGAACCTCAAGTGCTCCCCAGAGCCGGAGACCAACAGCGAAGACGACCGAAGCTGCTGCCAATACGGATCCCGAGCTAAGGCGGAGGGTCTAATAGGCATCCCTTTTATGTGTGACGTTGGAGTCCAGACTGTGGAGACTGTTGACGCTGTCACCCAGACTGTATTATCAGTAAACAGTTCTCCTAAACAACCTCAAACTCCTCGAGCACCACGTTTTTTTTCGGGCTTGGAAATATTTTGAAGATCGTAAACACCTACGAAGTGCCTGCCTGGAAACTATCGTAGCGCAGCACGGAGACAACCGCCCTTTTGCTCAAATCACAATCAAAGGGCGGAAACTTATCGGTCTGTTGGACAGTGGGGCCACTGTCAGCATACTAGGAAAAGGGTCCATTGAACTCATCAGGGATTTAGATCTCTACCTGCACACCATGAATGGCAAGGTTCGAACTGCCGCGGGTCAAAGTGCCTCTATCCTGGGATTCGTCAATGTTCCAGTGCAGTGCAATAACCGCATACTCCCTTTCGTATTTTTGGTAGTGCCCACGCTAGCCAATCCCATTTATCTTGGCATGGATTTTTGGAATGCCTTTAAAATTACCCCTGTACCCTTAGCTGTCGTTGATGCTCTTACGACACCGACATCCAGTGGCTTCCATCACTTGTCCCCGGAAGAGCAGAAGCGTCTCGATTTCGTCAAACAGCAGTTTCCATCATTTAATAAGTTGGGTTTGGGAAAAACTGATTTATTGTCACACTCTATTGATACCGGCACAGCAGTGCCTATCAAACAAAGACACTATGCGGTTTCCCCAGTGGTGCAGAAACTGATGTATGACGAACTCGATCGAATGTTGTCTCTGGGGGTAATTGAAGAAAGCCACAGCGCTTGGAGTTCCCCCGTCACGCTGGTAAGAAAACCTGGAAAAGTGCGCCTATGCTTAGATGCCAGACGCCTGAATGCAGTGACTCTCAAAGACGCATATCCGCTTCCTCTCATTGAGGGCCTGCTGGCCAGGCTGCAAGACACCAGATACATCACCAGTCTGGATTTGAAGGATGCTTTCTGGCAGATTCCACTTGACGCGAGCGCTAAGGAAAAAACCGCCTTTACCATCCCTGGGAGACCCCTGTACCATTTCACAGTCATGCCGTTCGGCTTGTGTAATGCACCGCAGACAATGTGCCGGTTGATGCACAAAGTGATACCGCACGAACTGCATGATCAGGTTTTTGTATACTTGGATGACTTGCTGGTAACAAGCTCAACCTTGGACGAGCACCTTAAGCTGTTGTCCACAGTTGCCCACTTACTCCAAAAAGCAAACCTCACGATAAACGTTGAGAAGAGCAAGTTCATTCAAAAGGAGATTAAATACTTAGGCTATGTGTTGTGTGCCCCGCATTCCTTCACCTCCCTCCCAGCCAATCATCATCCATGTGCTCCGCCACTTCGGAAGCAACATGGACGATGACCGCCGAGAGGAGGCCCCCGTGCGGAGCACCCACCAACAATGGTCGCATAGAGGCGACCATAGATAACATGTTTTTTTTTATAAACCGGCTAGCTCACCGGGTCGTGGGCTAATAAAAGGCACATCGACAAAAAAAACTTTTATATCCGGACAAAACCCAATCGCGCACATGCTGAGGAGAGGAGAACCATGAAAAAAAAACTCACTTCATATTATTTCACTTATGTTTATATATATAAAAATTTTCCTTTTTTTATCATAGTTCTTAACACATACAATATGAAGTTACTGGTTAACAATTTCTCACATTGTCAAAAAAAATCTACAGAAATTTCTACAGTTTGAAAGCAAGTTGCTTCCCGTTTGAACTTACTATTTATAATCGTATTATTACAAAGAAAGCTAAATACCCATGAAATGCCTAAGAACTGGTATTTCGAAGCTAGATCACATACATTTCTTGAATTATTTGCATACGATAAATTACAGAAACGTTTTTTTTTTTTTTTTTTTTTAAATTATGTCAAATAAACTATTCACTTGAACAGCGCTTTACAATCAGCCTACGTTATTTCAAAATCTTACGTTAATTCACTTTTCCTAATGATTACAAAAAAAAATTCTTTTGCCATAATAATGCATGTTTCTTGTGACTAATCAATTTCCGTGAGTACATGAGATAGTTACTTTTTTTTTTTGATTTTAATTTCCTTTATTACTGTCGGCCGTTCGCAGGAAGCTTCACATTTCCACTGAACTCCTTTTCCGGGACGAATGCTGTGTTAGACTCTGCATGTCTGCTATGTGGCTTGTTTAAGTTGTATTATAATATCGTGTACTAAAGTATCGTATAATATCGTATCTTATAATATCGTTTCGTGTAATATCTTAATACCTTATTCGGTAAAATAACTTAATCTTTTTATATAATCCGCGCAACCATTTAGTCGCTCTATCACTTAACACTACACATACTATCTAATATCTTAATCTATATATATCATTCTATCCTGCAACATGGATATTCCTCAGGCATTTTGGCCCAAAGTAGTATCTTCTCCGGTTACGTCTCGGGAAATCAGACCATCCCTCGAGTTAGGGAGTGAGTCCAATCCTTTTTCCATTAATCATCCGCTACAAGGGTCTGAAGTGGGAGGCAGTTCCCCACCTAATCAATCCGTGGTGATAAACATTCCGCCCGAACAATGTCAGGCGCCCATCATTTTCAACAGTCCGAAACACATTGTGACTGAAAAACCTATCCACACTGCGGATTTATATATGTTAAATCAAGGTGAACCCTTTCGGTATGTAAGTCCGACACAACCTGTAGGGGAGGTGAAAACTCCACCCCCTATGTATCCAGACGTTCCTTATACTCATAGTTTTCCTACACATGTAAGGGAAACCTTAAACACCTCTGTCCGTCATAATGTACCCATATTTAAATGGGGCATTACGTTCGATGGAACCAACTCTAGTCTCAACGCCGAGACTTTTATATTCCAAGTCGAGACTCTCTCTCGCACATATCAGGTTTCGTTTGCAGAACTCATCGCGAGTTTCCATTTATTAGTTCGTGGACCAGCAGCGGTCTGGTATTGGAAATATCTCCAACTACATCCCCAGTCCTTTGATTGGGACGGCTTTAAGGCCGCTTTTCTGAGTCGATATGGCTCTCTTACCTCCGATGTGGATATCCGACGACGTATTGACGCGCGGATTCAAAAACCTTCTGAAACCTTCATTGAGTTCTTTGATGCGGTTGAAGGACTGACCCTTCAGCTTCGGCATCCATTACCGGACACTGACCTACAAGTCATCCTATATCGCAACATGTCCACCCGTCTGAGCGATCATTTAGCTGGTCGCACCTTTAACAACACTCGCGAACTAGTCCAATGTTGTATTTCCGTCGAGAGTGTATGGAACATCAACACTCCTGTAAAACGGACTATTCCTTTCGTGCGGCGTTCAGTGCACGAAATTCATCTTACGTCTGGGTCGAAAAACGTCGATCCTATCAACTCTCGTTGTTCTTCTGGTAATCCATTCAGACAGGCAGACGTATCTCCTACAGTTCGCTCTTCCGAAACTTTTTCTAACTCCGTTATCTGTTGGAACTGTAAGCGTAGTGGGCATTCCTTCGGAAATTGTCCAATTCCGGTAAATCGACTTTTCTGTTTTGGATGTGGCCACGATGGTGTCCTGAAAAGTAACTGTGCTAAATGCAATCCTTCGGGAAACGGGCGAAGGAGTGTGTCGTTCGCGGGGAATCGATCCACTCCAGTCATCGCCAACAACATGCCTCTGAATCGGTCCGACCGAATAAAAACACGTATCCCAGTCCGACCCGAAGCAAATACGCGTCTGTAAATCAGGTACCTTCCCTCTCTAACATCTCTATGAGAGATGTCACCATCCAAACGGACCCCAATATCAATTTAAAACCTGTTGTGTTACCTGTTGAGTCCATACATAGCGATCTTGTTTCCGTGACGTCACCTCATATAGTTCATCCCTCTATTAAATCTAAATGTCGCCTACTGTCCAATAGTCGCCTACGTCGGTGTAAACGTACGGCATTATATTTTTATAAACTTCGTCAACTGCGTAAGGCAGTACTACACTCCATATATTCCGATGATCCTTCAGCGGATTCCCGACCTTTTCGTGAAATAGCCATTAATGGGCATAAACTCTCTGGGTTACTCGATAGTGGAGCTAGCGTTAGCGTTTTGGGTCATGGGGCTTTAGACCTTATATCTAAATTACAACTTTATCTGCATTCTTCTAACCTCCACATTAGTACTGCTTCTGGACAACATGTCTCCGCATTAGGTTATGTAGACACTTCAGTCTCCTTCGGAAACTTAATCAAACCCATTCGATTTTTGGTAGTCCCTTCTCTAGGACATTCCGTGTATCTGGTCATCGATTTTTGGAACGCATTTAATATCGTACCTTTTCAGTTACCTTCTCTACAAGTACTTAATACTGTTTCTAGCTCTAAAGGTGATGTGTATCATCATCTATCTACAGCGCAGCAAATGCAGCTTCAATCTGTTATCCAGACCTTTCCGTCCTTTAATGAGCGTGGGTTGGGAAAAACTTCTCTTTTGAGTCATACTATCGATACGGGTTCCGCTAAACCCGTTAAACAACGTCACTATTCAGTGTCTCCTGTTATTCAATCTCAGCTATACACCGAATTAGATCGTATGCTTTCTCTTGGCGTTATAGAGGAAAGTCAGAGCTCATGGAGTTCTCCCGTCACTTTGGTCCGCAAACCCGGTAAAAATCGGCTTTGTCTTGACGCGCGTAGGGTTAACGAGGTCACTATCAAGGATGCATATCCACTTCCGCTAATTGAGGGTCTCTTATCTCGTCTACAATCTACTAAATTCATAACCAGTCTAGATCTCAAGGACGCCTTCTGGCAAATTCCTTTATCTATGGACTCGCGCGAAAAGACCGCTTTTACAGTCCCTGGTCGTCCTCTTTATCATTTCACTGTTATGCCTTTTGGTCTTTGCAACGCCCCACAAACTATGTGTCGACTCATGCATAAAGTCATTCCGCACGAGTATCATGACAAAATTTTCGTCTATTTAGACGACCTACTCATTACTAGTGCCACCTTTGAGGAACATTTAGATCTATTAAGTAAAGTAGCTCAATTTCTCACTTCCGCCGGCCTTACTATTAACGTCGACAAAAGTAAATTCCTTCAACGCGAGATCAAATATCTCGGATATATAGTCAGTGACGGTATCCTAAAAACCGATTCGGATAAAATTTCTAGTATTGTTGACTACCCCACTCCTAGGTCCGCTAAGGACGTACGGCGTTTTATGGGAATGGCGGGTTGGTATCGTCGTTTCATCCTTCGCTTCGCCAGTATCACGGCGCCTCTAACCGATTTACTTCAGAGTAAGCGTTCGTTTAAGTGGAACGACTCCGCCGAAAACGCTTTCTCGCAAATAAAACAAGCCCTAATTTCGGCTCCAGTTTTAATTAATCCAGACTTTAGTAAACCCTTCTTTATACAGTGTGACGCCAGTACTACCGGTATCGGTAGCGTGTTATTTCAAAAGGACGAGGATGGTAAAGAGCATCCTATTGCTTTTATGTCCGGTAAATTAAATTCGGCCCAACGTAACTATACTATCACGGAACTCGAATGCCTGGCGGCTGTACAAAGTGTAAAAAAATTTCGCGCCTATATCGAGGGGTTTTCTTTTACTATCATTACCGATCATGCCAGCCTCAAGTGGCTGATGCGGCAAACTGACCTTTCCGGCAGACTGGCTCGTTGGAGTCTCAAACTACAAGGATTTGACTTTCAAATCCAACACTGCAAAGGATCCGTAAACGTCGTCCCAGACGCGTTGTCGCGCGTACATGAAGGTATTGTAGCCGGCAATATCTCTATTCTCTCTGACCAAACTTTAACTTCAATTCTTCCGGAACATGCTTCTCTGCATCCTTTAATTCCTGAGTCAGCCTTTAGTGACTCCTCATATCTAGAGCGTATCGATCTTATACAGCAAAACCCCGATAAATTTTCTAATATTTGGGTACAAAACGGGAAAATCTATATTAATACCGGTGTCATGTCGGATGACCAAGTAAATATCCCTCAAACTAAACTATGGGTGCCCGACAGTGTACAACAACTGCTTATATCTCACAGTCATAGCTCCCCTGTATCCGCACATAGTGGTGTCCATAAAACCGCCGAAATATTGCGTCGATATTTCTATTGGCCACGTCTCAAACTCGACGTCCGTAAATTTATTAGTCAATGTTCTGTCTGCAAACAGACAAAGTCTAATAACCAAACTCTACGCCCGCCTCTCGGACAAATGCGTATTTCTGAGCGTCCACTGCAACGCCTGTTCATTGACTTTCTAGGTCCCTATCCCCGTTCTAAGTTCGGAAATACGCAACTTTTCGTGGTGCTGGACCACTATTCCAAATTTCTATGGCTTAAGGCCATGCCTAAGGCAACTGCCGAGTCCGTTGTGAACTTTCTGTCCGAAAATATTTTCCATACTTTTGGCGTTCCTGAATTTATTCATTCCGATAACGGAGTGCAATTTGTGTCTAAAGTTTTCACGCAACTTCTGTCAGACTACAATATCACCCAAGTTCTAAATCCTCGATATTCTCCGCAGTCCAACGCTTCTGAGCGTGCCAATCAATCCATTCTATCCGCTATTCGCTCTTATATTGGTGACGACCATCGTAATTGGGACCGTTCCCTGGTGGAGACATGCGCTGCATTTAGGAACGTAGTGCATGAATCCACTGGTTGTTCACCGCACTTCCTAATGTTCGGCTTCCAGGCTATTAGACATGGCTCGGACTACACCCTCCTACGTAAATTATCTTCTTTAGCTGACGGTCAACTAAGTGTCACGGAGCGCAACGACAAAATGCGCGATATTCAAATCAAGGTCCAAGCTAAACTTCAAGAATCCTACTTGAAGGGTAAACGCAGATACGATTTGCGTAGTAAGCCCCGAATGTTTCAGCCCGGTCAAGCTGTACATGTCCGTAATCATGTCTTGAGTAAGGCTGTTGATCGGTTTTCCGCCAAACTTGCCCCGAAGTTTGTGCCTGGAATCATTGTTCGACCTGTGGGACAGGTTGCTTACGAAGTTCGGGATATGTCCGGTAAAACTCTTGGTGTATGTCACGCACAGGACATTAAGAGTTAACTTCGATCTGTATATTTTGTTGATAGCTATCTGTATATATATCGTACATATATTAGTATGTCAATTTTTGTGAGTTTGTATATATCGGTAATATTTAGTACAGGACTTGGTCCCTTATAAAATTAGTAGTCCAACGAGTTTTCCTAATGGCCTCGTCGTGTGACGTATTGGTTGCATTAGTGTGGACACGCATATTAGTTGGTTTGTTTCGAAGTCCAATGAGTTTTCCTAATGGCCTCGTCGTGTGACGTATTGGTTGCATTAGTGTGGACGGGTATTGTATTAGTATATACATCTGCGTCGCATATAGTTAGGTTGTACCTTGTTTAGTATCTGTTCATATATCCTTAGGTTGAATGATTGGGTTTGGAGTCTTAAAATGCTGGAGAATTGACGACCTCTGGGGTCCCTAAACTAGTCCGCGTTGAGCGTTGACGCCTGTATATAATGTAAATATTTTTGGTATATCTAGTATCATATTATTAATAATTGCTCACAGGAAGTGAGACCATTTTTTGTAGTATAACCATATCTCTTTATCTTTCGAATATTACCCATTTTACCTATCGGAATCTTATATTCCTCATCTTTTCAGCTCCGGTATACAACCGTTTCAGTTGCTAGGCAACTTTCTTAGGGGTGGGGGGGTTCATATTGAACTCAAAATGTATGTATTTGTCTTCGTCTTTAAGTTCTGGTTTGTTTCTTTGGCTGATTCGAGACTGGGGTTGAAGTCTGTCAGGTTAGACCTGAGGTTCTCTATGGGGTTTCAATACAGAGGGCAACGGTCGATCCTTTGTAGTTAGTACAGCTCAACCCCAGTGTAAAACTCGGAAGGTACACCATTTCGTTTTTCAGTGTCGTGTATTGTCCCGGATATCTTGTCGTAACATTATCTCTGATCTGTAATAGCGATTTCATTACTCATCTTTTCAACACGCCCGTGTTTCATTTTGTTTGATAACTCAGTAACCCGCCGTTGATAGGTTCCGTTCCTGTTTTGAGCTATTTCGACTATTAAGGTAGTTTTGAAGGCTTATTTCGGGTAAAACTGTCGATTGAGTAGGGTTACCTTAACGTAATACCGTATCGAGGAACTTGCGTGAACATGTATGATGATTTCGACGTTAATACGTTTTGACTACATCTGCTGAGCTTCACGTAAGACTTCCCATTTTGTTAAAAACCCTCCTGGTTTGATTGAGCGAGCATGATGATTTCGACGTTTAGACGTTTTGACTACATCTGCCTAGCCTCATACCAACCATGAGATCTTTCATTACTTAGAGTTCATACATAGCCCGGCTTTATTGTGGAGAGACTCTTCTCAGGGCGGGGTCGTCCCCACGTTCTGTTGCGGATCAATTCTCATTTTAGTCATTCATTTTTTTTCATTTCTTCCAAATTGGAATATATTCAATTTTCCCTCAGTACACGTCCAAATAATCAGCATTGGCAGTACTAAATCCCAACTTAGTAATCCACCACACGCGCTGTCTCTCTTGCGAGGTGAGTTTAAGTGATCGAGCGCGAATCGGTTCACTTTGCATGCTGTCGCCCTCTGATTGGCCGAAGAGATTCTGACATATTACCATATATGGTAATAATTGGAGCAAAAATGCTTCAACGGGTGATCGCGGTGGAAAAAAATGTAGGAAGTGAGTTGACGAGGGAGTCGAAGAAAAGACGTGGTCGCTGAAGGAAAAAAATTCGGTTTGTTTTTTTTTTTTTGGAAAAAGAACGCTTGCAGGCAGAGTGTGAACGGTAATAGAGCGAAACGATTGAAATAATGCTAAAGTTCGCGAATCGCGCGATATACATTTGTTGGAGATTTCTGGTTTTGGAGTTGTTGAATTTCTAATTTTTGCGATTGGCAGTCGAAGTGAGGAGTGGAATTATTCCTGTTAAATAATCGACAGTATCGAGTGGGTTTCCCGAGTGAGTTTTTATGGGACCGCTGTCTGGAAACAACGACAGCGACAAGCAACGTCTTCGGCGGGGCCACATAGCAGACATGCAGAGTCTAACACAGCATTCGTCCCGGAAAAGGAGTTCAGTGGAAATGTGAAGCTTCCTGCGAACGGCCGACAGTAATAAAGGAAATTAAAATCAAAAAAAAAAAAAGAATTTTCTTCCTTCAGCGACCACGTCTTTTCTTCGACTCCCTCGTCAACTCACTTCCTACATTTTTTTCCACCGCGATCACCCGTTGAAGCATTTTTGCTCCAATTATTACCATATATGGTAATATGTCAGAATCTCTTCGGCCAATCAGAGGGCGACAGCATGCAAAGTGAACCGATTCGCGCTCGATCACTTAAACTCACCTCGCAAGAGAGACAGCGCGTGTGGTGGATTACTAAGTTGGGATTTAGTACTGCCAATGCTGATTATTTGGACGTGTACTGAGGGAAAATTGAATATATTCCAATTTGGAAGAAATGAAAAAAAATGAATGACTAAAATGAGAATTGATCCGCAACATATGTAGTTAGTGATGGGGTACTCAGTACTGACCCCGAGAAAGTATCTGGCATCCTGGCCTATCCTGTACCGCGAACGGCCAAAGATATCCGGAGGTTCATGGGTATGGCAGGCTGGTACAGACGGTTTATTCCGAACTTCGCAGCAGTTACAGCACCACTAACGGACCTTCTTAAAATCAAAAAACCATTCGTGTGGTCCGAATCTGCTAACCTGGCCTTTATCCAGACGAAGGAACTACTCGTGTCCGCTCCAGTCCTGACCAACCCAGATTTCACGCAACATTTTTACATCCAGTGTGATGCCAGCATTACGGGCATCGGAAGTGTCCTCTTCCAAAAAGATGACGATGGTGAGGAGCACCCGATCGCGTATATGTCCACCAAGCTGAACTCTGCCCAACGAAACTACAGTATAACTGAACTTGAATGTTTGGCTGCCGTGCAGAGTGTCAAGCGTTTTAGAGCCTACGTTGAGGGGTTGCCATTCACCATCATCACGGATCATGCCAGTCTTAAGTGGCTTATGTCACAACAGGACTTATCTGGCCGATTGGCCCGTTGGAGCTTGAAGCTGCAGGGGTTCAACTTCAACATCGAGCATCGAAAAGGTACGCAAAACGTGGTACCTGATGCACTATCCAGATCGTATACCTTGAGTGAACTCGTCACGGATGTAGCTGAAGTTATCCCAGATACCGCCTTTTTAGATCCGGAGTACCTGGACTTGATCACACAGATTAAGGCAAGCCCAGAGCGTTACCAAAATCTGTTCACGGAGGAAGGGCGAGTCTACATCCAGACCACTTCTAACAGTTCTTTGTTTTTGGACATACCGCAACGCAAATTATGGGTTCCTAAAAGCTATCACAGGAAACTTATTTCCCAGGCCCATGATAAACCTATGGAATAAGAAAGACACTGGAGCTATTACGTAGGAATTATTACTGGCCTAGTATCGCTAATGATGTTCGTAACCACATTGCTTCTTGCCTTACGTGCAAACAATGCAAGCCATCTAACCGCACGATGAGACCTCCAATGGGTTTACTGCGATGTTCCGAACGACCAATGCAGCGAATTTTCATTGATTTTATGGGGCCCTATCCACGTTCTAAGAGTGGTAATGTCTACTTGTTAGTCGTGCTGGACCACTACACCAAATTCATTTGGCTCAAGCCCATGGTGAAAGCCACCGCAGAAAACGTGGTCAAATTTTCAACCAGTGAAATATTTCTAACCTATGGGGTACCGGAAATCCTGCACACGGACAACGGCGTTCAGTTCACCTCCAAAATTTTCACCCAGCTGCTAAACAACTTTGGGGTCGAACATTGCTTCACGCCCTTATATAGCCCCCAGTCAAATGCCGCAGAACGCACCAACCAATCCACGCTAGCCGCTATACGCTCATATGTTGGCGAAGATCATCGCGAGTGGGATGAGCATCTTGCGGAGTCCTGCGCCGCGTTCCGACATGTGATACACGATTCAACAGGATACTCGCCGCACTTCCTGATGTTCGGTTATCAACCAGTAAGGCACGGATCAGAGTATGCTCTGCTGCGTAAATTAAAGGCTGTCGAAGATGGCGAGGTAACGCTCCGACCCTGCGACAGGCAGCGTATCGCATCCGACCGAGTCAAAGCGAAACTAAGCGAGGCGTACAGCAAGGGAGCGCAACGTTATAACCTGAGAACGCGTACACAACAGTTTACTCCCGGGCAAAGAGTCTTTGTACGTAATCACGTACTTAGCAGTGCGGCAAACCGCTTTGCAGCCAAGCTAGCGCCTGTGTTTTATAGCGCAGTAGTCCGTCGGAAAATTGGGCAGGTGTCATATGAACTGGCGGATGAGGGTGGAAACCGGATTGGTGTATTCCATGCCCAGGATATTCGCTGCTAAAGCTATTTGCCCGGCGTGATGAGACACACCTCCTGGGTCAGGTCGTCCCCACGTTTGTTGCAACCAGCCTACGGACCTTTTGGTGCCTAGACTCGCTGAACAGCAACAGAGTTCCGTGGCTGAGTAATAGCACTTTAAACGGTCGCGTGAGAGGCCTGGGTTCAAATCTAGGTGGAACTGCGTTCTATATTTTTTTTCCTTCGTTTTCCTCAGTGCAAGGGTCAGTTTAGGTCGTGGCACGGCGCTGACCTTTCCGGACAAGGAAAACAGACTACCAGCAACGAATAGTGGGTCAACGACAGATGTGACCCGCCGTTGTCGGACAGCTGAAAAACAAAAAACTGAATGCGGGGGGGGCAGTCAAGTTTTGGCGACAAAAGGTCGCACATCGGGGAAAGATTTGATAAAAAACTTTTCCCGTAGCCGGGATAAAACACAAAGTGACTGATTGTAAGACATTGAAAATCGGAAATTGAAAATTAAAAATTAGGAATTGTCCGCGACCGCAGTGCCATCACTGTGAGTTGCAACATATTTTTTTTTTATGAAGCTAGCTCAGTCGGTAGAGCATGAGACTCTTAATCTCAGGGTCGTGGGTTCGGGCCCCACGTTGGGCGCCATATGTTGCAACCCACAGTGATGGCACTGCGGTCGCGGACAATTTGTTTGGCCTAGTCTCCCACACCCCAGGATGGCGCAACTGAGCCGGCTAGCTTCAGCGCGTGGGTGTGGGTTGTTTTAGGGGAGGAAGAACTAGGCCCGTGCCGAACCATCCTCTGAGAGAAAAAAAAAGAAAAAAACGAAAAAGAAGGAATGGGATTGGGATGAGGGAGAGTTCACTGAGCCTGAAAAAAAAAATCACTCGCTTTTTACTCCATCAGTGAAACGCCAAAATTTATGAAAGACCAAAAAAAATATATAATTACGAATAAAAAGCAAGAAAAATAATAATACAACTAATACTAGATTAAGATGTATAAACAAAATTCAAAATAAAAGGAAGAAAAAAAAACTTAAATAGGTATATGTAAAAATAAAAAAAATAAAATGGAAAGAAACAAAAAAAAATTAAAATCAAATCAAATAATAATGCTTCAAATGCTTAAACAAAATCAATAGAATAATTAAACTCACGTTTAAGCTGCCGATGAGGAGCGCTCTCCATCTGCGTGGTCTGCTCAAGCCTGAAACCAATGGTGCCGTTGATTCGGCATTAAATTGAAAATTAATTAATTTTTTTTTCTCTGTTTCCCTTGTACAATACTTCAATTATAGACAATACTCCTTAGAAAATCTATTGTTAATTCACTTTTGTTTTTTTTTTTCTCTTCCTACTTTAGGAATTCCGGCTCTGTTCCATATTATCAACTATGTACTATTTCCCTTTGGCGCTTCGATTATTAGTTAAACTTGTCTTTGTTTTTTTTTGTTCTACTGTGTTCACTATGCATTTGTTTCCGTTGTTAAATTCAATTGTTATTTTGTAATACACTTTTTTTCGCTTTGATTTGTCAGCAGCACAACGTTGTTGGTATTTAGCAATTTGCATGACTTCACCATATAAAACAATTCAGTCTTCTCGGAGTTCACCTTTTCTTTTCACTAATATTTTCAGAGTTTTTTTTTCTTTTTTCACGATAACTTGTCTCCTTTCCTAATTTTTAATTTTCAATTTCCGATTTTCAATGTCTTACAATCAGTCACTTTGTGTTTTATCCCGGCTACGGGAAAAGTTTTTTATCAAATCTTTCCCCGATGTGCGACCTTTTGTCGCCAAAACTTGACTGCCCCCCCCGCATTCATTTTTTGTTTTTCAGCTGTCCGACAACGGCGGGTCACATCTGTCGTTGACCCACTATTCCGTTGCTGGTAGCTGTTTCCTTGTCGGAAAGGTCAGCGGCCGTGCCACGACCTAAACTGACCCTTGCACTGAGGAAAACGAAGGAAAAAAAAATATAGAGCGCAGTTCCACCTAGATTTGAACCCAGGCCTCTCACGCGACCGTTTAAAGTGCTATTACTCAGCCACGGAACTCTGTTGCTGTTCAGCGAGTCTAGGCACCAAAAGGTCCGTAGGCTGGTTGCAACAAACTATCCAGGAAGGTGGATAGGTCGAAATGGTCCAATTAGGTGGCCACCCCGGTCTCCAGATCTAACTATCCTTGATTTTTATGTGTGGGGTGCAATGAAGCAAGAAGTGTACAGGACACCTGTGTCATCAGTTCAAGAATTAGATTTAAGAATTGAGGCAGCTAGTGAAAAAATAAGAGAGGAACTCATGCATTTCGATGTAGTCACAGAAATTAAGAAAAGAGCTCTTCTTTGCATTTCTGTGGAAGGAAGACACTTTGAACAGGTGATGTGATCACAAGCAATACAGTAATACTGCTGTTTAATGATAAGTTCAAAATAAATTGTTACTTTGGATCTTTAGTTATTATTTTCCAAAATAAAGTAAGTAGGCAACATTTCACAAAATTTTAGTTTTTTTTTTTTGAAGGAAACAAAGGAAAATTGGCAACTTTTTCTTCGGAAGTATTCAAGCAGAAAGTAAGGCTTTCTGTCAAGATAATAATTTTTATAGGTTAATACATCACTTTAGCGTTTAACACGGTCGCGAAAGTCAAAATTAGCAATTTTTTCCGGTTGTTTTAAGTTTCTCATTTTTTCATGTAAAACAGGCAGCTTTGGGGGCACTTGTTAAAACGTTTCTAAAAAGATACATTGACAGGCTATCAAACGCATCCTTTTTCAAAAGTCTACACATAACAATAAAATAGTTATGATGGTTTACACGTGCCAGGTCGTGGGTGAGGAGCGTGGTTACTCCCCCCCTTATATCTCGAAACCCCTTCCGATTTACCACCCCCCTCCCTTACGATTTTTTGCTCAAAAGACTTCAAGGATTTCGTGGTTTCATTTAATGCCATCAACTCCGAAAAACCCTGTATATATGCATATCTACACACACATATATGCATATCTACACACACACACACACACACATATATATATATATATATATATATATATATATATATATATATATATATAGTAGGTGGCCATTGAATTAGAAACTTTTTATCGAACATTTTTCTCAATTTCTTTAGTTTCGAAAACAAATCTTTGCATACTAGAATACCATTCATGTACCTGGCTATGTAATGCGTGTCATAAAACCTTTTACTCGAGTGTAGGAAGGTAGGTGAAAATACCGTTCCTTATGTGTAGTGCATACAGTAGTTTTATCAACTAAGTTGAACAGCTGGTATTCGGCTGTTGCACTGTTTGCATTAGTTGAATGCGTTGATTTGTATTAAGTGTGTTGTCTTAAATAATTAAATTTAAAAAACAAGAAAAAAATCAAGTGACAGTGAGCGTTTGTGTTGGTCTTTCGTTTGAACATAGTTTTTGTATAATGGGTCGCAAAAAGGATATAAGCAGTGAAAAAAAGGAAGTGATTTCGTCCTTACTTGCGAAAGGTGGACTAAAACAGCCCAAATAGCGAAGGTTTCTTGTGCCGCGGTGTCCAAAATATTTCAAATTATTAAAGAAAATATACCTTCACGTATGAGTTGCCGCCAAAACTGCCGAAAAAAAAGAAAAACTACCGCAAGAACGGACCGAAAAATTATTGCAACAGCTTTATTACATCGCAGAGCATCACATAAAGTACTAAAAAATACTCTCACCGAACAAGGAGTAGAGATATCGGGCAGAACCTTACGACGCCACTTGTACGAAGCAAATTTAAAATGCAGGCGTCCGGCGAAAAAACCGAAATTGACAGCAAAAATGAAAAAGGCTCGATTGCAGTGGGCGAAACAACATAAGAACTTCACAGTTGACGATTGGCAAAAGGTAGGTTCACCAATTCAGTCGAGCAACAAGTTTTTGTGCCTTTTGAAAAGTTGATAAAAAATATTGAAAATTCAATAAACGTTTAGGTTATCTTCAGTGATGAATGCCGGAAGGGAATCTCAATCGTAAACCCTCAAATTTTCGAGAGGCCAAACTTATTCGAAAGTATCACACTATCACACTATAAGTTTGTTGTGTCGTCCCCGGGCTGAACGTCCATGAAATTCTTATGATAAACATCCTGTTGGCGTTTAAGCTTCAAGCTCAATTGATTTCAAATAAACGTGCAACAAGGCAAGTCTCGTAGATATACGTCTTTAGCTGCAATGAAAAAGTGAAGCATTTTCTGATAAATCATCACTACAAATTACTCTAGACCAAAAGTATGTACCAAAACCAATAAATTCAGATATATTTCAAGTATCTGACAAAATCTGAGTGTTTTTATCCAATCAAAATATGTATTTGGAAAAATGAAATTTTTACTGTCAAATATGTGTTAAGAAACGCTAACGACTGCAAACAATTTCAAATCGTTAATATTATATTCCTTTTACAATAAATTAAAGTATAGTTATTTATAAATCGACGCCGTTTAAAATAATCTACCAATTAAACAGAATAAATGGTTGACCGTTTGGTTTTCAGTTTTCAAGAATTTAAATATGTTTCCATTTTCGGTCGACTTTTGTTTTTCAGATTTGCGAAGAAATTATTCAACTCAAAAAAAATCGTGCTACAAAACAGGAATATATCTAGTTTTTCATTAAAACGATGTCTTAATATTGATACGTAGAATTATTTTTTGCACACATATATATATAAACACTATTTTGAGAATAATAAATTATTAATTATATTTGAAAACACTTTTATATTTATATTAATTGAATTCACTAGCCCAAAAATGATAACATTAGTTTCACATTTGACACATTGATAAATTTGATATTTTCGAGTAAAATACACAATTTAAACAATTAATAGAAAACATAGTTAATTCATAAGCATTTTACTTCTTCTCCTATATAGAGTCACATACCCGAAACAATCTATGGAAATCGCACTTCGCACTATTATTCCAATTTCGAAAATATCAATCGAAATATAAAAAAAATTAAGGTTGTTGAAATTTATTAGATCAGCAGGGTGAAGTTCTTCCAACTATGTCGGCAGTTCCCCTCTACTTCTCCTTAGGATTTTCGTACATTAGCGCTATTCTTTTGAAATTCATATTTGTTTACTTACGCCAAACACAAAAACTATTACACTAGTCCTTTTTTGAGTCACGGTGTTTCCTAACGCAGAGCGTGACATTCACAGCAACATCAAGTTGGTTGCGACTATTATTTTGTAGCCAACGCGCGATAAAAATCAGATTGCAGAATCCCTCGTAACATTCAGATTGCAGTTAATATGAAAACCACAATTATCGCACACAAGGTATGCATCGTGGCAGCTTTATCACTGTATTTTAATAAAGTCAAAATTGTATGACTGGGACGGTATCTTGAAAATGATTCAAGTAACTGCGACAATTTGCGTACATCAAGCAGGCAACAAAGTTGATTTGAATGGGTTTTCTTTCTGGATACATGCTGAACCTTAACGTAGTCAGGTAAATATGTTCAACAATGTTTGTGTGACCTGTTTTGCTATAGAAAGTGTAATTCCATTTTTCTGATAGTCAAGTACTCAGTTCTTTCTTATCGTTCAAATATGTAAATAATTCTCTATTTCACTGAACCTGTGATTTTGAGTAAAGCACCGTCAAACAGTGGAACTGCACTAAGTGGTTATGTGGCATGCTCTAAGCAGTTGTAGTACTCCTTAATTTTCCAGTATGTTGTCACAGAATCATCTGATATTTTGTCAGCTTTGTATAAAATGAGAGTTGAAGTCAATTTCTAACGCCAATTTCGAACATACGTTCAACTCCACTTTTAAATTTTTTCAAAGATTAATTGAATACAATTTCGGGATACATATACATAAGTCCATTTTTTCATAATCACCTTTCGTATAGATTTGTATACTTTCCTAGTATGGATTTCCATATCAGCACCATATGAGACTCATCAAAATAATTCGGTTTGTCAATTCGTTTTTTTTTCGTATTTCAGATTGATCTACTTGTTCACTGATGCATCATATTTCCAGAATATTACTTTCGATTGTTATGGAAATTCGAAAATGTGACAAGACGTCTGCCACGCAGATTAGAAACCTTCAAGTCAACGAGATCGTCCATGCGAACACCATAATAGGAAATAGGACTGCATTAATGGAAACCAAAATAACGAATTCTGTTTATATGTGAAATTATATACAGTCTATCCAGGATTCTTATGTAACCTATCTTTTGTTTTTGGCTATTAAACTCATTGATATTATTCCAGCATAAATTTCATGCAGTTTCATATTATCACAAAGAGGTTTATCTTCAAATTTGCAACATTATTTCATTTAATTTTATGATTTCTATAACAAAATGTATATCATAAAGGCTTTTGACAATTACCGTAAAACAGTTTACCCTAAAATTTTGAACAGTGTAATATCAACATGTAATGTTTTTTTCATTCTTAAAGGATGTACTTTTTCAAGAAGTTGGATTTGTGAAAAATTTACTTTTAAGGCAATATTTATTCTTTTTTGTGATATGCAAAGATACAGTATTAGTAGTGAAATTAGACACAAATTTTCTTGATTTCAAATTTTTTTTCCAACATTGCAAATCAGAGATTGAATTTTCACATATCAAGATAAACATATGAAGTACTTAAAAGCCATATCAAATCCATAAATGTTTTAAGAAAAGTCTCTTTTCTTGTGTAGCTTTAAATTTTTAGTTTACGTTTATACACTCAACCAATACTGATCAGCCAATTGCTTTTATACTAAAGAATCAATTTTAAAATATGAATGCAACCAGTAACAATTTGGTGACCATACAGCTACATTTTCTATTTTAAATTAATAACTTAAACGCATAATTTAACGTATAAAAAAGTGGTTTATATTCACTATAATCAATATTTAACCGATAACTTCGGATATTGATAAATATTAAATTTACAAATGCTTTGTAGTTTCAAGAGCGACGTTAATTTATAATTTTGAATTATTTCGGTATTGAAGCAACCGTTGTTTTATATTTGAGTTGAATATTTATGCCTCACCAATGTTCACATTAATTATTGTCTTTTAATTTCAAACTATATTTCGTGTGGCATATATCAGCATAATTTTTATACAAGTAGGTTTTAATTGAATTTTGAGAAAAAAAGGCCATCAGAAAATAGAGATATGAAAGTTAGTAATTAGCAATTTTGCAATTGTTGCTAGTGCTTACTATAAATATACAAATGACATTTTTCGCACAAATTGTTCTGCGCTTTGAAAGAAAAAAAGTCCAATGTCTAGTGAAAACACTGTGGCAATAAAAAAAATGTTTGTTCTTATTAAGTACTAATGCTATAACATTGGCCTTTTTTCCAAGTTTAGTGCTACTGCACACCAGGTACAGTGGACAGTAACCCTTATTCTAATTAAGTGCAAATTAATGCCAAACATTATGTAAGGCTTTTAACGTTTGCGTTTTGGCTTTAACATGTTCGATTTAATTTTTTAACTTGGTTTACAAACAGCGTTTTTTCACATTTTTTCTTCAAATAGTTACACTTTATTAAATGCTTTATTTTATGCTTATAATCATAATCAAATTATTCGATCCGAAAAGAAAACATATTTATAAACTAGATGTACATATGAAAAAAACAATAATAGATAAATCGAAGCCTTTAATTTAGTGTTTTGGCTCGAAATGTTTGTAGTAAATATTAAATTTCATATTTATTTAATGTTTACTTTAGCTTGTTTTCTTAATTATCAATAAGAAACTTACCTACTAGTTTTGAAATTACCAATAACAGCGAGCAAACAATTCTATTCACGAATCAATTGAATTGAACAAAGGTTACTAGAAATTGAAAAGTTTTCAAATATATTAATTAATTAATTATAAACCGACTAATTACTAATTATTCAATTATTTTGACAGTCGCAAGTTCAAGTTTATGGTATTAAACGTTTTAAGTTAAAACTGAACTTGATTTAAATTGTTTGTACATAATGGCATATGGTCAAAAATAACTTGCGCTTCGATTTACAACAGGACAGGCTTGGATGTAGATCTTAGGCTATCGAAGTGACTTCAGTATATATGTATGATCATATAAACTGATCACAGCAATCCATTCAAACGAAACTGACACAATTATATTTAAATGCGTTAATTAAAAGCATAACTTGAGTAAGCTACTATGTTGCACTTTTGAATGTCCAAAGTATGCATTCAATAGTCATGATGGCACAGAATAAGTCAAGTACCTGTCAAATTTCACTGGTAAAAATGTTCCGTTTTTTATTCTAAATAATTAGTAGTCAGCCAACTAAATTTATAAAAGATATTGAAATACTAATGATAATCTTTCAGTTCGTTTCAGTCATTTCAATATGTCGGTCGGTAGACATGTTTTTTGTTTGAAAATAAAATATTTTCTTTACTTTTAAGTTGTGTGGTTTTCAATTATAAAGGAAAGGACGTATAACTGGCGCAGTTGGATTTTTCTTCAGAAATACGGTTAAAAATAAATGCGAACTATTAGAAGTTATCGGTAAGCGCTGATCATTCGGTACTGACCAATACCGGTTATTGTTTAAAACAACGCGTTCTAATTATCGAAAAAAGTGAAAAGTTCGATATTTGAATATCTATAGAAAAGGTAGTCAAATTTGTTGATATCTAGCTAGTGGAGTCTTTTAGTATCATTAAACGCTTCCAATTAGGAAAATTGCTTACCATCGAGATCTTGTGTATCCGCCGGCTCGTACGAACCCGATATATAACGCGTTCTAGCGTCAATGCACCCGTTTACTTTCTTCAAATCTTAATTTGTCGCAATAGTTTTGTGTTCGGTCTACTCGTGAAAAATCACAGCTACGTATAGGAAAAGATCCTTAGATCCTTAGGCACATTTCCCCAACAGTCATAGTACTAGTATACATACTAATCACACACTAAGATATCGATACTTCTTGTTTTTACCTATCCGCTGCACAGTTGTCGCGAAGATTGTTTAAAATTCTCTCCAATCCCAAACCCAAGCTCATTCTTCCGTTGCAAGTACCCAAAACAGGACATATTCAATTATAGTTCGAAGTACTTGCGAATCCAATTCAAATAAATTTGCCATGAAATAAGCTTGCTTATATTTCGCTTGCAGCGCCCTCAGTTCCTTGGTCTTTCCGATGCTGCCCAGATGCGGTAGAGATTAGCAGGCTGTTGCCTAAATCTCTCTCTCAGATGGGACTTGCAATCGCTTATTTGTCCTTCTTTTATATTTCTTGACAAATATCGGTCTCGAGTCAATCGGGCATCATGCCTTCATCGTTGCTGAATATTGTGTAGCGTCCGCGGGTCTTTTTGGTGAATATTGCTCCCAGAGCTTCTCAAATTCTTTCTTACTCTTAGTTTGCATGCGCATTTTTATCAATTTCCGAGGTTAACAATTAAACAATTAGCGTTTGAAAGAGCTGAGTTGTAGACGGAATTTGAAGCGAGACACTTCGAAATAAAATTTAATACTTGAAAATTGTGTGTCGTTTTTTTATTTTCCCTTGTTAAAGTACCGAGTAAAGATACGAGCTCGTTATTCATTCAAAATGGTCCTGCGAGACAAGTTAAAAATTTCGCGACTTGCTCCAAGAGATCCTCCAAGCAATGTCAACTGATTTTCACTTCTAATACAGCCACCGATAACGATCAATAGACAACAAAAGCAGCTGATGAGGCTTTAAAAAAGGTAAAAATATCTCCAATACATTCCCCTCTATTACCCGAGAAGACATAATCGTGATAATGGGCAAATCAGGATCTCCCGATTCGATTTAAAAATGACGTCTACTGAAAGAATATTGTTTTATCTTTCACTAGAAGAACTGCTTGTATCGAAAAAAGTGGAATTTTTTAGTCACCGTAGACTTGCGGCCAATGAAAATAATATTTTCCTACCTACACGACATGCCTTGTGTTGATCTCCAACGATACCAAATTGACGACTTGCATCTAAAATGCATGGAAGTGAAAAAATTCACAGTAGCCAATACTGTAAATAGTCATTACATGCTGAACTTCGAACCTGGGGCTATGTTGTATGACCTCCGTGCAATCAAGAGCCTCATGCACACCTTGGTTTGAAAAGATTATCACTTTAGGCGGAAAAACGGCCCTTCGCAGTGCAGGAACTGCCAAATGTGGCTCCGTAGGCTAACAAAACCCACCTAGTCGCGACCAACTGCACGCCGATGCGCTGCAACAACATCATCGGATCATAAACAAACTCACGGTTAACCGATGCGACTCGTCAATAACCGAAAAAATAACCGACAGAGAACACATGCACCGCTGCCCAAAAACATTAAAGCGAAATTCAAGTTTACCTGTGAGACGGTTGGCAACACTCTATCAGAACTTATCTGAAATTATTGCAACAAAATTTCCCCTAATAAGTATCAAATTGTGGTCTGGTTCAAAACCAAACCTATGAAACAGTGTTCCATATCCATCCATAGGCTCTTATGCCAGAGTGACAGCCAGCTATTTGTTTCTGTGAAAAGTTAAAATGGCCCTAGTACGTAATGTGTGGAGGCGTTTCAATAAGATTAGCAAGGTAGAAGCTTCGTGCAAAGTATGTTTAAAGAAATTAAAAGCAGGAGGAGGTACATCTAATTTCAAAAACCACCTCAAACTCAAGCATCCGAAGTTCGGAACAGACAAAGAAGCAGAGGTTAGTCACAGCATGGTTACAGGTTTTGAGTTACATTGGATAATGTTCACCCTAAGCAAACATCGCCAAATAATATTATGTCAATTTTAAAAGTATTTAATTTTTTGTTCATAGTCAAATGTTGACGATATTGAGCCCATACGAAACCAGTCTGATGACTTCCTAACTTTATACAAAAGCTCAACTTCTCCCTCTTTGGGTACATCAAGATCTCCGTCAACTTCTAGAAGTTTTACATTACCAAAAAATCCGGTTAACCGGAAAAACCGGTTATTTTGATCGGTGTCGACCGAACAGTTAAAACGGAAAAAATAAAAACCGGTTAACCGAAAAATCGGAATTAAAAATATTTTAACATCCCTAGTTTAGACCGTGAATCAATTAAGATCAAAAAAAAATTCCGGATTTTAGTTTTCTTTTTCATTTTTAGTTTGCCTATCTAAAGATATTGGTATTTCGGTAGTTAAGAAAAGAGTAAACGGATTCTGTGTTAGAAATAGTTATTGTGATCTTTCCGACTATGGTTATTTATCGAATCTTAATCCACTAACTAATACCCTTTTGCGAAGAAAGTGAGGTTTAAAATAACATCCCTTGGTACCAAATAAACTAAAACAGTGTAAAAATAAGAAATAAATAACAAAAGGTCCCAAAACTACCAAAATACGCAACCATTTTGAAACAGGTGGAAAAGCTAAGAAAGTGCTAAAGGAGACGAGATGAGGAATCCAGTGTACAGATCTTAAATCTCACCTTACAATAAACGAACAACCCTATTAATTCACTTACAATCTTATTAACGACATTACGATCCCATTAATAATCTTGCAACCTAATTAATAATCTCACCTATCCTAATAATGCCCAACGTGCCGTAAGCATTAACATCTGCTGCCTACGGAAATGAGAACCCACACAAGTTGCGGAATATCTCAAGTAACATGCACCCGAGCATTTCAAAGCAGTAACATAATGCTTTGTACGTCACAGGGAATCCAGTAAATTATGTTCATACTGAAGAACGCATTCTTTCAACTTTTGTCTACGGAAGACAACAAACAATACATTGCACTGACCGCGTGCAACATCAAGACAATACATACAAAGTGCATTGAGCCCAAAGTAAACAAGCGCCGTATGAGCACTTTAAACATTTGAATGAAGATAATGCTGATGCACATGTAAGTGCATTTCACATGTTTAAATTGTAACCACATGTGCAATATTGAATATTGATTATTGCTATGCTGAGTAGGCTTAAGAACATTTTTTGTGAATTAAATTTTGTATAATAAACAACAAGGCAGAAGCATTACTGACTTCAAGGTGCGACGTAAGGCTGCTCTGTTCTTTAAAACGAACACTTTGTCATTTTACTTACTCATTTTTATTACGGCTGATTTGTCTTTGACAAATAACGTCTTTTTACTTGCGCAACCAAGGCCGCTAAGAAAAGACACTTCGTAGGTATTTTTATACATTTTGCTGGAATGCATATTAACTAATTATGCATTCGCGAATCTCCTCTGTTTCTTCCACAAACTCTATATGGCGATCCTGCAATCAATTAAATGATCATGCGATTAATCGACCCTTCAATTATTTAAACGGCCCTACAATGAAGAATATATTTTTGATTGCGCGACAAAAAGAGCACAGCGGAGCTGGAAGCCATCAACAGGAAATTTGAGGAATTGTTTGCACTATGCTGTAGTGTATTCTTACTTCCAAACCTGGAACTAGCCAATACACAACTAATTTCCCACACAAGCTTCTCTAAGCTTCGGTAAGCTCTCTATCGTAGCACAGAACATCCTCAAACCTACATCGATATGGCGTGATACCGTGTGAAACTCTTAGTAGAGCATTGAACCCAGAGTAAGCAAAAATATAACTTATGCGACGTTAATTGGGTCAATGCAAAGTAAGCCATATTGGATACGATTGTGGCGGCAACACTTCGCTAAATTGTCGCCGGCCACCATCCGCTGATCGAAGCAGCAATTCGGACGCGTTGATATCGCTGCGTCTGCAACATGTGCCGACGTTGCATTTCTTCCAGCACGATAGCCATGCACGTAACCCGAAACGCATGGTTATCGTAATCGCTGGAAGATATACTCGACCCAGACGTGAGCGCACATGTGCTTCATCAGCACTATGGTCATAGGGGCATAGCATGTCTTCCGCCGCGATAGCCATGCACGTAATTCAATACGCATGGCTATCATACATCCTGGGAACGACATGCTGCTCCATCGGAACGTCATGCACTTGTGCTTAATCAGCACTTTGGCAAGTGCTGATGGAGGACAGATGCATGCCGCCGACGTTCCAATCTTCCCAGTCGCTTTCGGACTCGCCAGGAGAGTTGACCACAACGAAATCGCCGCCCGCGTAAATCTTTCATTCAGAAATCTTTGTTAAATTTTTTGTTAATAAATTTTTATATAAAACCAATCGCGTTTGAACCCGTAGAGGCCTATACGACGAACTCTGTGGGAACTAATTTCAATCGCGTTCGATTAGTTATGATAAGTAGATTTAAAACTAGAGTAGGAATTTTTATAGAATAAGCAAATTTAGTGTACATAGAAACTAAGAGAGAAATTAGTGAATAAAAGGAAGGAACGAAGCTGGCAATGGGCTCAGAATGGTTCCTTAGTTGAACGAAGTTGTTTGTTTCTATACTGCAACTTTTGCCTTAACATCGGCAAAACGTTCAATAGGAATACTTGAGTAAAGTCTGCCTTATTCCGCAGACTACAAGTTGCCTTTTAATTCGGCAATTTCAATATTCAGCAATATCGGCTGCCTGTTCCTTTGGGACTGCGCCATACATGTGGCAATTAGTCAGTTGCCGGTAGGTTCCCTAAAAATCCTCATTGTTTTCTTTTCTGAGAATAACTTCTTTCACAGTGGGAAGAAGATTATATCTCTAGAAGAATATCGTAGAAGACGTCCATCACTTGGTCTACCACGCGCAATTAACACATTACATGACGATCCTACGATAATCTCATTACAATGCGCAGCAAACACTAAACCTGTGACAACCCAAAACAGCACGGAATAGTATGATCCACGTAATCCTGCGATCAACAAGGAAGTAGTAGCAAAGAAACCAGGCCCGCAACCGATCACGATCGAGCAGTATAGAAGTCGAAATCATCATAGTTCTACTCCAAGACCTATTAAAACAGCAGAAACAAAGAAGAAGAATAGGATCAGAGGAGGAACAGCCTTCAAACAGAGAAAACACCTGAAGGAGCTATACGTCCTGCTCAGCATCGAATCAAGTGCTGAAAATATTCGTAAAATTAGGAAGGAAATCCACGAGCAACGACGAAATGCTAGGCGACTCAAAGATTGAGGAGAAAATATTTCTCAACTCCAACAGCAGCAGCTTCTCAGCAACTCATTTGGCTGGAGCCGTATTGGCCACAGTCGGAATCTGCATAGCATTAGTTATAATGTATGCATTAATTAAGAGATATATAAAAAAGACAGTAATTAGGGTATCAAATAAGACTGAGGCATTGTAGATAAAATAATAATAGAATAACAATCATGAGCTAAATGTCTGCATTATTTAACTAAAAGAATATTTTATCAAATTTCAAAAAAAACACCAAATAGAAATTATAAGCAAAATTTCTTGTCAAAACTCTCCTTGCAATTAAAGATTTAAGAGTTCAATTCAAAGAGGAACTAAAGTATAGTAAACATTCAGAAACCGAGCAACTCTCTGATAAGCTAAAATTCAAAAAGATTTTTGAGGGAATACAATCAATTATTAAAGAAAAAATGCCTGATGATACAGTACCCACATTAGATAACACTTCAAACATGGATATCTACAATTTTCTAAAAGAAATTCTCGAATTCGCCAACAAATTCAATGATCTACACAGATTTCTAAACGATGTCGAAATAATTGAAAAATCAATCTCAGCACATCAAAAGAAGGACTTCATAGCCCGTATAATCAATACAAAATTGAACAGTTCTACACTAACAAAATTAAGCCCTTTACCATCCTCCGACAACTTTGATTCACTAAAAACGAATCTTCAACACATTTTTAGACCCACAAAATCTGCTTCGTGCATGTTGACTATGATTACAAATATTCAACAAGGAACTAATGAATCAGTTACTAAATTTGCAGAACGGTTAGATGAATTATTAGCTGAACTAACGTTAACACAAATAAGTGATATCGGTGAACAAGGTCGGGACACGATATCAAAAACAAATGATATTCTTGCCTTGAACAGTTTTAAGAAAGGTCTACGCAATAAATATTACAGACTCTAGAAGCTAGTAGAATCTCAAAATACAGAGAAGCAATTTCGTTAGCCGAAAATTCTGAAATGAGCATAAAGGAAAATAGATCAATAATGCAAAATGGAGAAATATACCATTTCACATCTAATAGATACCCCAGAAACAATAGAGGTAATTTTCATAATAATAACTATAATCGACAAAAAAATAACGTAAACAATAGATATAATAACAATAAAAGATATAGTAACAACTATAGGAACCCCAATCTTAGATACGACAATAACAATACTAATAATACTAATAACAGTGGTAGGAATTACAATCAAAATAGAATTAACTATAACAATAGGAACAACAATATTAATAGAAATAATAACAACCGTGCATATTCTCAACCAACAAACAGAAATCCTACAAACCAAAATTATAATCGACAGGGAAACTAATTACCCCCAGATACTACAAAAATGGTCCAAAATATGGTCACTCGGGGAATAAAAATGCAAAACTAGGGAATGTCGAAACATTTAACAGTAAGGAAACTACTGAAGCGGATATCTCCATATGCAAATTATCGGGCACACCAGGAATACAAGAAATTAACTCGGAAGAACATTGCAAACTCACGGGCATAACTAAAGAACAAGTTGGTACTATAGGGACAGCAATTTTAAATTTTAAAATAAATAACGATTCACTACAGCACAAGGTACACGTAGTAAACGATGACTTTCCACTATTAACAGATGGAATACTTGGACGAGATTTCTTTAAAAATTATTACGTTAAAATCGACTATGAAACTTATACTATTTCTCTTAATGTAAACAGTTCTGAACATACTATTCCATTGCAAACTGAACCTTTTCAAATCAAAATACCCCCTAGAACAGAGATCATTCAACAAATAAATATTAACGTAGAAGAAGACAATCTAATCTGCGCTGCACAAATTAACGAAAACATATTTATTGGCAACGCGATTATCCCTTTCAAAGGAAATAAACACGTTAAAATTTTAAATACTTCAGATAAAGAACAATCTATAAACACTTCTGATCTAAAATTCAAAATAAAACCTTTGTCGAAATTTTTCATTTACAATCAAAAGCAAACTTCATATAAAACCCAGAAAAAACTAAAGAGATGGGGAAAAGTAAGGAATCTAATGAAAATAAAAACAAAAGATACACATGAAAAAGATACTTTGGAAAAAATTGTGAAAAATTTCAAGACATTTTTTACCTAGATAATGAAAAACTTACGTCCAATAATTTCTATAAACAAACACTTCATACCACCGACAGCACTCCGGTTTACGTGAAGAATTATAGATTACCACATACGAGTTATAAAGAAATCAACAAACAAGTACATGACTTATTAGACAAAGACATAATAGAACATTCTATCAGTTTACACAACTCACCACTTCTAATAGTACCAAAAAGGAGTGAAAATGATTCCAAACAATGGAGATTAGTAGTTGACTACAGACAACTTAAAAAAAAGTTGGTATGCGACAAATTTCCATTAAATCGTTTAGAAGACGTTCTAGATAGAATCGAAAGAGCAAAATATTTCTCAAGTCTAGACATGACAAGCTCATTCCACCAAATAGAGCTAAACGATGAATTAAAATCGCTAACTGCATTTTCGACCAACAATGCTCATTACCATTTAAGAGATTACCATTCGGACTCAAGATCTCATCCAACAGCTTTCAGCGGATGTTAACCATCGCACTTTCAGGCCTTGATGTCAATGCATTTTTGTACGTAGACGATATAATTGTCTTCGGATTTTCATTACAACACCATAACGACAATTTGATTAAATTATTTGAATGTTTACGTAAGTACAATTTAAAACTGAACCCAAACAAATGCAATTTGATCGAAAATGAAGTTGTTTACTTAGGACACTTAATCCAAAGATATCACAGCCGATCCAGAGAAATGCAAAGCAGTTCACAATTACCCTATACCCAAAGATGCAGACGAAACGAAAAGATTTGTAGCATTCTGCAATTACTACAGACGTTTCGTAAAAGATTTTGCAGCAATAGCAAAACCACTCCATGAGTTATCGTATAGTGTATTCCTAGTTCCAAACCTGGAACTAGCCTATACACAACTAATTTCCCACAGAAGCTTCCATAAATAATATCCCACAGAAGCTTCCATAAGGAACTTCCCACATAAACTTTTGTCAGCTCTCCATAACACCAAAGCACATCCTCAAATTAATCCCTTAGCAAAGTTCTTCACCTCCATACTAACTACAACCTAATAAAATCAATATAGAAAATAATAAAATAGCGGTATAAATATGAGCCAGCAAGTGGCACTCGCTCAGTTTATCCGAAACAACTAACGCGTCAACTGCGCTGTCCGCTTCGCATACGAACATTGAATACATTTAACCTTGAACGCCACATTGGTGACCCCGACGTGATCTCAACTGTAGTGAATAACTAACCACTATGGTGCTACCTCGCGAAGAAGAGAAAGACGCTTTATTGCGCCAGCGCCAACAGCAGCCTCTGCCATACGGACAGCAAGCGCCGACGGCTATTTCAAATCTTTTTTACCGTATTCCACCGTTTGATAGCGAAGACCCGGAAACGTGGTTTGTAATGGTGGATAGGTGTTTCGTGGCTGCAGGTATCAATAGCGAAGATGATAGATTCGCCTACGTAGTGCCGCTTTTGGAACGTAAATCTCGTGATCAAGTGAAGAACTTAGTGCACGATCCGCCGACACAACCGTATACGCGATTGCGCGAGGAGTTAGTAAAGCGGCTAAACCGGTCGCAAGACGAAAAAATATTGCAATTATTGCAGAAAGAAGACATCGGTGACCGAAAACCGTCGCAATTTTTACGTGATCTTAAATTTCTTGGTGGCAGTGCCGTAAAAGATGATATTTTTCGACCGGTGTGGCTTAGCAAATTACCATCGTGCCATACTCGCGGCGCATAAAGACCTGGCGCTTGACAAAATTGCCGACTTAGCCGACAGTATCTCGACTGAGTTTGGTTCGCGACAAGTGTGCGAATTAAATACACCCAGCAAAACAATTTCTTCGCAGCTTGATACAAATGCGATCGACGCGATAATATCGATCAAATTTGCACAGTTGGCGACAGCCTTGAAGCACGTGATCGAGACATTAAATACTCATCGCCACAGTCGAAGCCGCAGGCCATCACCTTGAGAACACAGAGGTCAAGGTCGCCGCCCTCGCTTTCGCTCAAGGTCAAAATCTAACCAACGACCTCCAGGAAGTGGAATGTGCTACTACCATTGGAAGTTCGGCTCTGAGGCAAGAAAATGCGAACCCCCGTGCAACCAGGGAAACGCAACGGGCGACCGGCAGTAACGGTGGCCTCCGGCAATAGCCCACATACACGCCGCCTCTTTATCACAGACAGCGACTCGAAAGCTACCTTTTTAGTAGACTCTGGTGCAGATTTATGCGTTTACCCCCGTAAGATGATACGTGGGCCTTGTAAACGCACCGGGTATGATCTCACAGCAGCCAATAATTCAGTTATACCAACTTACGGTATGACGCTCGTCTCACCGAAGTTTTCTGGACTACGACGCAATTATCCCTGGAGATTCGTCATAGCAGATGTGGACAAACCTATCATCGGCGCTGACTTCATATATTATTATGGTTTTCTCATCGATTTGAAAAAGGGTCGACTTATCGACCGGGAAACGGAATTATACACTACTGGACATGTCTCAAACGCTAACATGCCTACGATTAAGGTTATTTCAGGTACCTCGTCTTACCACCAAATGCTTCAGCAATACTTGGAGATAACGCGTCTTAAGGACGCACTCTTCAGTTTAAACACAATGTAGGGTATTCCTAGTCCCGAACCCAAAAATATCCCATACACAACAATTTCCCTCACAAGCTTTTATAAGCTTTATTACATAACCTAACAAACCAACCAAATCGATCCCAATACATACACCAAATGAGTCTTTGATAATTTCCCTTTTTCTCAAACTACCCATGGTAAACGGTTCATACAGAGTATTGATCCAAATAATCAAATTGGGTCAAAGCAACGTAAACAATACTGGATGCGACGAATTCCGTGGGAACGGAATTGAACCATGATCGATTGGTTTAGATAACCTAACATAGAACTAGAGTAGGGATTTTTATTCAATAAGCAATTTTTATTGTATTAGCATAAGCAAAATTCGTAAATAAAAGAACGAGTTGGGTTTATGCTCGGCCTCAGTTTATTCTACAACGTAGAACTATAAGTTGTTTTTAATTAAGCGACATTGCCTACCAGCGGCAAAGTTCACAGTTTAGAGTAAAGGAGCAGAAACTGCCTTTTACTAGTTGGCAGATAACGAATTGCCTCTCATCTTGGCAAATTCAATACTTTAGAAATACCGGCTGCCTGTCTACTCGGACTGCGCCAAATATGCGGCATTCTAACAGATGCCTGTAGGTGTTACAGAGATCAGTCCCGACCTTCTATTGTACTAATTCCCGTCTTTAAATAAAGGAAGACCATCACTCTGGAAGAGTACATCCGAAGACGTGATCACGAAGGCAATTCATCCAATGACCAAACAATCCATCATCAACATACATTACATGGCGATCCTGCGACCCACGATCCTGCGACCCACGATTCTACGACCAACGACCTCGATCTAGAAGAAGGCGAAATCACAGATATACAGTCAGACGAGGAGTTCCATGTTAAGTTCGAGAGATGCCTGATCCTCAGTGGAAAAATTAGAAGAGAACATCAACAAGAGGAGTACGTACCGATGCCAATAAAGCAAGCGCCTAAAGATGATCCGACACCGTTACCTGGACCACGAAGACGAAACATTCGTGAATTTATAAAGAGGCCAGCCGAAGACCAGCCTAAGATAGAAAAATTAAAGCGACGACGAAGAGGAGGAAAAGCATTTAACCAACGAAGAGAAAAAGCAATACTACATCGTCTACTTCACATATCGACAGGAGAAAATAGAATTAACTTCTCAAATAAGTTAAATAGTTTTAAAAAAAAAAAATAACGTTATAATCAAGTATAAATAGTAAATAAAATATATAAATTAAATACAAAATGGGCAATAATTGTAGCACAAACTCTAATGTACTTATAGAATACAAACAAACCATAAGTACCACAGTCATATTTTCTATCATCTTAATATTTTTATATCTTTACAATAGCAAGCAAAAGAAATATGCTAGGAAGATAGTTGATAGAAACATTTTAGCAAACAGGATTAATGTTTAATCAAATACATAGACAATTCACAGATGCCTGCAAGCAAAATAAAATTGCTTTTAGCCGAATTACAGACTATTTTCTCGAATTTGAAAAAAACTAAAACCTACACGGTCAAAACGCTAAAAGAAAAATTAGAATCAGTAATAGAAATTGAAAATGAATGTATTAATCTTTTCAGCCAAATAGAAGAAGGCACCGAACTTGATCTCAAGTCATTGATATCCAAGACTTGCAAGGCACTAACTTCAGCATTAATTGAACGATTAAACGCGGAAAATATCACAGTAAAAATAAAAGAAGAAATAACTTATACTGCAATGGCAGAGTTTAATATTGACACTGCCATCAAAACAATACCGAACTTCGACGGTAAATTTTCTGAGCTAGAGACTTTTCTAATAGTAGTTAAACTCATCGGTAAAAGACTTTCACCAGAAGGAAAAACAGAATTACTAAATTTTGTCGTACATGTGAAACTTAGTCCAAATGTTAGAACGTCACTGAATACCTCAGACATTACAGAATTAGAAAATTTTGAAATAGAACTGAGACAAAAATACAAAAACCCGAAAACTATTCCGCAGGTGCATACACAATTGTCTACAATCACACAAAAACGACTACCTATTTCTGTCTACAAAGACAAAATATTGAATTTAGTCAATGAGCTAAATCAGCTTCAAATATCTGAACTAGGTCCAAACCCAATCCAGGCTGCAAAACAAGCCATACAAAGCGTAAATGATACATACGCATTAACAGTGTTCAAAAATGGTCTGAACGACCAAATAAGGGAAACAATATTCGCTGCAAGATCTAAGAATCTAGGTGAAGCAATTTCACTTGCCACAGAAGTTGAGAGTACCGCAACGCAGCAGAATAGTGTTTTACATATAAACAGATATGATAAGTATCCAAACAATAGACATAGAAATAATACAAACAGAAATGGTAATAACACGAAAAATTTCGGCCATAGACCTCGTGAATACTTTCAAAACAGTCAATACATGAACAATCGAAATTATAATAGTAACAGACAAGGCCATAACCAAAGTAACAATTATAGAAATTTTACCCGCGCTAGTAATGCCCGAACAAATATAAATCTCAACGACCCTAGACATGGTGATAACCACACCAACAGAAATCATTCAAATAACAGTAGTACTAGGAGAATACGTGTAATAGCGGACCAGGGAAACTTAACAGCTTCCCGAGAGGAATTAAGCAGCCTCCCGGAAGAATAAAAGTAAATAAGGCTAGAAATCATGTAGATAACAAAATAAACAAAATATATAGGATTACGGGTATCAGCACTAATTATGTAAACATTTATAATAACAATGAGAATAGAAACCTGAAACTGCTAATAGATACAGGTGCAGACATATCAATACTAAAAAGTAATAGTTTAATTCGCAAAAATAACAATATTCAACACGAAAATAAATGCAAACTTACGGGCATAACAGAAGAGACTATAATGTCTCTGGGAACAACCCAACAACAATTTATCATCGACAATGAAATGATAACGAATACTTTTCACATAGTAGATGAGGACTTTCCAATTGAAACTGACGGTATATTAGGAAGAGATATACTCAGTAAATATATGTGCAAAATAGATTTCGAGTCCTATACAATTACCTTTTGCATCCTTGACAAAGATTTTACAATACCGATGTACACAAGAAAAATAAATATGGCACATGTTGTCATCCCGGCTAGAACTGAAGCCATGATACCGATTGAAATCAATAGATCCGAAGACAGCATTATTCTTAACAATGAGATACAAAATGGAGTATTCTTAGGAAACTGCATTATCCCATCAAAAGGTATATGCCACGTTAAAGTACTCAACACTAACGATTACGGCATAACACTTACAAATTTCAATTTAGAAATAGAACCTCTGAAAAATTATAATATTCTAACAACAAATCAAACTTTCGATAATAAGCGTTTAAAACGGCTATTAAACATCATAAACACAAATAGCTTAGATGAACAAGCAAACACGAGCTTGCTAGATATTATTGAACAATATCAAGATGTTTTTCACCTTGAAGGGGAACAATTAACTAAAAATAACTTTTACAAGCAAATGCTCAATACTACTGACAATACTCCGGTATACATAAAGAATTATCGATTACCACAAACACAAAACGAGGAAATACAAAAACAAGTTCAAGAGTTGGAGGATAACGACATAATAGAGCCTTCCATAAGCCCATACAACTCACCATTGCTAGTTGTACCAAAGAAAAGTTCTGATGGCACTAAGAAATGGAGACTTGTTGACTTCAGAAGGTTAAACGACAAGATAGTCAATGACAAATTCCCATTGACGAGGTTGGAAGATGTGCTCGACAAACTAGGCAGAGCAAAATATTTTTCCACTTTAGATATGACGAGTTCTTTCCACCAAATTGAACTAGAAAAAGACTCCAGACCTTTGACAGCTTTTTCGACTAGCAACGGACACTATCAATTCAAAAGGCTACCTTTTGGACTTAAAATATCCTCAAACAGTTTTCAAAGAATGCTTACCATTGCACTAACTGGTTTAAGCCATTCAGCTTTTCTATATGTCGATGACATTATGGTCTTTGGTTGTAGCATCAAACACCATAATGATAATCTATCAAAAGTTCTACAAAGACTACGCAAGTACAACCTCAAACTGAATGCGAATAAATGCAAATTTTTAAAATCGGAAGTAGTCTATTTAGGACACCTAATTACGGCAGACGATATACGAACAGACCCTGCTAAGCACGAAGTGATTAAGAATTATCCCATTCCTAAAAATGCAGATGATGTAAGGAGATTCGTTGCATTTTGTAATTACTACCGTCGCTTCATCCCAAACTTTGCAGAAACTGCAAAGAGTTTGAACTCTTTATTGAGGAAACAAACACCGTTCGTTTGGGAAGAAGACTAACAAAAAGCATACGATCTTCTAAAACAAAAATTAATCTCACCGCCAATACTCCAATATCCCGATTTTGAAAAACCATTTATATTGACCACTGACGCATCAAATTTAGCACTAGGTGCGATTCTGTCACAAGGAGAGATTGGTTCTGATTTACCAATCTCGTACGCGAGTAGATCATTGAACAAGCACGAACTGAACAAACCAGTCATAGAAAAAGAACTTTTGGCGATACACTGGGGAATAAACTTTTTCAGACCTTATTTATATGGACGAAGGTTTACAGTGGTATCAGACCATAGGCCTTTAGTGTCATTATTCACACACAAAAACCCATCCTCGAAATTGACAAGAATCAGATTAGATTTATCGGACTATGATTTTGAAATTGTGTATAAAAAAGGTAACATCAATACAAATGCCGACGCATTATCAAGAATACAAATAGACTCAGAAATATTAAAATCAATGATTCCCCCAATCAATAACGAAAGTATCAGCAAGAAACTTATGGCGATAACAAGAAGCAAGGCGATAAAACAACAATGTAATAAAACAAGCACAAAAATCGATAACGAAAGCGACAAAAGAAAACGGGAGATTGATCACCTCTATGCGTTCGATTGTACTTCGCTATCTGATATAACAGGGGCATTAAAAGTAAAATTTAATATGTTGCGCAACGATAAAGAAAGTATAATAATCTCAAGGGAGGAATATTATTTAATGGTCTACTTTAGCGATAAAGCTCACGAGAAATACGTTTCCGCCAGCGACAAGCAAAGTGTGAAATCTCGCAATAACTGTAACGATAATTCAAACACGAAACTAGTTTCTGTAGTGAAGAAGTTACTGAATTATGCGCAGAATTATAATATAAACGAGCTAGCTCTATCTATGGAAGATATAATATTTAGGTACGTACCCAAAGAAGAATTCAAGAAATTATTTAATACGTTGCAACGAAAAATGGATATCCAGTTAAAAATCATGATATATAAACCCCCGAAGAGAATTAATGACATCGCTAAACAAAATTAACTTATAAAAGAATTCCACGAATCGCCACACGGAGGACATACAGGAATACGCAAAACGCTTCTTAAATTAAAACAAAGATACTGTTGGAAGAACATGAATAGCATGATCAAACATTATATCAACAATTGCAATAAATGCAAATTCAATAAAATAACTAAGCACACAAAAGAAAGAATGATTAAAACCGATACACCCTCTACTAGTTTTGAAATAGTAAGTGCGGACATCGTAGGCCCATTGAGACTTTCAAACAATTATCGATATATATTAACGTTACAATGCGAATTAACAAAATATATTACGGCTATACCCATAGAAAGTAAGGAAGCTAAGACAGTAGCAAAGGCCTTAGTAAGCAATTTTATACTACAATACGGTCATTTCAAAATTTTAAAAACCGATTTAGGGACAGAATTTACAAATAATCTACTAAAAAACATTTGCGAACTGTTACAAATTAAACAAATCTTTTCAACTCCTTATCACCATGAGACGTTAGGTGTAGTAGAAAGAAACCATCGTGTCCTCAATGAATACCTGTTAGCATTCGTTGATGACAATAACTGGGATGAATGGATACCATACTATACATTCTCATATAATACAACCCCACACGTAGACACTAACTACACACCATACGAACTAGTTTTCGGAAAACTTTCATATTTACCAAATGACACTCTAGACAACACAGATAAAATCTATGATATTGAGGATTACGCGAATGAGTTGAAGCTAAGATTAAAAGTATTTGCAGCAAAAGCCAGAGAACTAATAGAAAAAACAAAATTAGCTAGGAGCAATAAAACATCATATACAAAACCTCTTCAATTAAACATTGGTGATCTAGTACTTATAACAGTAGAAAACAGGAAGAAAATCCAGAAACCGTATAAAGGCCCATATAAAGTAATAAACACGAATAACGTCAATACACTATTAGAGATAGAGAACAAAAATAAATGGATACACAATAACAGACTTAAATTATACAAAAATCTTGTACAATCAAAGTAAATGTATTTAAACTATTGTATTTAATTAAGCTCTAATATAAAAACTATTGTTATTACAAAAATATATATATGTATATCTATACGCTACATTAAGTATAGTTTAAGCCAAGTTACCTCAACCAATCAGTCGTATTTGCTATCAAATACTTTCTTAAAGAAATGGGGTGTAGGGTATTCCTAGTCCCGAACCCAAAAATATCCCATACACAACAATTTCCCTCACAAGCTTTTATAAGCTTTATTACATAACCTAACAAACCAACCAAATCGATCCCAATACATACACCAAATGAGTCTTTGATAATTTCCCTTTTACTCAAACTACCCATGGTAAACGGTTCATACAGAGCATTGATCCAAATAATCAAATTGGGTCAAAGCAACGTAAACAATACTGGATGCGACGAATCCCGTGGGAACGGAATTGAACCATGATCGATTGGTTTAGATAACTTAACATAGAACTAGAGTAGGGATTTTTATTCAATTAGCAATTTTTATTGTATTAGCATAAGCAAAATTCGTAAATAAAAGAACGAGTTGGGTTTATGCTCGGCCTCAGTTTATTCTACAACGTAGAACTATAAGTTGTTTTTAATTAAGCGACATTGCCTACCAGCGGCAAAGTTCACAGTTTAGAGTAAAGGAGCAGAAACTGCCTTTTACTAGTTGGCAGATAACGAATTGCCTCTCATCTTGGCAAATTCAATACTTTAGAAATACCGGCTGCCTGTCTACTCGGACTGCGCCAAATATGCGGCATTCTAACAGATGCCTGTAGGTGTTACAGAGATCAGTCCCGACCTTCTATTGTACTAATTCCCCACTGGTTGGTTGATCGTCGTCGTGATCGGACGCTTTTGCAAACGCTCTCGTCGACATTAGCAGAACTAGTTTTGGATAGTGACTTGTACAGTTAAAAACAGTTATAACGTTCCGACCGCCCCGGACTTGACTAACCCTTCGATTTACGGAAATAATATCGACCGCCGCGTCGTTATTAAAATAGTGATTTATACAAAACAATTGTGCTACCGCCCTGCACAGAAAAACTGACGACGATTTGGGAATACGCGAAACTGCTAGTAACCTCGTGTTGCAGTAGTTTCGGAAAATAAGTGTACGCAGCTTGGAATCCTTTGGATTTCAAGTTGCGTTTTTTGTTTAGCGGTTTTCGAGACCCTTATTAGTAGTGTGCTCCTTCCGAGCGCACTAGAATTTTTGACCCGGAAAATAACGGGACTTTTCGCCGCGTGTTTTTCTATTGCTGTGTGCTCCTTCTGAGCACACAAAAATTTTGCGGACAAAATAACGGGACTTTTTCGCCTCGTGCTAGTGTTTGGTGTGCTCCTTCCGAGCACACAAAATTTATTGTGTGAAAAACTAACGGGACTTCTGACCGCGTGTCAGCTTGTTCCCGACTTAAAATTTTTCTAAGTCTTCTGCGGAAAACTCAATCAGGATTTCAACAAAATTTTGGATTATCAGTGCAGCAAATTACTAGTGTCCCAGTGCACCACGCGGCCACCTCGTGGCGAGCAAATACCGTGCTTGCGGTAACTTGTTTACGCTCTAAACAAGTAGAACCAGTTGCCTTGTGTGATAACGCAGTTTCGTGCGGAGTGTGTCCCTGCTAATAATTAGCACGGACAATCTTTCCCCAAAGCCCGAAAGTTTTTACTAGCCAGTGCTACACATGAAGAAGAAGCGAGCGGAAAAGGGTGGCTCACCGCCGCCCAAGAAAAAGCCGCCGTCAAGCTCGTCTATGGACGAGGACGAGGAGTCAGACTTCGGTGCCCCGGTTCCGAGGGCGGGAAAATCCCCAACTCCTGTTGCTGCTGCTGTTCCAGGCCCGTCGCCGAAACCAGCAACTGAGGTCAGACCCCCATCGCCCAAGAAAAACCAGGAGTCCCACGCGGCTAAAGAGCTCTACGATGCCCCGGTCCCGCGGGCAGGAATGCGTGAAGGTGAGGCTGATGCTACAGCGATTGATGTTGACGATAGTTCCGGCAGTACGAGCAGCCCTCACTCTTCGGAGATTCGCCTGCTAACGATGCAGGCCAAGAAGCGCTTGAATGCATCTTTGAACAGGAGGAAGGCCGCCGAGAAAAAAGGTAAGTCAGCCCCTAATGCTGCCAATGTGTCGGAGCCGGAACCCATTGGTATCCTGGCTCGGCAGGTCAACGAATTTTGTCTGCGTCGAGGGCTCGACGCCAGCCACATGGCTGAACTTGCTGAAATTGTGGAGGCGTTCCGGACGGAATATGGCAGGGTGACCCACGAGAACGCGCGGTTGAAGTGCCAGCTTGATATGACTGTTGCCAAGCCAAGCGGCCCCGCGCCGTCCTATGCTGCAGTCACCGCTGTCAACATCCCCCGGCCGCCTCCAAATCTAGCCACGTCCGCAGCTCCACTGCCGAAGCCGGCCGAAACCTGGTCGGTCGTAGTGAAGAGCCGCAAGGCGGATGCCAACCCCGTGGAGCTGTCCACGCTGGTGAAGCACTCTGTGCTTCCGAAGCTGGGCGTACGCGTCCACGGGGTTTCAACACTCCGTTCCGGGAGTGTTGCGATTCGGGTCCCCTCCAAAAAGGAGAGGGACCAAGTTGTAAAATCACAGGAGTTCGCACAGTGCGAACTAGATATCTCGGTCCGTGACCGCTTACCGCGGGTGGTGCTCAGCAACGTGCACTGCTTCCTCCTGCCGGACGAACTCATGAACGACGTGTATGCCAACAACCTGACGTCTGTTTGTTCTGCAGACCGCTTCACTAAGGAGGTGAAAATTGTGTCGCGACCCGTCCGGCAGGGACCTGAGGCCACCTCCAACGTTGTCTTGGAGGGGCCTGCAGACATTATTGACGCCCTGGTTGCACTTGACAGGGTGTATGTCAAATGGTTTAGTTACCGCTTGCGGCGCCAAGACCCGGTGGACGCGTGCTACCGGTGTCTTGGTTTTGACCACCGTGTCGCAAATTGCCGTGCCACTGAGCAGACGTGTGCTCGCTGCTCGCAACCAGGGCATAACGCAGCTGGTTGCAAGAATGCGGCCAGCTGCCGAAATTGCGCCATCCGCGGCCTACCGTCAGCACACTCGCTGAGGTCTCTTGTGTGCCCTATTTATGCTGCACAAGCCGCTAGGGCTGCCGCACGTCACTAATGGGGACCACCATCGTGCAACTGAACTGCCGTAGGAGTGCCGCGGTCATGTACGACCTGGGCGAGCAACTCGCGTCCCGTCGAGTCTCTGTCGCGCTTATCCAGGAGCCCTGGGTTTGTCGTGGCGCCGTTTCCGGCCTCCCCTCTGGCATGCGTGTATTCGCTGCCACTGGTCAGGCTGGAGCGGCCGTCGTCATCAACGACGTGAGGCTCGACTGCATGTTGGTGCTGGCTGGTGATTGCGGTGTATGTGTTCAGGTGATGGGCCCTTTCGGGCAACTATACGTAGTTAGTTTGTATTGTCAGTTCCGTAGTCCCCTGGGTCGGTACCTCTCCTTCCTTGAACGGGTATTGCCGCTGGTCGGCAACAACCCGCTTCTAATAGGAATGGATGCTAACGCTCAGTCCGCGATGTGGCACAGCAAGACTGCCCCTGGCACGTCTTGCTCCCGTGCTATACGCCGTGGGGCTGAGCTAAGTAATTTTGCGTTGTGTAACCGTCTGCATGCTCTAAATGTCCCGAGTGCCTTGTATACGTTTGCAGGACCCAGAGGAAGTAGTGACATAGATGTATCTTTTGTTAATGATGCTGCCCTTTCATGTGGTTTTTCGTTTCGTTGGACCGTCTCTGACTGGGGTGAAAGTGACCACAATCCTATCCTGATCACCATGATCTACGATGGGATTGCTGGCAGGTGTGTTGACTCTGCGACCAAGAGTTGGTACACTCGTCGGTGCAACTGGGCCTCATATGAAGCCCTCTACCGGGATTGCTCTTTGAGCACCCCGCTGGTGGACTTCGAGGAACTTTGTGTTGACGAGAAAGTCAGTGTTGTCCTGTCATGGATGGTGAATGTAAATGACATGTTGCTTTTGCGGACTCGCCTCACGAATCCCAAGCATGTCAAGTGGTGGACAAAAGCCCTCACTGAAAAGCGCAGAATTGTAAGACGCTGCAGACGTAATTTTCAGCGTGCGCGTATACGCTGTGACCCCTCTGTGAACCAGCTGAAAGCCGATCTTCGCCGTGAAGAAAGGGGGTATCACTCTCTACTTCGCGACACAAAACTGGCTGATTGGAAACGCTTCGTTGGCGAGAGCTCCGATGAACCGTGGGGACAAGCTTACCGTGCCTGCCGTGGAAGAAGCAGAAGACATGACATGGCATGTCTGAAGGTCGGTGATAACCTTCTTTCTGCATGGGGCGATTGCACGGCTGCACGGCTGCACTCCTGGAAAATTTCTTCCCGAAGGCGGCATCCCCGATGCCTCCTCGGAGTACTGATTGCAACATCCCTGACATCAGGTTTGATGAACTAGATTCAAGCATAGCTAGGCTGAGGGCGAGAAAGTCGCCGGGATACGATGGGATGACTGGGGAGATGTGCAAGGCCATTTGGCGTGCCATCCCAGACTATCTTGTCAGCCTTTTCCAGGGGTGCGTGCGTGATGCCTACTTCCCGGCAGCCTTTAAGGTTGCCCGTGTGGTCGTACTGCACAAGGCGCCGGATAAAGATAAGACCAACCCCAGATCTTATCGGGGCATCTCACTGCTGCCAGTACTTGGAAAGGTGCTGGAACGGGTGATGGTGCAGCGGCTAGAGGAGCTGCCATTAAACCGGCCGTCTTGTAAACAGTACGGCTTCCGTACGGGGCGCTCCGTCGAAGATGCGTGGTCAACGGTCAAAGAATGCGTCCGCAATAGCAGCTCAGTGTATGTGTTAGGTGTATTTGTGGATTTCCGCGGCGCATTCGACTTTCTGAGCTGGCCCGCCATTCTGTCTGTGCTTCGTTCTCTTAACTGTCCCGAATTGCCGCTTTGGGAAAGTTACTTCTGCGATAGGAAGGCTTTTGTCCAAGGTGTCTATGATCGTGTGTCCATTGAGGTTACGCGTGGTTGTCCGCAGGGGTCCATCGCAGGTCCATATATATGGAACCTGATGATGGACAGTCTATTGTTAGATCTCGAAAGAGATTCGTTTGTGTGTGCGTACGCCGACGACCTCCTCCTGTGTGTTGAGGGTAACTCCCGCAATGCATTGGAGACCAAGGGCGCCGAGCTGTTGTCTCGTGTTGCTGCATGGGGCACGAGGGTTGGCGTCTCCATCTCAATGGAAAAGAGCTGTTCCATGCTCCTTAAGGGCAAATTGGCCCTCTCGAGGCCGCCATTGATCCGTGTTGAAGGAAGGTCCCTCCGGTATTCGACCTCGGTCAAATACTTGGGGATCCTTGTTGGAGAACGCCTCAACTTCCTGCCTCATCTTAAGAGTGTCAAATCCCGTCTTGTCTCTGTGGTAGGCTGTATTCGTAGGATCCTTAGAACTGAGTGGGGTCTTGGTCGTCGAGCAGTCAGAGCGATTTACAATGGTCTGTTTGTAGCTTGCGCTGCCTATGGCGCAAATGTCTTCTGTGACTGTCTGTCCTCCCCGTCCTTCTGTCAAGCACTTGACGCTTGTCAACGTGTCGTCCTGTATGCCTGTCTACCCGTCTGTCGTACCGTGTCAACTGACGCCATGCGAGTTCTATTGGGTGTCCCACCGCTGGATCTGGAGGTAAAGCGCAGGGCGCTTATGTTCAGGTTCCGCAGGGGATACTGCTTGGACTCCGCATGGCTTCAGAATGTCGACGCTACGACATTGTCCCGACGTCAAATGAAGCGTCTTTTGTTTGAGTGTGTAATGTCTGAGTGGAATGAAAGGTGGTTGGCTTCTTCTAAAGGGCGCATCACTTTCCGTTGGCTGCCGGATGTCCGGCTTGCACAGAGGGGCTTGCACCTGGACTTTTGTCTAGGGCTGGGCTTCCTCCTTACCGGGCACGGCAGCTTAAATGTGTTTCTGTGCAGCAGGGGACTAGCTGATAGTCCCGTTTGTCCTGCATGTCGCTCCGCGGACGAAGACTGGCAGCATGTCCTGTTTGACTGCCCAGCCTATTCGAACACGCGCGGTACATTTGCCCCTGCTGTTTTGCATGTGCATGACAGAAATAACTTAAGCATGCTTCTTGTTGGTGATGGTTTGTCCTCGTTAAACGAGTTTGCTCGCCGGGCGTTTGACTTGCGGCAAAGACTCCTGCAGTCGCACGATGCCCCAAATGACGGTGCCCAGCCGGCGGCAGCAGCCGTGGGCTGATAGGGCGGGGGAAACGCAGGGAGGTGATGCTTCTGCATCAGTGTTGGCCAAAGTCCTCGGACGATTCCAGCACAGCCTTCGGGGAGTGCCGTCCCCGCGTACCTTAGGATGGTGATCGGTCCAGTGTCTGCAGTCGGACACAACCGAAGTGGGCTTGAGCGTGGGGCTCTCGCCCACGAAGCCTTACCAGGGGTCAATCTGGTACCACGGGGACCGGGGCCCAGGGAGCAAAACTCCCTCCGGTCGCGGTGAGGACCCCCTATAGGGGGGTGCGAACGTGGTGGCTGTGGTTAAGACCCATATGCGGGTAGAGCCTACTTAGATGCGCCCTGAAGTCGTCATGCTTCCGAGCATGGGGACTTCTGCAGCATCTTTGGGGGCTCGGCGTGGAGTTGCGAGGCAACCCGGTGCCGAGACCGTGAGATCGGCAGAGGATTAGGTAGGCCTCGCTTCCACCAGTATGGTCACTGAGCCTGCACTCAGTAGGCAGACTGGTACTCCCAATGTGGTGGTGGGAGGGCGTTGGCAGCCGCATTGTAGCTGCCCGTTGTCCGACCGCGGACCGTGGAGTTAAGCCCACACGGCAGGCCTTCACGTTAAACGCACGACATTTCTGTACTAATTCCCGTCTTTAAATAAAGGAAGACCATCACTCTGGAAGAGTACATCCGAAGACGTGATCACGAAGGCAATTCATCCAATGACCAAACAATTCATCATCTACATACATTACAACAACACGCAACACCATATTAATACAACGCCAGGACCACCTACTAGCAGCAAACCTCGACGATTAGCACCTGATAAATATCAAGTTGCACGAAAGAGCTTTGAGATTATGTTTGAATTAGGAACGACACGACCATCATATTCCGTTGCACTTGGTGGCCAAAAAGGACAACGAATGGAGACCATGCGGTGACTACCGCGCTTTGAATGCAAGGACAATTCCAGATCAGTACTGTATACCGCACATACACAATTTTACGCTTCAATTGCGGAACACGAAAATATACAGCAAAATAGATTTGGTCAAAGCATACAATCAAATCCCGCTTGCCGAAGAAGACATCCCGAAAACGGCAATAACAACACCTTTCGGCCTCTACGAGTTTCCCTACATGGGATTTGGATTAAGAAATGCAGCCCAGACTTTTCAACGCTTTATTGATGAGGTTTTACGAGGACTAGATTTTTGTTTTAAATATATAGACGACATTTTAGTCGCATCAAAAGATGAAGAAGAACACAAGTCACACCTGCTCAGGGTTTTCGAGCGATTCAAGCAATACGGTATCGTTATCCATCCATCAAAGTGCATTTTCGGCGCATCGGAAGTACCTTACCTGGGATATTTGGTCAACAGCAAAGGCATTCGACCTCTCCCAGACAGAGTCAAGGCTATTAAAGATTTTCCGTTGCCGCAAACCGCCAAGCAATTGAGAAGATTCATTGGCATGGTAAATTTTTACAGGAAAACCGCAGACCACCAAGCACCACTCAACAATCTCCTTCATGGCAAGGTTAAGGGCAACACAGCCGTAAAATGGACACCAAAAGCTAAGGAAGCATTCGAACAACTAGAAAAGGATCTATCAAAAGCCACGCTGATAAACTACCCGAAGACAGATGCATTTTTGGCCCTTGTGTGTGATGCATCGGACATAGGGGCTGGAGCAACCTTGCAGCAAAAATGTCAAGGTAACTGGGAACCGCTCGGTTTCTTTTCGAAGAAACTTAGCGAAACCCAAAATTTTTACAGCGCATTCTATCGTGAATTGTTAGCAATATATTTAGCAATACAGCACTTCAAACACATGCTCGAAGGCAGGCACTTTACAGTGTTTACGGATCACAAGGCAATCACTTTTGCGTTTAACCAGAAACTCAACAAAGCATCACCGATGCAGCGCAGACAGCTTAGTTTTATCAGCGAATTTACCACCGATATACGGCATGTATCAGGTATCAACAACATTGTGGCCGACACACTTTCAAGGATCGAAATCATAAACACGCCGACTCTCGATTACAAAGCCATCGCTCGATCACAAGAACAGGACATCGAATCTATGTCTATTCTGCAAGCTCAAGACACATCACTAAACATCAAGAAGGTCAAGGTTTCCGAGACGGACACGGAAATATTTTGCGACGTCTCGAATGGATCACCAAGACCTTACATAACATCAGCATTTAGGAGAGTAGTTTTCAACTCCATGCACAATCTCGCGCATCCAGGAAGAAAAGCCACGGTCAAACTCATAACTCAACGTTATGTATGGCCGTCAATTAAATCCGACCGCAGAAATTGGGCCAAATCTTGTATTCAATGCCAAAAATCGAAAGTTACTCGTCATGTTTCAGCACCGCTACAGGACTTTTCACCATCTGGACGATTCGAACATGTCCATGTTGACATAATTATAATGCCATATTCTGCTGGATATAGGTACTGCTTGACGTGTATAGATCGCTTCACCAAATGGCCCGAGGCATTCCCCATCACGAATATGGAAGCCGATACAGTTGCTCGAGTTTTTTATAAAAACTGGATCTGTAGATATGGTACACCATTACGATTAACTACGGATCAAGGACGCCAATTTGATTCGCACCTGTTCAACGCACTCGCAAAGTTGACAGGTATGGATCATAAAGGCACGACGGCGTACCATCCTCAATCCAACGGCATCGTCGAGAGATTTCATCGACAGTTAAAAGCTGCCATACGCTGTCACCAAAACAGCAGTTGGACCGAGATTCTTCCAACAGTACTACTAGGAATTCGAGCAGCCTGGAAAGAAGGAATAAACTCAACAGCTGCAGAACTCGTTTTCGGTGAGTCATTACGTTTACCAGGTGAATTTTTGGCTCCTGAGCAATTTCCAAGCGATGCTCCTGAAGACTACGTCAAGGAATTGCGACGCCACTTTAAAGAGCTTCAACCAGAAAAAACAAGGCGACACGGTGAAAAGAAGACATTCATTTTCAAGGACTTGGCTACGACCGATTATGTTTTCGTGAGGCATGATGCAATGCGGAATTCCTTGCAAATGCCTTACGATGGCCCATACAAAGTCATCGACGGGAGCGGCAAAACGTTCACCGTTCAAATCAAGGAAAAAAATCAGAAGATCTCGATCGACAGACTTAAACCAGCTTATATAATCAACGAAGACATAGAAGATGAGCAAAACATACCCCAAGCTTTGGACATTCCTTTTCAAATATGGTCGCAACCGCAACAAGCACCATTACCACATGAACCAAGACCGCCACCCGACTTACAACCACAACACCAAGTCGAGGATCAACAACAACCACGGCGCTCGGAACGTCATGTACGTTTTCCAGACCGATACCAGGCAGGCTGTAATTGAAATAACGACTCCGCACTGGTAAGGGAGTGATGTGGCGACTAACCTAATAAAATCAATATAAAAAATAATAAAATAGCGGTATAAATATGAGCCCGCAAGTGGCACTCGATCTAATAAACATAATCGTGGGGTATGGCGACCAACCTAATAAAATCAATATAGAAAATAATAAAATAGCGGTATAAATATGAGCCCGCAAGTGGCACTCGCTCAGTTTATCCGAAACAACCAACGCGTCAACTGCGCTGTCCGCTTCGCACACGAACATTGAATACATTTAACCTTGAACGCCACAGTAGTTTAAATTTCCCTTTTTTGTAACCGTGTGAAACTCTTAAAAGATCACTGAACCTAGAGTAAACAAAAATATAATTGGAGCAATGCAAAGTGCATTGGTGTAAGCAATATTGCAAGCGACCAATTCCGTGGGAACTAATTTGAATTGCGTTCGATTGGTTAGGGTAAATAGATTTAAGACTAGAGTAGGGATTTCTATATAATAAGCAATTTTAAATGTACATAGCAATAAGTGAAATTTTGAAATAAAAGAACGGATTGAGCTGAGGCTCGGCACAATAGTTAACTCTTAACGGAACAAGCTAGTTGTCAGTGCTAATAATAACGTTGCCTTCTATTCGGCAACCAGTCCGCCTTTACAAATTGGCAGACAGCGAATTGCCTCATATCTTGGCAATTCACTTTACTTAGAAATATCGGCTGCCTGTCTACTCGGACTGCGCCAAACATTGTGCAACCCAAGGGATGGCTGTAGGTAGTATCTAATCTGACTAGAGTTAAGACATGCTGCGATCTGAATGAGCACTGTATTAAACTCTTCGCAGGTCGGTGATATATCGTTTTCATCGAAGATTCGTTTATTGTGATGTTTAACGGATTTGACACCTGCTTCTCAGAGGCCTCCAAAGTGAGGCGTGGCAACTGGGATGAACTTCCAGTCGATCCCATCTCTAGCGGAAATTTGAGCAACATCTTCTGATGATCTAAGAATGGCATGTTTTATGTCATCATCCAATACTTTGCTTGCACCGACAAGGATAGTTCCATTGTCACTGTAGATCTCTCGGCAAAGTCCTCTTTTGCTTATAAACCTTTTGAAGGCTGCTAGAAAAGCCTCGGGGTAAGATCACTCACCAGCTCAGGATGTATAGCCTTCGTAACCATGCATACAAACACTGCAATGGTTTTCGTGCCACGGCCTTCAGACATTCGAGTGTAGAAAGGACCGGCGTAATCGACGCCGCAGTACGTGAATGCACTGGCTGGGTTTATGCAAACTGCTGGAAGATCACCCATGATTTGGACATTGTTCCTGCTGGCGTTTCTGTGGCATATGAGGCATCTATGGACTTCGTTCCGAATGACTTTTTGGTCGTCAATTATCCAGTACTTCATTCTTAAATAATTTCGCACCAATGTTACGCCGCCATATATGGTTATTTTATGTGTGTCTCGTATGATCAAGTACGTCACATGATGTCTTGGCATTAGTATTGGATATTTTGCTTCTTCCGACATGTCAGCATTACGGAGTCTGCCACCTACCCGTAGAATTCCCTCCGAATCGAGAAAGGGTGACAGGTTACGAAGCCTATTTCTTGGACTTTGTAATTCTGCGATCTCTTTCGAAAATTCAGTTTGTTGAATGATTTCCACTATTCTCATCTCTGCGTTTTTTATTTCAAACATATGCAGCATTCCTAGAACTGTTGCGACAAGGGTCCCAGCGCGTGAAGGCTTGCATAGCCCGATATACAGAACAGCACCAACCCAACAATGTGCATTTTGTGGTTACGTGTTTGCCTAGCCATTTGAAAAGGATGCAGGAGGTTAAAGGTGGATTGCATACTGCTCTTCGCTTAACGCGAAAGATGACTCTGCGGCAGTTATGGGCGCAGGACCACAATGGTTGCTATAAGCATTACGAGGGCCCACTGTCAATACTGGACGAATTCTTCCATTTACGGTTGCAGCACTATGGCAAGCGGAAGGCATGTGAAACGGAACACCTTCACGCGCTACTCCTGTTGTTGCAGGAAGTAACGCGTTTCGTAGACGATATATATGCAAATATTACGCTGGCAAACTCTACGTGCCATGAGTTAATAGTTCACTTTATTAACCTTGGATTAGCAACAGACCCTCTGCAACGATGGCGAAAACGCTATGGTCTTGCAGATAATTCTATATACTCTACGGAGCCACTTACGGTCAAAACAATCAGTGCAGTTTACGGTGGGAAAGCACCAGCCGTCATTGAGGGCGTGCTAACGGACTGCGAAAGTGCAGCTGATTATCAGTATTTGCTTAATATTTCCACCAACTTGCTCACGCAGGAGGGTCAACGAGCTCTGCAGGAGCTGCGGGCGCATATCACCGCACAACTAGCTGTGGTACAGAGGCGATCCCCGCAAGATATGTGGCTCGACGACCTCTCTGAACTCGAACAGCACCTTCTTCGCATGCAAGAACTTGCACCGTCCGACACGGCACATCATTTCCCTGGTAATGTGTTCGTCAGCACACATCTTCCAAGAAGTTCACACGTTTTCATATGCAACGACAAAATAAAACCACCATTGACATCTCCTTGCGATGGGCCGTTTCCAGTACTCAAGCGGAAGTTCAAGTACTTCATCGTGGACATCAACGGCCGACACACAAGCATTTCAATCGACAGGTTGAAGCCCGCATTTCTCACATAACTCGCACGGTAATCGTAAATGCAACATTGTAGCCGTTGACACAATCGACAAATTTTGCGGATCGTTTAATGTTGCAGGGTGGTGTTTTTTGGTATTGAATGTAGCTGCCATAAATTCATTCATAATCTGAAAACGAAACACGAAAAACAATCTCAAGAGAAGAAAATTTTCCAAGAAACTCCACAACGAACTTGCAGGAACACCAAAGACGACGTAGTAAAGTATCAGGAGAAATTCGTAAAAAGGTTTTAAAGAAAATATTTCGTACGAAAGAAGAAGAGTAACCTTCGGAGTCACTTGAAAAAATGTAGATTATGTTTACAGAATAGGACAACGAGAATAACCCATTTCAAATGTAAAATATGTATATAGTTTATTCGCTTACAACATTCAAAAAATGTTTGCAAAGATTGTATTCTATCTTCGGATTAATCGTAGAATGTTTACACAATGTGCATTTGTGGTTACGTGTTTGCCTGGCCATTTGAAAAGGATGCAGGAGGTTAAAGGTGGATTGCATACTGCTCTTCGCTTAACGCGAAAGATGACTCTGCGGCAGTTATGGGCGCAGCCCCACAATGGATGCTATAAGCATTACGAGAGCCCACTGTCAATACTGGACGAATTCTTCCATTTACGGTTGCAGCACTATGGCAAGCGGAAGGCATGTGAAACGGAACACCTTCACGCGCTACTCCTGTTGTTGCAGGAAGTAACGCGTTTCGTAGACGATATATATGCAAATATTACGCTGGCAAACTCTACGTGCCATGAGTTAATAGCTCACTTTATTAACCTTGGATTAGCAACAGACCCTCTGCAACGATGGCGAAAACGCTATGGTCTTGCAGATAATTCTATATACTCTACGGAGCCACTTACGGTCAAAACAATCAGTGCAGTTTACGGTGGGAAAGCACCAGCCGTCATGGAGGGCGTGTTAACGGACTGCGAAGGTGCAGCTGATTATCAGTATTTGCTTAATATTTCCACCAACTTGCTCACGCAGGAGGGTCAACGAGCTCTGCAGGAGCTGCGGGCGCATATCACCGCACAACTAGCTGTGGTACAGGGGCGATCCCCGCAAGATATGTGGCTCGACGACCTCTCTGAACTCGAACAGCACCTTCTTCGCATGGACGACACATGGACTAATTCGCATTTTGCTAAGAAAATGTGTGCGTGTTCTCCAATTGCTCCGGGTTTAGTGCGTTTATGACTTCCTGTTTCTTGTTTTTCCGCTGAAGGATTTTCACTTGAGTTATTACGGTTTTCTGTGGCTGAGCTGAGGGTTTTTGTGGTGAAGCGTCAAGTGTTAAGCGAGCTTACAAGGTTATTGGGGTGTACGCACCTTCGAACGACACCCTATCATCCAGCGTCCAACGGCATCATCGAATGATAGCACCGCACGGTGAAAACAGTTATCAAATGCCATACCAACAGCAATTAGGTAAAAGTTCTGCTCTTGAGTCTAAGATCTGCGCTGAAAGAAGACATTTCACCCACCCTAGCGGAAATGGTTTATGGATGAAGCCTACGACTCCCCGGCGAATTTTTCACCAAAAGCAACGTTAGCGTCAACTACACGGTGTTCCTTCGTGAGCTTCGAACATATATGCAAGAACTTGCACCGTCCGACACGGCACATCATTCCCCTGGTACTGTGTTCGTCAGCACACATCTTCCAAGAAGTTCACACGTTTTCATATGCAACGACAAAATAAAACCACCATTGACATCTCCTTACGATGGGCCGTTTCCAGTACTCAAGCGGAAGTTCAAGTACTTCATCGTGGACATCAACGGCCGACACACAAGCATTTCAATCGACAGGTTGAAGCCCGCATTTCTCACATAACTCGCACGGTAATCGTAAATGCAACATTGTAGCCGTTGACACAATCGACAAATTTTGCGGATCGTTTAATGTTGCAGGGTGGTGTTTTTTGGTATTGAATGTAGCTGCCATAAATTCATTCATAATCTGAAAACGAAACACGAAAAACAATCTCAAGAGAAGAAAATTTTCCAAGAAACTCCACAACGAACTTGCAGGAACACCAAAGACGACGTAGTAAAGTATCAGGAGAAATTCGTAAAAAGGTTTTAAAGAAAATATTTCGTACGAAAGAAGAAGAGTAACCTTCGGAGTCACTTGAAAAAATGTAGATTATGTTTACAGAATAGGACAACGAGAATAACCCATTTCAAATGTAAAATATGTAAATAGTTTATTCGCTTGCAACATTCAAAAAATGTTTGCAAAGATTGTATTCTATCTTCGGATTAATCGTAGAATGTTTACACAATGTGCATTTGTGGTTACGTGTTTGCCTGGCCATTTGAAAAGGATGCAGGAGGTTAAAGGTGGATTGCATACTGCTCTTCGCTTAACGCGAAAGATGACTCTGCGGCAGTTATGGGCGCAGGACCACAATGGATGCTATAAGCATTACGAGAGCCCACTGTCAATACTGGACGAATTCTTCCATTTACGGTTGCAGCACTATGGCAAGCGGAAGGCATCTGAAACGGAACACCTTCACGCGCTACTCCTGTTGTTGCAGGAAGTAACGCGTTTCGTAGACGATATATATGCAAATATTACGCTGGCAAACTCTACGTGCCATGAGTTAATAGCTCACTTTATTAACCTTGGATTAGCAACAGACCCTCTGCAACGATGGCGAAAACGCTATGGTCTTGCAGATAATTCTATATACTCTACGGAGCCACTTACGGTCAAAACAATCAGTGCAGTTTACGGTGGGAAAGCACCAGCCGTCATGGAGGGCGTGTTAACGGACTGCGAAGGTGCAGCTGATTATCAGTATTTGCTTAATATTTCCACCAACTTGCTCACGCAGGAGGGTCAACGAGCTCTGCAGGAGCTGCGGGCGCATATCACCGCACAACTAGCTGTGGTACAGGGGCGATCCCCGCAAGATATGTGGCTCGACGACCTCTCTGAACTCGAACAGCACCTTCTTCGCATGGACGACACATGGACTAATTCGCATTTTGCTAAGAAATGTGTGTGTGTTCTCCAATTGCTCCGGGTTTAGTGCGTTTATGACTTCCTGTTTCTTGTTTTTCCGCTGAAGGATTTTCACTTGAGTTATTACGGTTTTCTGTGGCTGAGCTGAGGGTTTTTGTGGTGAAGCGTCAAGTGTTAAGCGAGCTTACAAGGTTATTGGGGTGTACGCACCTTCGAACGACACCCTATCATCCAGCGTCCAACGGCATCATCGAATGATAGCACCGCACGGTGAAAACAGTTATCAAATGCCATACCAACAGCAATTAGGTAAAAGTTCTGCTCTTGAGTCTAAGATCTGCGCTGTAAGAAGACATTTCACCCACCCTAGCGGAAATGGTTTATGGATGAAGCCTACGACTCCCCGGCGAATTTTTCACCAAAAGCAACGTTAGCGTCAACTACACGGTGTTCCTTCGTGAGCTTCGAACATATGCAAGAACTTGCACCGTCCGACACGGCACATCATTCCCCTGGTACTGTGTTCGTCAGCACACATCTTCCAAGAAGTTCACACGTTTTCATATGCAACGACAAAATAAAACCACCATTGACATCTCCTTACGATGGACCGTTTCCAGTACTCAAGCGGAAGTTCAAGTACTTCATCGTGGACATCAACGGCCGACACACAAGCATTTCAATCGACAGGTTGAAGCCCGCATTTCTCACATAACTCGCACGGTAATCGTAAATGCAACATTGTAGCCGTTGACACAATCGACAAATTTTGCGGATCGTTTAATGTTGCAGGGTGGTGTTTTTTGGTATTGAATGTAGCTGCCATAAATTCATTCATAATCTGAAAACGAAACACGAAAAACAATCTCAAGAGAAGAAAATTTTCCAAGAAACTCCACAACGAACTTGCAGGAACACCAAAGACGACGTAGTAAAGTATCAGGAGAAATTCGTGAAAAGGTTTTAAAGAAAATATTTCGTACGAAAGAAGAAAAGTAACCTTCGGAGTCACTTGAAAAAATGTAGATTATGTTTACAGAATAGGACAACGAGAATAACCCATTTCAAATGTAAAATATGTAAATAGTTTATTCGCTTGCAACATTCAAAAAATGTTTGCAAAGATTGTATTCTATCTTCGGATTAATCGTAGAATGTTTACACAATGTGCATTTGTGGTTACGTGTTTGCCTGGCCATTTGAAAAGGATGCAGGAGGTTAAAGGTGGATTGCATACTGCTCTTCGCTTAACGCGAAAGATGACTCTGCGGCAGTTATGGGCGCAGGACCACAATGGATGCTATAAGCATTACGAGAGCCCACTGTCAATACTGGACGAATTCTTCCATTTACGGTTGCAGCACTATGGCAAGCGGAAGGCATGTGAAACGGAACACCTTCACGCGCTACTCCTGTTGTTGCAGGAAGTAACGCGTTTCGTAGACGATATATATGCAAATATTACGCTGGCAAACTCTACGTGCCATGAGTTAATAGCTCACTTTATTAACCTTGGATTAGCAACAGACCCTCTGCAACGATGGCGAAAACGCTATGGTCTTGCAGATAATTCTATATACTCTACGGAGCCACTTACGGTCAAAACAATCAGTGCAGTTTACGGTGGGAAAGCACCAGCCGTCATGGAGGGCGTGTTAACGGACTGCGAAGGTGCAGCTGATTATCAGTATTTGCTTAATATTTCCACCAACTTGCTCACGCAGGAGGGTCAACGAGCTCTGCAGGAGCTGCGGGCGCATATCACCGCACAACTAGCTGTGGTACAGGGGCGATCCCCGCAAGATATGTGGCTCGACGACCTCTCTGAACTCGAACAGCACCTTCTTCGCATGGACGACACATGGACTAATTCGCATTTTGCTAAGAAATGTGTGTGTGTTCTCCAATTGCTCCGGGTTTAGTGCGTTTATGACTTCCTGTTTCTTGTTTTTCCGCTGAAGGATTTTCACTTGAGTTATTACGGTTTTCTGTGGCTGAGCTGAGGGTTTTTGTGGTGAAGCGTCAAGTGTTAAGCGAGCTTACAAGGTTATTGGGGTGTACGCACCTTCGAACGACACCCTATCATCCAGCGTCCAAAGGCATCATCGAATGATAGCACCGCACGGTGAAAACAGTTATCAAATGCCATACCAACAGCAATTAGGTAAAAGTTCTGCTCTTGAGTCTAAGATCTGCGCTGAAAGAAGACATTTCACCCACCCTAGCGGAAATGGTTTATGGATGAAGCCTACGACTCCCCGGCGAATTTTTCACCAAAAGCAACGTTAGCGTCAACTACACGGTGTTCCTTCGTGAGCTTCGAACATATGCAAGAACTTGCACCGTCCGACACGGCACATCATTCCCCTGGTACTGTGTTCGTCAGCACACATCTTCCAAGAAGTTCACACGTTTTCATATGCAACGACAAAATAAAACCACCATTGACATCTCCTTACGATGGACCGTTTCCAGTACTCAAGCGGAAGTTCAAGTACTCCATCGTGGACATCAACGGCCGACACACAAGCATTTCAATCGACAGGTTGAAGCCCGCATTTCTAACATAACTCGCACGGTAATCGTAAATGCAACATTGTAGCCGTTGACACAATCGACAAATTTTGCGGATCGTTTAATGTTGCAGGGTGGTGTTTTTTGGTATTGAATGTAGCTGCCATAAATTCATTCATAATCTGAAAACGAAACACGAAAAACAATCTCAAGAGAAGAAAATTTTCCAAGAAACTCCACAACGAACTTGCAGGAACACCAAAGACGACGTAGTAAAGTATCAGGAGAAATTCGTAAAAAGGTTTTAAAGAAAATATTTCGTACGAAAGAAGAAAAGTAACCTTCGGAGTCACTTGAAAAAATGTAGATTATGTTTACAGAATAGGACAACGAGAATAACCCATTTCAAATGTAAAATATGTAAATAGTTTATTCGCTTGCAACATTCAAAAAATGTTTGCAAAGATTGTATTCTATCTTCGGATTAATCGTAGAATGTTTACACAATGTGCATTTGTGGTTACGTGTTTGCCTGGCCATTTGAAAAGGATGCAGGAGGTTAAAGGTGGATTGCATACTGCTCTTCGCTTAACGCGAAAGATGACTCTGCGGCAGTTATGGGCGCAGGACCACAATGGATGCTATAAGCATTACGAGAGCCCACTGTCAATACTGGACGAATTCTTCCATTTACGGTTGCAGCACTATGGCAAGCGGAAGGCATGTGAAACGGAACACCTTCACGCGCTACTCCTGTTGTTGCAGGAAGTAACGCGTTTCGTAGACGATATATATGCAAATATTACGCTGGCAAACTCTACGTGCCATGAGTTAATAGCTCACTTTATTAACCTTGGATTAGCAACAGACCCTCTGCAACGATGGCGAAAACGCTATGGTCTTGCAGATAATTCTATATACTCTACGGAGCCACTTACGGTCAAAACAATCAGTGCAGTTTACGGTGGAAAAGCACCAGCCGTCATGGAGGGCGTGTTAACGGACTGCGAAGGTGCAGCTGATTATCAGTATTTGCTTAATATTTCCACCAACTTGCTCACGCAGGAGGGTCAACGAGCTCTGCAGGAGCTGCGGGCGCATATCACCGCACAACTAGCTGTGGTACAGGGGCGATCCCCGCAAGATATGTGGCTCGACGACCTCTTTGAACTCGAACAGCACCTTCTTCGCATGGACGACACATGGACTAATTCGCATTTTGCTAAGAAATGTGTGTGTGTTCTCCAATTGCTCCGGGTTTAGTGCGTTTATGACTTCCTGTTTCTTGTTTTTCCGCTGAAGGATTTTCACTTGAGTTATTACGGTTTTCTGTGGCTGAGCTGAGGGTTTTTGTGGTGAAGCGTCAAGTGTTTAGCGAGCTTACAAGGTTATTGGGGTGTACGCACCTTCGAACGACACCCTATCATCCAGCGTCCAACGGCATCATCGAATGATAGCACCGCACGGTGAAAACAGCTATCAAATGCCATACCACCAGCAATTAGGTAAAAGTTCTGCTCTTGAGTCTAAGATCTGCGCTGAAAGAAGACATTTCACCCACCCTAGCGGAAATGGTTTATGGATGAAGCCTACGACTCCCCGGCGAATTTTTCACCAAAAGCAACGTTAGCGTCAACTACACGGTGTTCCTTCGTGAGCTTCGAACATATGCAAGAACTTGCACCGTCCGACACGGCACATCATTCCCCTGGTACTGTGTTCGTCAGCACACATCTTCCAAGAAGTTCACACGTTTTCATATGCAACGACAAAATAAAACCACCATTGACATCTCCTTACGATGGGCCGTTTCCAGTACTCAAGCGGAAGTTCAAGTACTTCATCGTGGACATCAACGGCCGACACACAAGCATTTCAATCGACAGGTTGAAGCCCGCATTTCTCACATAACTCGCACGGTAATCGTAAATGCAACATTGTAGCCGTTGACACAATCGACAAATTTTGCGGATCGTATAATGTTGCAGGGTGGTGTTTTTTGGTATTGAATGTAGCTGCCATAAATTCATTCATAATTTGAAAACGAAACACGAAAAACAATCTCAAGAGAAGAAAATTTTCCAAGAAACTCCACAACGAACTTGCAGGAACACCAAAGACGACGTAGTAAAGTATCAGGAGAAATTCGTAAAAAGGTTTTAAAGAAAATATTTCGTACGAAAGAAGAAGAGTAGCCTTCGGAGTCACTTGAAAAAATGTAGATTATGTTTACAGAATAGGACAACGAGAATAACCCATTTCAAATGTAAAATATGTAAATAGTTTATTCGCTTGCAACATTCAAAAAATGTTTGCAAAGATTGTATTCTATCTTCGGATTAATCGTAGAATGTTTACACAATGTGCATTTGTGGTTACGTGTTTGCCTGGCCATTTGAAAAGGATGCAGGAGGTTAAAGGTGGATTGCATACTGCTCTTCGCTTAACGCGAAAGATGACTCTGCGGCAGTTATGGGCGCAGGACCACAATGGATGCTATAAGCATTACGAGAGCCCACTGTCAATACTGGACGAATTCTTCCATTTACGGTTGCAGCACTATGGCAAGCGGAAGGCATGTGAAACGGAACACCTTCACGCGCTACTCCTGTTGTTGCAGGAAGTAACGCGTTTCGTAGACGATATATATGCAAATATTACGCTGGCAAACTCTACGTGCCATGAGTTAATAGCTCACTTTATTAACCTTGGATTAGCAACAGACCCTCTGCAACGATGGCGAAAACGCTATGGTCTTGCAGATAATTCTATATACTCTACGGAGCCACTTACGGTCAAAACACTCAGTGCAGTTTACGGTGGGAAAGCACCAGCCGTCATGGAGGGCGTGTTAACGGACTGCGAAGGTGCAGCTGATTATCAGTATTTGCTTAATATTTCCACCAACTTGCTCACGCAGGAGGGTCAACGAGCTCTGCAGGAGCTGCAGGCGCATATCACCGCACAACTAGCTGTGGTACAGGGGCGATCCCCGCAAGATATGTGGCTCGACGACCTCTCTGAACTCGAACAGCACCTTCTTCGCATGGACGACACATGGACTAATTCGCATTTTGCTAAGAAATGTGTGTGTGTTCTCCAATTGCTCCGGGTCTAGTGCGTTTATGACTTCCTGTTTCTTGTTTTTCCGCTGAAGGATTTTCACTTGAGTTATTACGGTTTTCTGTGGCTGAGCTGAGGGTTTTTGTGGTGAAGCGTCAAGTGTTTAGCGAGCTTACAAGGTTATTGGGGTGTACGCACCTTCGAACGACACCCTATCATCCAGCGTCCAACGGCATCATCGAATGATAGCACCGCACGGTGAAAACAGCTATCAAATGCCATACCAACAGCAATTAGGTAAAAGTTCTGCTCTTGAGTCTAAGATCTGCGCTGAAAGAAGACATTTCACCCACCCTAGCGGAAATGGTTTATGGATGAAGCCTACGACTCCCCGGCGAATTTTTCACCAAAAGCAACGTTAGCGTCAACTACACGGTGTTCCTTCGTGAGCTTCGAACATATGCAAGAACTTGCACCGTCCGACACGGCACATCATTCCCCTGGTACTGTGTTCGTCAGCACACATCTTCCAAGAAGTTCACACGTTTTCATATGCAACGACAAAATAAAACCACCATTGACATCTCCTTACGATGGGCCGTTTCCAGTACTCAAGCGGAAGTTCAAGTACTTCATCGTGGACATCAACGGCCGACACACAAGTATTTCAATCGACAGGTTGAAGCCCGCATTTCTCACATAACTCGCACGGTAATCGTAAATGCAACATTGTAGCCGTTGACACAATCGACAAATTTTGCGGATCGTTTAATGTTGCAGGGTGGTGTTTTTTGGTATTGAATGTAGCTGCCATAAATTCATTCATAATCTGAAAACGAAACACGAAAAACAATCTCAAGAGAAGAAAATTTTCCAAGAAACTCCACAAGGAACTTGCAGGAACACCAAAGATGACGTAGTAAAGTATCAGGAGAAATTCGTAAAAAGGTTTTAAAGAAAATATTTCGTACGAAAGAAGAAGAGTAACCTTCGGAGTCACTTGAAAAAATGTAGATTATGTTTACAGAATAGGACAACGAGAATAACCCATTTCAAATGTAAAATATGTAAATAGTTTATTCGCTTGCAACATTCAAAAAATGTTTGCAAAGATTGTATTCTATCTTCGGATTAATCGTAGAATGTTTACACAATGTGCATTTGTGGTTACGTGTTTGCCTGGCCATTTGAAAAGGATGCAGGAGGTTAAAGGTGGATTGCATACTGCTCTTCGCTTAACGCGAAAGATGACTCTGCGGCAGTTATGGGCGCAGGACCACAATGGATGCTATAAGCATTACGAGAGCCCACTGTCAATACTGGACGAATTCTTCCATTTACGGTTGCAGCACTATGGCAAGCGGAAGGCATGTGAAACGGAACACCTTCACGCGCTACTCCTGTTGTTGCAGGAAGTAACGCGTTTCGTAGACGATATATATGCAAATATTACGCTGGCAAACTCTACGTGCCATGAGTTAATAGCTCACTTTATTAACCTTGGATTAGCAACAGACCCTCTGCAACGATGGCGAAAACGCTATGGTCTTGCAGATAATTCTATATACTCTACGGAGCCACTTACGGTCAAAACAATCAGTGCAGTTTACGGTGGGAAAGCACCAGCCGTCATGGAGGGCGTGTTAACGGACTGCGAAGGTGCAGCTGATTATCAGTATTTGCTTAATATTTCCACCAACTTGCTCACGCAGGAGGGTCAACGAGCTCTGCAGGAGCTGCGGGCGCATATCACCGCACAACTAGCTGTGGTACAGGGGCGATCCCCGCAAGATATGTGACTCGACGACCTCTCTGATTTCGAACAGCACCTTCTTCGCATGGACGACACATGGACTAATTCGCATTTTGCTAAGAAATGTGTGTGTGTTCTCCAATTGCTCCGGGTTTAGTGCGTTTATGACTTCCTGTTTCTTGTTTTTCCGCTGAAGGATTTTCACTTGAGTTATTACGGTTTTCTGTGGCTGAGCTGAGGGTTTTTGTGGTGAAGCGTCAAGTGTTTAGCGAGCTTACAAGGTTATTGGGGTGTACGCACCTTCGAACGACACCCTATCATCCAGCGTCCAACGGCATCATCGAATGATAGCACCGCACGGTGAAAACAGTTATCAAATGCCATACCAACAGCAATTAGGTAAAAGTTCTGCTCTTGAGTCTAAGATCTGCGCTGAAAGAAGACATTTCACCCACCCTAGCGGAAATGGTTTATGGATGAAGCCTACGACTCCCCGGCGAATTTTTCACCAAAAGCAACGTTAGCGTCAACTACACGGTGTTCCTTCGTGAGCTTCGAACATATATGCAAGAACTTGCACCGTCCGACACGGCACATCATTCCCCTGGTAATGTGTTCGTCAGCACACATCTTCCAAGAAGTTCACACGTTTTCATATGCAACGACAAAATAAAACCACCATTGACATCTCCTTACGATGGGCCGTTTCCAGTACTCAAGCGGAAGTTCAAGTACTTCATCGTGGACATCAACGGCCGACACACAAGCATTTCAATCGACAGGTTGAAGCCCGCATTTCTCACATAACTCGCACGGTAATCGTAAATGCAACATTGTAGCCGTTGACACAATCGACAAATTTTGCGGATCGTTTAATGTTGCAGGGTGGTGTTTTTTGGTATTGAATGTAGCTGCCATAAATTCATTCATAATCTGAAAACGAAACACGAAAAACAATCTCAAGAGAAGAAAATTTTCCAAGAAACTCCACAACGAACTTGCAGGAACACCAAAGACGACGTAGTAAAGTATCAGGAGAAATTCGTAAAAAGGTTTTAAAGAAAATATTTCGTACGACAGAAGAAGAGTAACCTTCGGAGTCACTTGAAAAAATGTAGATTATGTTTACAGAATAGGACAACGAGAATAACCCATTTCAAATGTAAAATATGTAAATAGTTTATTCGCTTACAACATTCAAAAAATGTTTGCAGAGATTGTATTCTATCTTCGGATTAATTGTAGAATGTTTACACAAGCTTATTTTTTTTTCTTCTTATAAATTTGTCATTTTTAACCCTAGACGCCTAAACTTCGTTCAATCGACTAGTACGCGACAGAAAGCTCGCTGTCTCTTTTTGGCGGGTGCAGCTTTCATCGCAACGGCGTTTGTCAACTCAGTATTCGTCGAGCTCTTTCGACAGGCAACTGGTTCTGGCGGGTAAATGGAATATTTTTCGAGATATTGCGATAATACTCATCACTTCGACGATTGGTTAGGGTTTGTGTATATCTTTGCACAACATGCGTTGTTTCTTGCTTGGAGCTTTGTTGCGATATCTTTAAAGCGATCCCTGTCCGATAAACAAATTACGCGTTTGTTATTGGATGAGGAATAAACAAGAAGATAATCTGGAGGTTTATGATGTTAAAAGCGATACTGAAAACGACGCTTCCGATCATGAAGATACTCAAGACGACGCTTCTTATAATGAAGATACCTAAAAGCGGCCTTCGGCTGCTTTGATGAATAATGTGCTGGAGCTGCAAACCCTTCCTTCCAACAGAAGATAGTTCAGATTACAATTCAAGTAGCTTGTTCCAATATGTATTGTGCAAGTTGTCAGAGGATCTACTCGTGCCGTAAGGGATATAGTGAAACCACTTTTCTTGTTTGAGCAATTCATGACTGTTCAGATGTTAGAAGAAATTGTGATATGGACAAACTCGGAGATTGCGACAAAGAGGCAAAATTATGAGCAAAATACATCTACATAAAATGACACAAGCAAAGAAGAGATCAGAGCTTTCATTAGTATTCTTGTATTGAAAGACAGCTCTGAAAGACAATCACTTGACTCTCGGTGAATTGTTCAACACAGAGTATTGTACTACAAAATATGTGTCGTGTATGATCAAAGAAAGATGCGACTTCCTTCTGCGATGTCTACGTTTCGATGATAATGTGGTGGATTTACGTTGATGTCGTGAGGTGGCACACTTTCGCTGGCATCAAGTGCGCAGCGCTTCCGCTTTTGATACTCGAAAAGGGAAATCCGCTTCAGATGCTTGTTGGCTCTAATTGTTTAGAATCAATTAATTGCCTGAGGGAAAAAGGATATATGGATACCTACAGGCAACTCAATGGTTGCCGCAAAATTGGCGCTGGACTATCCATGGTCCGTGCTGCCGATATTTCTACGTTTATTTGCCGATAAGAAGGCAAGAGTTCTTGACTGCCAAAATAGTAGGCAGTCTAATGGGACAGTAATAACGCTAGTTATGTCTCCAAAAGAACTGTGTTTATTCATTCCATTATTCGTCTTAAATACTAATTCCATTACCTATCTTATCCTTACTCTAATTCTATTTACTTATTGGTTAATTGATTGCTTTGCATTCCCACGCTGTAAATTTGCTGAGTAGTCAATATTGCATCAAATTGATGCACGCGAATACAATTGGGTCATTGCACGATTGTTTACTTGATCGAGTCAATTTAAAAAGCTTGATATGATTTTCTAATTTTGTGAATGAGTTGATTTAATTGAGAAGCTTGATTTAAGTTCCCGTAGGTACTCACAGCGTAGGAATTGCATAACCTTAGGCGTGTGCATAGGGTGGTGAAGTCGCATGGTTTTGTATATTGATTTAAGTATATTACACCCCTATCCTAAGTTAAAAATATACATAGTAGATTTGCAGACTGAATATCTATCACGTCCCATATGCATACGCAGATTTTGTGGATTTCTAATGACTGTACAGAGCTTATTGTAGTTATTAGATTGATTATTAATGAGTATAATATACAATTGCTTATGATATAAAATTGATTACAATATATAGATAAATGTAGTGTAAAATTTATTATAACACGTATGATTGTAAGAAGTATATTTAATATGTATTTATTTATTATAACACGTATGATTGTAAGAAGTATATTTAATATGTATTTATTGTCCTGAATTTTATTTTGTATACATTTTGAGTCTGTTATTATGAACCCATTTTGGTTTGTTATCAACATTAATTAATGTGTTGACGTCTTTTCTTTCTAACACCTGATAAGGGCCTGTGTAAGGTTTTTGATGTTTGCGTTTGTTTTCTACTTTTAAGAGAACTAGGTCACCTATATTAGCAAAAAGTGGTTTGTTGTAGCAGTCTTTTCTGGTTCTCGCGATTTTTGTTTTTTCAATTAGCTCTTTGGCTTTATTTAAAGAAAATTTTAGTCGAAGACGTAACTCGTTTGCATAGTTATCTAGATCATATAGCTTTTCTGTACCCTCGAAAATGTCATTAGGCAGGTATGAGAGTTTGCCAAAAACTAGTTCGTAAGGTGTGTAGTTTGTGTCAATATGTGGTGTTGTATTGTAAGAAAAAGTGTAGAATGGGATCCATTCGTGCCAATTGTTGTCATTGGCAAATGACAATAGATATTCATTTAGGACGCGATGATTCCTTTCTACAACTCCTAGAGTTTCGTGATGGTATGGAGTCGAAAATATTTGTTTGATGTCTAGAAGTGCACATATTTCTTTCAATAGGTTATTAGTGAATTCGGTTCCTAAATCTGTCTTTAATGTTTTGAAGTGTCCAAATGTTAATATGAAATTATTTACTATTGCTTTTGCTACACTTTCGGCTTCTTTAGTTTCTAAAGGTATCGCGGTTACAAATTTTGTCAATTCACATTGTATTGTAAGGATATAGCGGTAATTATTCGAGATTCGCAAGGGACCAACGATGTCTGCGCTGATTGTTTCGAAGCTTGTGGACGGAGTATCAGTTTTCGTCATTCTTTCTTTTGTATGTTTGATAATTTTATTCGTTTTGCATTTTTCGCATTTGTTTATGAATTCCTTTACCATTTTATTCATATTTTTCCAGCAGTACCTTTGTTTTAGTTTTAGATATGTTCTGTGTACTCCTACATGACCTCCGTGTGGCGAATTGTGATACTCATTTATGAGTTCTTTTTGCTTTTCTTCACTATGAACTTGTGAGGGGGGTTTATACAGCATTATTTTTAATTTTTCATGTGCTCCTTGTTGTGACGCGTTGAATATTTCTTTAAATTCATCTTTTTCAACATACTTGAATATATCATCTTCAGTAGATAGAGCTAACTCGTTAATACCTTTATTGTGTGAATAACCTAATAACTTCTTTATGCCCGAAACTAATTTCGTGTCATAGTTGACGATGTTACTAGTTGTTACCTGTAACTTGTTGACGGAAACGGATTTCTCGGCCATTTTATCGTTACAGTACACAATGATATTATTGTTTTCTCGCGTAATGCTAACATTTTCATATATGTTATCTCTTTTTCGCGTCGTATTTATTCTGTTATAATTGCTGTCCTTTTCTTGCGTCTTATTAATTCTTTCACTATTGCTGGGCAGCATCTTGAATTTCAATTTTAATACCCCTGTTATGGCTGATAATGATGTACAATTAAACATATTAAGGTTATCATTCCCTTTATTTTTGTTGTTGATTTTAGTCATCTCTCTTATTACTCGTTTCTTAGATTTACTTCTAGTAATCGCCATTAGTTTTTTGCTTTTATTTTCGTCGTTCATAGAAGGGATCATGGTTTTGAGCATATCAGAATCTAGTTCTATTCTCGACAATGCGTCGGCGTTGGTATTTACACTACCTTTTTTGTATATTATATGGAAATCATAATCGGACAGATCCAGTCTGATTCTGGTTAGTTTGGAGGACGGATTTTTATGCGTAAATAACGATACCAATGGCCTGTGGTCAGATACCACTATGAACTTACGTCCATATAGGTATGGCCTAAAAAAGTTTATGCCCCAGTGTATTGCCAATAACTCTTTTTCTATGATGGGCTTATTTAACTCGTGTTTATTTAGAGTTCTACTTGCATATGAAATTGGTAAGTCTGCATCGATTTCTCCTTGAGATAAAACTGCTCCTAGTGCAAAATTTGATGCGTCCGTTGTTAGGATAAATGGTTTTTCGAAATTGGGATATTGGAGTATCGGTGGTGTAATTAGTTTTTGTTTTAGAAGTTCGAATGCTTTTTGTTGTTGTTCTTCCCAAATAAACGGTGCTTTTTTCTTGAGCAGGGAATTTAGGCTCTTTGCCGTTTCTGCGAAGTTTGGGATAAAACGACGATAATAATTGCAGAAAGCTACGAACCTTCTAACGTCATCTGCATTCTTTGGTATTGGGTAATTTTTGATCACGTCGTGCTTGGCTGGGTCTGTTTTTATTCCTTCGGATGTTATGAGGTGTCCCAAGTAAACAACTTCTGATTTGAGGAATTTGCATTTATTTGCGTTTAGTTTTAGGTTATAGTTGCGTAATCGTTGAAGAACTTTGACTAGGTTGTCATTGTGGTGCTTTATACTGCATCCGAAAACCATGATGTCGTCTACATACAAAAATGCTGAGTGGCTTAGGCCAGTTAGAGCGATGGTGAGCATTCTCTGGAAGCTGTTTGATGATATCTTCAGCCCGAAAGGAAGTCTCTTGAACTGGTAGTGTCCATCCCCGGTGGAAAAGGCTGTTAATGGTCTTGAGGCTTTGTCTAGCTCTATTTGGTGGAACGAACTTGTCATATCCAGTGTTGAGAAGTATTTCGCTCTACCTAATTTGTCTAGTACGTCTTCCAACCTTGTTAGTGGAAATTTGTCGTTTACGATTTTATCGTTTAATTTTCTAAAGTCGACGACCAATCTCCATTTTTTTTTATCATTCGCACTTTTCTTGGGTACTACTAATAGTGGTGAGTTGTAAGGACTCATTGATGGTTCTATGATATCATTTTCTTCCATTTCTCGTACCTGTCTAGCTATCTCTTCATTTTGTGTTTGAGGTAGTCTATAATTCTTAATGTAGACTGGGTTTTCATCACAAGTGATAAGTTTTTGTTTGTAGAAATTATTTTTCGTAAGGTATTCACCGTCTAGGTGAAAGACATCTTGGAATTGTTCCACAATTTGTAGCAAACTATTGTTAACCTGGTCGTCTAGGCTGTTTGTGGTGATGATTTCTAGTAGTTCGTTCAGTCGATTTTTGTTAAATTCTCTTTGGGTTTTTACTATGTGATAGTGTTTTAGAGGTTCTACCTCGGCTTGGAAATCTTTTATGATCATGCTTTTTCATTTGTGTTTAGTATTTTCACGTGACATATACCCTTCGCCGGGATTATGCTGCTTCCCAAAAATATTCCTTCACCGATCTCTCTACTTTGAACTATGCTGTCCTCTCTCCTGTGTATATTTACTGGTATTATTGCTTCTGTTCTCGCAGGGATTGTTATTTGCCGCATTTTTATTTCTTTAGTGTGTATCGGTAGTATTACGTCGTTTTCGCGTGTACTGAAAGATATGGTAAAAGTTTCGTAATCAATTTTACATAAATATTTGACCAGCATATCTCTGCCAATTATGCCGTCAGTCTCGATTGGAAATCTCTCGTCCACTACTTGAAAAATGTTGTTTATTATAGTATTTTCAACGTCAAACTCTAATTTAATTGTTCCTAAAGACATCGTTGTTTCGTTGGTTATACCCGTGAGTTTACATTTGTTCTCTGTATGTATGTCGTGTTTTATGCAATCGGTTTCGTAAATTTTAAATATTGATATGTCCGCGCCTGTGTCGATTAGAAGTTTTACATATCTGTTTTCTTTTTTATTGTATAGTTTTACGTAATTAGAACTATTATCTGTTATTCTGTATATCTTGTACCTTTCTTTGTATTTACAATCGCTATTACTATAGGCTACTCTTTCTATATTGATTCCGGGAGGTTGCCTTGATCCTCTCGGAAGCCTGACTCGTTTCCCTGGTCCTCTACTATTCGTATTCTTTGGTTTAAGTTGGTCCTAGCATTATTATTTCTGAAATTGGAATTTGATGCGTATGCATTGTTATCTCTATTAAAGATTCTCCTATCGTTAAAATGACGCTGGGTGTTATTCCCAAATGTGTTTCCCCTAAAACGGTCTTTCGGTCTATTATTTGTCCAATTTTTATTGAAGTTTCTATTGTTATTATATCTTGGTCTATTTGACTGATTATTATTGTATCTTTGGTGGTTATTGGACATGTAGAGGATACTGGAATGTTGTGCCTCTGTATTTTCAATCTCTGCAGCTAACGTGGTGGTCTCGGAAAAGTTTTGAGGTCGTGCCGCGAATACAGTATTCCATAGTTGGTCGTTTAGTCCATTTTTGAACACGGTAAGGGCATATGTGTCGTTTATGCTCTTAATAGTATGCCTAGCAGTCTGACTATCATTTGTACCTAATTGATTGACTTGTAACTGATTTAGGTCATTGACAAGATTAAGTATTTTGTCCTTGTACTGGTTGACCGGTAACCTCTTTTGTGTTATGTTAGCTAGCTCAGTATGTATTTGGGGAATTGTTTTCGGATTCTTGTACTTGATTTTTAATTCTGTTTCTAGTTCTGCTATGGTTTTGATTGATTCTACATTTAATAATGTGCGGACATTTGGAAGTAGTTTTACATGTATTATAAAATCTAGCAGCTCAGTTTTACCCTCTGGTGATAATCTTTTTTCAACAAGTTTGGCTATTGTAAAGAAAGTGTCTAATTCTCTGTGCTTTCCGTCGAAAGTAGGTATGGTTTTTAACGCTGTTTCTATATTGAAATCTGCCATGTTATTTAATTTTATTGAAGTTTCTTCTATTTTGAAAGAGATGCCTTCGGCGTTCAGCCGTTCAGTGAGAATCGAGATTAGTTCTCTAGCAATTTCTTTGAAGGTTTTTTTGTATAGCAGATGTTCTCCTTCCTTAATATTCTCGCATATACTGTTGCCTCTATCTTCAAGTGCTGTAGCTTGTTCGAGCTTTTCTTTTAAAGTTTTGACCGTGTAGGTCTTAGTCTTTTTTAGATTTGTTAAGATAGTTTTTAGTTCTGCTATCAATGTTCCTAGCTCTTCTACAGACATTTGTGGTGGGATTATGGTTTTTGAAAGTGTTTAAACATTGTTTCTGTTTAGAACTATATTTCTATCTACTATCTTCCGAGCGTATTTTTTTTGTAAGTTGTTGTATACGTATGCGACAGAGATAATCACTATGAAAAAGACCGAAGTGCTAATTGATTGTTTGTATTCGACTAGGAAATTGTTTTCCACCGTGCTACAGTTGTTGCCCATTGTTGTGTAGAAAGCAAAGACGTATTTATGGGGACGTGTTAATTTAAAGTATTTTACTTTATAGTTATTTATGTTTAAAATATATTTATTCTTATTATTTATTTACTATAACTCCTTAGTTTATTTTCCAATAATTTTCGTTGTTCACCGGTTGAGATGCTTATCACGCGATGCAGAAGTGCTTTTTCCTTTCTTGCCTTGAAAGCTTTGCCGCCTCTCTTCCTTCGTGTGCGTTGTTTATCTTTAGGCTCCTTTATTGTTCTTTTCTTTAAGAACTCTTCTATGCTCCTTGGTCTGGGGCCTGGTAGTGGTGTTGGTCGATAGTGTGGAGCTTGCTTATTCGGCTCGATGATGTATTTTTGGTCTGGATCTGGTCGTATTGATTTCTCCGTAAGGATGAGGCACTTGTTGAAGACTCTGTTGAAGTCTTCTTGCGTTTGCAGCTCTGCTATTTCGCCGTCTTCTAATTTTTCGTCCGGTTCGTGAGGTGCAGGATCGCCATGTGGTGGATTTACGTTGATGTCGTGAGGTGGCACACTTTCGCTGGCATCAAGTGCGCAGCGCTTCCGCTTTTGATACTCGAAAAGGGAAATCCGCTTCAGATGCTTGTTGGCTCTAATTGTTTAGAATCAATTAATTGCCTGAGGGAAAAAGGATATATGGATACCTACAGGCAACTCAATGGTTGCCGCAAAATTGGCGCTGGACTATCCATGGTCCGTGCTGCCGATATTTCTACGTTTATTTGCCGATAAGAAGGCAAGAGTTCTTGACTGCCAAAATAGTAGGCAGTCTAATGGGACAGTAATAACGCTAGTTATGTCTCCAAAAGAACTGTGTTTATTCATTCCATTATTCGTCTTAAATACTAATTCCATTACCTATCTTATCCTTACTCTAATTCTATTTACTTATTGGTTAATTGATTGCGTTGCATTCCCACGCTGTAAATTTGCTGAGTAGTCAATATTGCATCAAATTGATGCACGCGAATACAATTGGGTCATTGCACGATTGTTTACTTGATCGAGTCAATTTAAAAAGCTTGATATGATTTTCTAATTTTGTGAATGAGTTGATTTAATTGAGAAGCTTGATTTAAGTTCCCGTAGGTACTCACAGCGTAGGAATTGCATAAGCTTAGGCGTGTGCATAGGGTGGTGAAGTCGCATGGTTTTGTATATTGATTTAAGTATATTACAATAAGACATTTCGCTTACAACGCTAAAAAGACAACCCGAAGAAGCGAAGGGAAATATGGGAAATGCTTACAGTACGGTGCAGCTAAAGCTATGTTCCAAAAATAAATGTTACCATTGGGCATTCCGAGAATGGTGTAAACTTCGAATGTCATCCCAAATAAATCTGCAAAGTGTGCGGTCAAGATGGTCGTGATGTGTGACAGTGGCATAATATATATGATTGATTGTATACCATATCTCGGAAAAGAAACCAGCGCAGGAGGTGTACCTTTGGGAGAGTACTTGGAAAGAAACTTAGTCGCAGTATACAAGAAACGAACAGAAACGTGACCATGGACAATTGATTCACATCAGTGCCACTAGCTAAACAGTTATTTTAGCTGCCTTATCAATTGATACTTATAGGGACATTACGAGTTTATAAAAGAGAAATTCTTGAAGAAATTAAAAATAAACGTTCCAGAAACATCACTACATCGATGTTCTGTTATGATGGTTCCATAACACTTCTTTTTTACAAAACTAAACTACAGTGGCTCAATAAAGAAGTCGGACACATACCTACTTATATTTCAAAAGGGGATAAACTGCCCAAGAATGCACTTCAGACAAAAACTAAATATTTTTTTTAACTGCGTATCATTTGTTTATGAAAAATAAAAACATTGAAAACTTAACTCAATTTCATGATTTTATAAAAATTAAAAAGAAAAATGTGCGTAAAATTCATGCCAAAAAAGAACTCGGACAGGTGGCAGTACTCTTTTTCCCTTTGGGTTTAAAAGGGGAATTCCCGGATTTTATGTACTTGACAGCTTTGCGCATTCAACTGAATCAAATTAAAGGCCTGAATTTGTTATTTGTGTGAAATTGTGAACTTAAAATTGAAAATGGGAAGGCAACGTGGCCAAAGTTCTTTAGAAGTAAGACAACTTGTTATAAAATATTATAAAGAAGGGAAATCGGTCCGTGATATTGCAAAAATCGTAAATAGGGCACACTCTACAGTTCATGACATTACTAAACGTTATAAATCATCAAAATCAGTGGAAAATAAACAAAAAAGTGGTAGACCTAGAGTACTTTCAAAGTCAGATGAACGGTGGATTGTACAACAAATTTATAAAAACCCGAAGTTAAGTGCTCCTAAACTAGCCAGACAAGTATCGGAATATCTTAAGAAAACTGTAAACCCCGAAACTATAAGGCTAGTTTTGAGAAGAAGAAATTTACACGGGAGAGTAGCCCGTAAAAAACCGTTTGTGAGCAAGTGCAATAGAAAAAAGAGACTCAAATTCGCGAACAGCTACAAAAACAAAGACTTTTCGTTTTGGTCTACTGTGTTATTCGCAGATGAAAGTAAATTTAATATATTTCGATCCGATGGACAATGTTATGTGTGGCGAAAACCTAACCAAGAGCTCCAAGAGCGCAATCTACAGTCTACTGTGAAACATGGAGGTGGCTCAGTGATGGTCTGGGGCTGCATGTCCGCAGCTGGCCCAGGTAATCTTTGTGTAATCAACGGAATTATGGACCAAACAAAGTATTTGAACATTCTAAAAGAAAATTTGGTGCAGAGTGCTAACAAATTGGGAATAAAAGAGAACTTCCAATATTACCAGGATAACGATCCAAAGCACAAAGCGCTCAATGTTCGATTATGGCTGCTGTACAATTGTCCGCATGTGTTGGAAACACCTCCGCAATCCCCCGATATAAATGTTATCGAGCATTTATGGGCTTATTTGGAGAACCAGTTAAAAAATTATACTATTAGGAACAAGCAACAATTGGAGTCAGCACTTCAAACCGAATGGGCCAAAATTGATCCTTCTCTTTGCAAAAAACTTGTAGAGTCCATGCCAGCAAGACTAACAGCCATAAGGAAAAATAATGGATTGCCAACCAAATATTAGAAACCTTTAATAATATTTTAAACTTTATGAAGAATTAAGTGTCCGAGTTCTTTTTTGGCATGAATTTTATACACTCTTTTTCCTTTTAATTTTTATAAAATCATGAAATTGAGTTATGTTTTCAATGTTTTTATTTTTCATTAATAAATGATATGCAGTTAAAAATATATATTTAGTTTTTGTCTGAAGTGCATTCTTGGGCTGTTTATTCTCTTTTGAAATGGAAGTAGGTATGTGTCCGACTTCTTTATTGAGCCACTGTATCAAGAATGGATTACCTGATTTCACAATGGCGAGCATGCGAAGAGTGTCGCTACGAAGTGAAAACGAGCATGGCAGGCGAATCCAAAAAAACTCGGCGATTAAATGATGGAATTCGAGGGTGTAGAGTCGTTGTACGAAGAGTATATGGTCCTCTTCAAGTCAAGAATTAAGGAATATGAGCCTTTAACCAAAAGCGCACGCTCACAAGGAGCTGCCGCAACACACGGGGGCAAAAAAGTGGATTTGCCATTGGATCGGATCAAAATGCCTCACTTTCAAGAAAACTACGCCAATTTGGCGTCGTTTCAAGACCTCGTTACCACTTTAGACTTAGCTTAGTGCAAAAGATGCATTATCTTTGTTCATCAGTGTCGGGCGAAGCGGAACAGCCCATCAAGCACTTGAGCATTACGGGCAGTAATTACGAAGACCACGATGTGCAAACGGTACGGAAACAAGCGCGCAGCCGCTAAGCTAATTTGGAACATTAAGCCTACGAGTCCTAACAGCAGCAATAGCATTAAGCACATGCTCAAAATTACGAACGAGATTTTGGATAGTATAGAAGCTTTGGCAGGAAAGATAGGCAATATACTGCTTACTCATTATTTACAGCAACGATTAGATAGTCAATCTTCTCCAGAATGGCAGAAGTACATGGGGGCTTCTAACGAGATTCCGATAATAACAAGTTTGTGGAGTTTCTCACTCAACGCCTTGTGATCCTAGAAACCACAACCAGCAGCGTCCGAAATATGGCATTCATATCGCGGTAGTAACAAGAATGTGTTACGTACCTAGCATAAAATAAATTTAAATTATCTTCGCGCCTTTTCTGCCCGAAATAACTAAAATCAGGGAAATACCTACCTGGCAACGATTATCTGAGAGTGTAAAGCTCGCCAAGCTCCGAAAAGCTGTTCCAACGCGTCATCTCGCTCCAACCCTCGGATTTTGCTCAAGCTTTCGCGAATACGAGTGATCAATCACGCCACGCTACGCGAAAAGTATCTTTTCGATGTTCGACGTGCCGGAAATGGTGAGTGGACGGAGGTGAGTCGAGGTAGAGCGCGAGATCAATTAAGTTGGGCCATTTTTGGGTCGTATTGTTCAATTAAGAATTTCGATTGTGATAAAATCATTGACTGTTTTATGTGTTTTCCTTGAAAAAGAAACCACGACTCGGTGAGCTAGTCGCGGAAATATGTTAAATCTGGACTGCCACTATACGGTCGACTTTGAAACAGTCTCGGATCCTCGGGTGTGTGCGCGAAGTCGGGATTGTGACAAATGGCGCCCAATCTATGGGACCTTTTCCATATTCTTTCTATTTACTTCGTGTCTATTCTACGGCAGTATATCTGCAAATTCTTTCGTGTTTCAAGTTTTTCTTCGTAAATTCGAAAATCGTGTTGTGATGTGTTAGCCGCGTGGTAGTTTGAGTCAAGTAAGCTTTTGTAGCACTTGTTGTCGCTTCATACGTTTTGATTTCGTCGCTAACGACTCTCGAACTTATCTAAACCAACTTCTTCTTGAATTTAGTAAATTTTGGCTGAAAACTGGTAGTGTCGCGCAAATTGTTCGATTCATGGGTGAATTCCTTACACATGTACTTCGCAATTTGAGTGTTCGACATCCGGTCCCAGTAAAAAAATATATTAACGTAAAGTCTGAAAATTACCCATTCTTACATCGCTGCTTTTGTGGAGGAAAGCAATCACACACTTTAATATCATAATTATATAAAACTAAAGTACAAAACCAATACATTTGTAATGTACTTAAATCAATATATATATAATGTACCAAAACCATATGACTTCACCATCCTATGCACACGCCTAAGCTTATGCAATTCCTACGCTGTGAGTACTTACGGGAACTCAAATCAAGCTTTTTAATTAAATCAACTCGTTCATAAAATTAGAAGATCATATCAAGCTTTTTGATTAAATTGACTCAATCAAGAAAACAAGCGTACAATGACCTAATTAAATTCGAGTGCATCAATTTGATGCAATATTGATTACTCAGCAAATTCATAGCGTGGGAATGCAAGATAATCAATAATTGATAACAAAATAGAATTAGAGTAGGGATACGATATGTTATGAAATTAGTATATAAGAAGGATGACCGAATAAAGAAAATCAGTTTTTGTAGTTACAACCATAAGGTCTGCTGTTTTATTTAGCAGGCTGCCTTCTAAATTCGGCAGCACTACTACAAAACCATTTGCCTGTTAAACTCGGCAACTTAGTAAAATATCGGCAGCATGGACCATGGATGGACCAGCGCCAATCTTGCGGCAACCATTGAACTGCCTGTAGGTATCCCCGAATTCCCCTTTTCTCAAGCAATTAATTGATCTTAATCAATTAGAACCAGCAATCATTCGAAGAGGATTTCACTCTTTGAAGCGCTGCACGCCATCTGTCAGCGAACGTGTCCCACCTCACGGCATCAATGTAAGAACACAACATGGCGATCCTGCACCTTACGATCCTGCGGACGAACAATTAGAAGACTGGGAAATAGCAGAGCTGCATACGCAAGAGGATTTCGACAGAGTCTTTGTTACGTACCATAAAGTAAATTCAAATTATCTTCGCGCCTTTTCTGCCCGAAATAACTAAAGCTTATAACTACCTACCTGGTAATGACTATTTGACAGTGTAAAGCTCGCCAAGTTCCGACAAAGCTATTCAAACGCGTCATCTCGCTCCAACCCTCGGATCGTGCTCAAGCTTTCGCGAATACGAGGATCGATCACACCACGCTACGCGAAAATAATAGCTTTTGAATGTTGGAGATGCCGGAAATAGGGCGTGTGGGAAGATTGGCGAGGAGTCTGGCGAGCAGGACGGACGTCTCGGATTTTAGAAGCGATTGAATTCAAAGTTCGCGAAGATTTGATGGTGCTAGAAACTGGAGCATTTGGTTGTCCGCTTCAAGAAGGCCTATTTTAGTGAAGCTACGTGAAAACGAGTTCAAAAGTGGGTGGAGAAGGCGAAGCAACGGTGCGCATATCTAGACCCTGTATAGGAGTAAAAAAAAAACGAAAACATGAACAACAGAAAGTGTGGTTAGGAATTTCTCTTTTGTAACGTGATTATCGCATAACTAGTATCGAATTTCTATGTTTAAAGTGTGGTTAGGAATTTCTCTTTTGTAACGTGATTATCGCATAACTAGTATCGAATTTCTATGTTTAATTTGTCTGAGGATAAGTGAATGCAAAAACAATCGATTGTTGAAAACTCCAGAAAGAGTTCATATTTGTATAGTTTGTCCAGATTAATTAAAGAAAAAAAAATGGAATAAAATTAACCTATAAGTGATGTGATTGTTTTCTTGAGCAGGGGTGGTGCGTGTTCGAACGCGGTTCTGGTGATTCTTCTTTTTGTCCAAAACCCACGACTCGGTGAGCTAGTCGCGGAAAAATGTAAAATCGGGACCGCCACTATGCGGTCGTCTTGGTAGCAGTCCCGGCGGCGCGTGTACTCACTAGGCATCCGGGGTCGAGGAGCGTCCAAAATGGTGGGGCACTCGATCTCGGATCCTCGGGTTTGCGCGCGTGGTCGGGATTGTGACATCTTCAACAAATGCCTCATCAGTACGGAGAAATCCATACTACATATAGACACCAATAGGCAAAAATACACCATCGAGCCGAATACACAAGCTCCACACTATCGGCCGACACCACTACCAGGACCAAGACCAAGAAACATAGAAGAGTTCGTAAAGAAAAGGACAATCAAGGAGCCTAAACATGAACAACGCATACGAAGAAAGAGAGGCGGCAAAGCATTCAACGCGAAGAAGGAAAAAGCACTTCTGCATCGCGTAATAAGTATTTCAACCAGCGAACAACGAAAATTGTTAGAACATAAATTAAGGAGTTATCGTAAATAAATTTAAAACATGAAAACCATAAGGCAAAATACTTTATAATACATTCAATTAACACGTCCCCATAAATACGTCTTTGCTTTCTACACAACAATGGGCAACAACTGTAGCACGGTGGAAAACAATTTCCTAGTCGAATACAAACAGTCAATTAGCACTTCGGTCTTTTTCGTAGTGATTATCTTTGTTGAATACGAATACAATAACTTACAAAAGAAATACGCTCGGAAAGTAGTGGATAGAAATATTGTCCTAAACAGAAACAATGTTTAATCGCTTTAAAAAACCATAATCCCACCACAAATGTCTGTGGAAGAGCTAGGGACATTGGTAGCAGAACTGAAAACTATCGTAACAAATCTAAAAAAGACCAAGAACTACACGGTCAAAACTTTAAAAGAAAAGCTCGAACAAGCTACAACACTTGAAGATAGAGGAAATAGTATATGCGAGAATATTGAGGAAGGAGAACACCTCTTATACAAAAAAAAACTTTAAAGAAATTTCTAGGGAACTAATCTCGATACTCACTGAACGGCTGGACGCCATCTCTTTAAAAATAGACGAGACTTCAATAAAATTAAATAACATGGCAGACTTCAATATAGAAACAGCGTTGAAAACCATACCTACTTTCGACGGAAAGCACAGAGAAATAGACACATTTTTTACAATAGCCAAACTCGTTGAACAAAGATTATGACAAGAGGGTAAAACTGAGCTGCTGGATTTTATAATACATGTAAAACTACTTCCAAATGTCCGCACGTTATTAAATATAGCGTCAATCAAAACCATAGCAAAGCTAGAGACGGAATTAAAAATCAAGTACAAGAATCCGAAAACAATTCCCCAAATACATACTGAGCTAGCTAACATAACACAAAAGAGGTTACCGGTCAACCAGTACAAGGACAAAATACTTAGTCTTGTCAATGACCTAAATCAGTTACAAGTCAATCAATTAGGTACAAATGATAGTCAGACTGCTAGGCATACTATTAAGAGCATAAACGACACATATGCCCTTACCGTGTTCAAGAATGGACTAAACGACCAACTAAGAAATACTGTATTCGCGGCACGACCTCAAAACTTTTCCGAGACCACCACGTTAGCTGCAGAAATTGCAAATACAGAGGCACAACATTCCAGTATTCTCTACATGTCCAAAAACCACCAAAGATACAGTAATAATCAGTCGAATAAACCAAAGTATAATAACAATAGAAATTTCAATACAAATTGGACAAATAATAGACCGAGAGACCGTTTTAGCAGAAACACATTTGGGAATAACACGTCATTTCAACGATAAGAGAATTTTTAGTAGAGATAACAATGCACACGCATCAAATACCAATTTCAGAAGTAATAATGCTAGGAATAACTTAAACAGTAACCAAAGAATACGAATAGTAGAGGACCAGGGAAACGAGTCAGGCTTCCGAGAGGATCAAGTCAACCTCCCGGAATCAATATAGAAAGAGTAGCCTATAGAAATAGAGATTGTAAATACAAAGAAAAGCACAAGATATACAGAATAACAGATAATAGCTCCAATTACGTAAAACTATACAATAAAAAAGAAAACAGATGTGTAAAACTTCTAATGGACACAGGCGCGGACATATCAATATTTAAAATTTACGAAACCAATTGCATAAAACATGATCTACGTACAGAGAACAAATGTAAACTCACGGGTATAACCAACGAAACAACGATGTCCTTAAGAACAATTAAATTAGAGTTTGACGTTGAAAATATTATAATAAACAACATTTTCCAAGTGGTAGACGAAATATTTCCAATCGAGACTGACGGCATAATTGGCAGAGATATGCTGGTCAGATATTTATGTAAAATTGATTACGAAACATTTACCATATCTTTCAGTACACGCGAAAACGACGTAATATTACCGATACACACTAAAGAAATCAAAATGCGGCAAATAACAATCCCTGCAAGGACAGAAACAATAATACCAGTAGATATACACAGGACAGAGGACAGTATAGTTCAAAATAGAGAGATCGGTAAAGGAATATTTCTGGGAAGCAGCATAATTCCGGCGAAGGGCGTATGTCACGTGAAAATACTAAACACAAATGAAAAAGACATGGTCATAAAAGATTTACAAGCCGAGGTAGAACCTTTAAAACACTATCACATTGTAAGAACACAAAAGGAATTTGACAAGAATCGACTGAACGAACTGCTAAAAATCAATCACACAAACAGCCTAGACGACCAGGTTAACAATAGTTTGCTACAAATTGTGGAACAATTCCAAGATGTCTTTCACCTAGACGGTGAATACCTTACGAAAAATAATTTCTACAAACAGAAACTTATCACTTGCGATGAAAACCCAGTCTACATTAAGAATTATAGACTACCTCAGACACAAAATGAAGAGATAGCTAGACAGGTACGAAAAATGGAAGAAAACGATATTATAGAACCATAAATGAGTCCTTACAACTCACCACTATTAGTAGTACCCAAGAAAAGTGCGAATGATGAAAAAAATGGAGATTGGTCATCGATTTTAGAAAATTAAACGATAAAATCGTAAACGACAAATTTCCACTAACAAGGCTGCAAGACGTACTAGACAAATTAGGTAGAGCGAAATACTTCTCAACACTGGATATGACAAATTCGTTCCACCAAATAGAGCTAGACAAAGCCGCAAGACCATTAACAGCCTTTTCCACTGGGGATGGACACTACCAGTTCAAGAGACTTCCGTTCGGGCTGAAGATATCATCATATAGCTTCCAGAGTATGCTCACCATCGCTCTAACTGGCCTAAGCCACTCAGCATTTTTGTATGTAGACGACATCATGGTTTTCGGATGCAGTATAAAGCACCACAATGACAATCTAGTCAAGGTTCTTCAACGATTACGCAACTATAATCTAAAACTAAACGCAAATAAATGCAAATTCCTTAAATCAGAAGTTGTTTACTTGGGACACCTCATAACATCCGAGGGAATAAAAACAGACCCAGGCAAGCACAACGTGATCAAAAATTACCCAATACCAAAGAATGCGGATGACGTTAGAAGATTCGTAGCTTTCTGCAATTATTATCGTCGTTTTATCCCAAACTTCGCAGAAACGGCAAAGAGCCTAAACTCCCGGCTTAAGAAAAAAGCACCGTTTATTTGGGAAAAACAACAACAAAAAGCATACAAACTTCTAAAACAAAAACTAATTACGCCACCGATACTCCAATATCCCAATTTCGAAAAACCATTCATCCTAACAACGGACGCATCAAATTTTGCACTAGGAGCAGTTTTATCTCAAGGAGAAATCGATGCAGACTTACCAATCTCATATGCAAGTAGAACTCTAAATAAACACGAGTTAAATAAGCCCATCATAGAAAAACTTTTTTAGGCCGTACCTATACGGACGTAAGTTCAAAGTGGTATCTGACCACAGGCCATTGGTATCGTTATTTACGATTAAAAATCCGTCCTCCAAACTAACCAGAGTCAGACTGGATCTGTCCGATTATGATTTCCAGATAATATACAAAAAAGGTAACATAAATACCAACGCCAACGCATTGTCGAGAATAGAACTAGATTCTGATATGCTCAAAACCATGATCCCTCCTATGAACGATGAAAATAAAGGCACAAAACTAATGGCGATTACTAGAAGTAAATCTAAGAAACAAGGAATAAGTGAGATGACAGAAATTAACAACAAAAATAAAGGGAAGGATAACCTTATTGTGTTTAATTGTACATCATTATCAGACATAACAGGGGCATTAAAATTGAAATTCAAGATGCTGCCCAACAATAGTGAAAGAACTAATACGACGCGAAAAAGAGATAACATGGATAAAAATGTTAGCATAACGCGAGAAAACAATAATATCATTGTGTACTGTAACGATAAAATGACCGAGAAATCCGTTTCCGTCAACAAGTTACAGGTAACAACTAGTAACATCGTCAACTATGACACGAAATTAGTTTCGGTCATAAAAAAGTTATTAGGTTATTCCACCAGCTTCGAAACAATCAGCGCAGACAAATGGTGACACCGAGATGATTAGCTCTGGAGCAGATGCCGATGACTTCATCCAGGTGCTGAAACGACAAAACAAGAAGAAAGAGGAACGGCAGCCAGCCACGAAAATCACTGGTATCCCAATAGCGGAGCCATCTGCGGCGAAAACAAATCCGCCACAGATGCTGAAGAAAGCCAGCAAAATACCACCCATAACAACCTTCCGACAAAGCGGCACTGACCTGGCTAGGCTGCTCAACAAAACATCTGGCATCAAGGATTTCCAGCTGAAGCGAGTGTCGAACGAAAAGGTGATCGTGAAGGTCACCAACTTGGAGGACTTCGAGACTGCTAAGTCCGCGCTGGACACTGTGCACGCCCCATTCTACTCCTACACTCCAAAGGAGAACAAAAAGCAGACGTTCCTCTTGAAGGGCCTGGACGCGGATGAAACACCTGCAGATGTGCTGACCGCACTGAGGACAGCAAATAACATTAACTTTTTGTCCGTCAGCCGATTTACTACTCGGAGATCCACAATGGAAAAGCGTTTGCTACCAATATTTCTGGTGCAGCTCCCAAGCGACGCACAAATCAGCGAGCTACAAACCATACGGTATGTTAATTTCCAAGCCGTTTGGTGGGAACGTCTGCAACGGACCGAGATCATGCAGTGGTTTCGGTGTCAGCGCTTTGGGCACTCCTCGGCTAATTGCAGAATGGAGTATCGCTGCGTCAAATGCAGCAATCTTCATGAGCCACAACAATGTCCTTTACAAGCGAATGATGCCAAGGACAAAGTCTTCTGCATTAACTGTGAGCAGTATGGTCACCCGGCATCCTTCCGTGGGTGTCCAGCCTATAAACGACTGGAAGAAATGAAGAAGAGTTCAACATCTGACACTACTTCAAAGCCTAAACCATCCCAGCCGAAGCCAGCAATGGCCAACCTGAGACCAGGAGTCTCATTCGCTGCAATCAGCAGAGGTGCAGCGACATCAAGCCTAGCCATGACCTCAGCCCCACAGCCAGATGCCACGAATGGTATACTCTTGGAAATTCTGAACAAATTAGATATTATTAATAATGTAGTAAGAGATCACTCACATAAAATTAATTTACTTTTTAGCCATGCAGATCTGAACCATGTCGGAGACTAATCGCGGCGCGTCATTTCTAGCGATTGATGAGTTACAGCTCATTTCAATCAACGTCAATTCCATCGCGACGATTCACCGCCGGTCGAATCTGCTCGATTTTGTTGTCAGGCAACAGCCTGATCTTGTGCTACTCACAGAAACCCGCCTGAATTCGAGACATTCGATGGCATTCAAAGACTTTGAATTCGTGATAAACGATAGGGTCAAATGTGACGGAGAAGTCGGTACCGGGATTCTGGTTAGAAGGCCCTTTCGTTTCACGGTGGTGGAGAGAGCCGAATTCAAGGTGTTTGAATCCCTGGAAGTCTCAGTCATCAAATTTCCCCTGCTGGGCGGTGATAGCCTGTTTGTTATCTCTGTTTATGCAGCCGGAAACAATAAGTCCAAATTCCGCGACGAATTCCATTCCCTGTTCCAGATACTCGAATTGGATAGGCTGCACAATTTCTATGCACTTGCCGGCGACCTGAACGCCAGGCACAAATCGTGGCTGAACGCCACCAACAACCCGAGGTGTATTCCTGGAATCGTGGTTAACACAGTGCCAGATAGAGTACAGGTGTCGACTCTACGGGCCGGAATTTGAATTTGCGCTTATTTGTGTGAAGTGGCGAAGCGGACGTCGCGTTTTCGGCTCTTGATTTTCGATTGTTTGTTTTTTCAAATTCCGCATTCGGTCGTTGGTTTGGCTCATCGCGAATCCTGTTCCCGTTTCCGAATTCGCGAACAGGACAGTCTTGACGCAGAAACGGGTGGCGCTCTTTTTAAAAAAATATACCCACACCCTCTTCGTCAGTGAAAACTCCTTGCTAGTGAAAACTGTTTGCTAGTGAAAACTCCTTGCTAGTGAACGTGTGCAGGTATCAATAGTTGGGTCAAATTATAGTGAAAGACTCCGCGGTAACGTTATGTTTGTATGGTTTTCGCGTTCGTTTCCGATTATCAGCTCTGAGTGATGGGCGCGCCAGAAGCCGAAAATTTGCAATTCAGTGAGTGAGAGAGATTACAAAGAACTTTAAAATCCCAATGAAGTGTAAAATTAGCGACTTCCCAATTTAGTTGATATGCTAAAATACCTTATATAAGGTTTTCAATACTCACATACAAAACTTTTCAATAAAATTTATTGCTTTTTCAAATTGCAATGCCGCGTATTTTCGTTGTTTCTGTTGATCGGGCAGCCCCAACTGCTTCGATCAGTCGCGGAATCGCATCGGGTACTCGCTGAATTCGTTGATTTCACGCACACTAGCGTTAAGTCAGCTGATTTTGGCATGCACACGTACACGGTTAACTTTTATAAAATGGCGAGCTCGTCTCTCTACATATGCACATCCTGGCCTGGAGAAATTTGAATACGAATTTCAACCTACTCTTTCGCGCGCGAGCTTGGAAACGAAAGCCAGAGCGCTCTCTCTGATAGAAGGGGTAATTTTGCATGTTTTGTCTCAAGTCGACTTTGATAGCTCGGAGTGTCCGTGCTATATATTCTTTATGCTATGGCCGTGGGAAAATGATAGAAAAGTTTTGTTGGCTTATGTATGTGTGTGATGTGAAGTTGGACACACACGTAGCCGAGCGACTCATTGCTAGGCGACGACTACTTGCAAAGTGGCCATTCCTTGGGTTATCGTGCTGAAGTAAAGAGATAGTGCTGTGTAACAACCATTGAAGGGATGTAGGGTAGATCGCCTCCTCGCGGTGCATCCTGGATAACGCTAAATGATCTACCACGGCACGACTTAGAATGTTTTCTGGACAACTCTCTCGTCTTAACGACTACTTTTGATGTTTTGGGCTGGTAGCTGTGGTATTCTGTCACCTGAGTACGCAAGAGTGACATCTTGCGGAAATGGCTTTCAGGCTAATGCCACTGCTGCCTCCGTCCCGGTAAAACCCTGGCAGGCCTCGCGGTACGTTCGAAACTCGTCGCCACTAGTCTGGCCGTGTAGGTTCAGTTGAGTTCAGACCCCTGATTAGTTCCTGGCCCGGCTCAGAGCATATATCCTCATAAGGGAATATGCCAACCCTTGCATGGCCTCCCTGCTTCGGCATAGACAACCATGGGGCCTCAGGGAAACTGCACAACGAGTAGAGATAGCGGCTGCGAGGGGGGACCCAATTGCAATGAATTCAAATAATAATTCAAACAAGAATGATAAAAAGGAAGATCCACTCAGCCCGGAAGGGAAGTGGACAAAAGTTACGCGTCCTTCTGGTGGGAAGAAGACCGTGACGTCCAATCGGACAACGACCAGCCTATCCCCCACTTCTTCGAGGGGTGCATGTACCAAGGCAGCTATGCCAGGGACAAGCACCTCCTCAGGTAAGCCAATTGGCGCTAGCGGCAGCACCAAGGCAACGGCGAATAAGCCGGCCCGTACGGTTGTCGCTGCGCCCTCCAACACCGCTTTCACTTCAGGTGTTAAGAAGCAGCAAAACCCCTCAGTTGCGGCTTACAGGGACAGAAGATCTGCCTTCAAAGTCCTTAAAAATCTGAAAGATTTATCTCCTGAGGGACTTTCCCACAAGGACAAAATCTCCCTTGAATGGGGGACAGCAACAGTAGAGGCTCATAAAGCCTCTTTAGCAAAGCAAGGGGCTACTCACAAAAGATGTACGTCTAGTGAGGCAGCCCAAAGTCAACCGAGTGCCCAACTGCAGGTCACCAAAAGACCAAGATTGGTCGCGCCCAATCCTGCCAAGGGCAGGAGTTTTAGCGAAGTGGCTAAGTGCAGCCTGGTATGGGCTGTCATCGACAGGAGTAGCAGCGATGGAACCATCTCACCGTCAAACTGGAAGATGGTAGAAATCGCTCTTCTTCGGGTGTACAAAGCCATACTGGAGGCAAACCCAGGCCCTCCACCAAGTTGTCGTGATGCTAGCTGGTACCAGGGTCACGTTAAATTGATAGCCTGCACAGATCAACGTTCAGCGGATCTTTACAAGCAGGCTATAGGTAGATTGGGAGAAGTCTGGCCTGAGGCAAAGCTGGACGCTGTCTCCAGGGAAGATATCCCGAATAGGCTTCGGTCCAGGGCGTGGATACCGGCGGAGCCATCCACACCGGAGGAAATTGTTGAGCTTATCAAGCTCAGCAATGCTGATCTTCCGGTGGACAACTGGAAGGTAGCCAAGGTAAGCGAGCCCAGCAATGAACAGCGAGAGGCCCTCATTATCCTCAACGAGGACGCACTAGCTCCGTTGAAGTCGAAGGGCGGGGTGATAAGCTACGGTTTCTCGGCTATCACCCTGCGAGTATATCGCAAGGACCGTACTGGGAAGGCAGTACGGGAACCGAGCAAGGAGAGTGGAAGCGAGGGAACTGTGGAAGCATCAATAGACCCGACCGTGGACCTCTCTGAGTCAGATCTTCTCTCCGATGACGGAAGAAGCACCACCTCCACTGCGGGGTTGGCTGGGGACCTTCTTAGATCCCTCGACCTGGTCGAGGAGGAGGAGATGTCCTTATCTGACGAGGAGGCGGATAAAACATTGTGTCGCGATGCTGAGGTTTCTGCAGATTAACCTCCGTCACTCGAAGGCGGCATCCGCCGCGCTGCTCCTCCACCTGGCTCAAAAACAAGAGGAGCTAATACTGGCCCAGGAACCTTGGGTTGTTGGAAACCGGGTTTGCGGGTTCAACATGAAGGGATACAACACAGTATCCTTCAACACAGCAGGTAAACCGAGAGCTTGCATAATCGTAAAGGAAGGCTTGAAGTTTTTAACCTTGTATAATTTCAATGACCAGGACACCGTTGCGATAGCAATGGAAAGACAGTCCAAACCCCTTTGGGCAGTCTCCTGCTATATGGCGCATGATGTTCCGCCACCTCCAACTAGCCTGCAGAGGATCACAAGGGAAGCCACTGCAAGAGGCATCCCTTTAATAGTCGGAGCGGACGCCAATGCCCACCACCATCGCATCTGGGGTAGCACCGACACGAATAAACGGGGTGAGTCACTATTTGAATTCATCTTATTACATGACTTAGCCCTAGCTAACAATGTTGAGGATCCTACCTTCATTACGGCAAGCCGTAGGGAAGTTTTGGATATCACTCTAACGAACCAGCACTTGTATCACGCCATCAAAGGATGGCATGTATCACAAGAATGCTCGTTCTCCGATCATTTATATATAAGGTTCGATGTGGCTTTTGACCCTCCGAAAAATCCAACCTTCATCAACAAAAGGAGGATGGATTGGGTCAAATACCAATCAGTATTCGAGTCTACACTAGAAGGTGGATCTCCAAAGATTGAAGACATAGGTGGTCTGGAGAAAGCCGTTGGGACCCTTACATTTGCCTTCAATGAAGCAGCAAGATCTGCATGTAGTCCAACGAAGCCTAGAGGGAAATATAAGCCCCCATGGTGGAATAGTGACATTGCGGAGCTGCGGAAGGAATGTAGGAAGTCCTTCAATCGGGCTAAAGAATCCAATGACTGGTCTTCCTATAAAATGAAACTGAAAGAGTTTAAATGCTCCATCAGAAAAGCCAAACGCACCTCGTGGAGAAGTTTCTGTGCAGAAATAGAACACTCCAAGGATGTCAGTCGTCTGCGAAAGGTTATGACGAGCTCCCCCTTATTTTTGGGGTCTGTCAAAGATGCGAATGGGGTCTGGACTAAATCCAGCTCTGAGACGCTAGCCATTCTCATGGACACGCACTTCCCGGGCAGTGAGGATGTGGCTGATCCACATACGGCCCCGCTGTGCCTGTAGATGACAGGCTCCTACGCTGGGCAATCAGCTCATTTCAACCTCACCCGTTGAAATCCAGCAGGGAATCAATATAGCGCTTCCATGGCTAAGAGCCATCTTTAAAGCATGTCTACAGATGGCTTACATTCCACAGCGGTGGAAAGAAGCTAAAATAGTCTTCATACCCAAAGCGGGCAAGACATCCCACTCCTCACCTAAGGACTATAGGCCTATCAGCCTCACCTCTTTTCTGCTGAAAACTCTGGAAAGGCTGATAGAGATTCATTTAAGAGCTACTCTGAAACCACTCTCTAATGCGCAGCACGCATATACAAAAGGGAGATCGGTTGAAACAGCTCTTCACTCGCTCACCAGCTATATTGAAAAGTCGCTAAGCGTCAAAGAATACACGCAGGCGGTTTTTATGGACATCGAAGGGGCCTTCAACAATATCAGCCACAAGGCTATTAAGAAGGCACTCGAGGAAAACAATGTGGATGGTGACCTGATTAGGTTTATCGTACAACTGCTAAGCAGCAGGAGCATTAACTCCACACTAGGAGACAGTATCCTAAGAAGGAGGACGTACAGTGGCACCCCGCAAGGTGGGGTGCTATCACCTCTTCTATGGAACTTAGTGGTGGACAAACTCCTGTCAACAATAGAAGCGACTGGCTGCAAAGTCGTAGCCTATGCAGACGATATTGCAATAGCAATATCGGGCAAATTCGTAAACACCCTATCTGAAAGACTTAACTTTGCCCTGAGTATTCTTACCAAGTGGGGCAAAGAGTGTGGTCTGAAGATTAATCCACAGAAAACGGAATTTGTGCTGTTCACAAAAAGGTACAAAATTCCACGATTTCTCCCACCCAAACTCGATGAGATAAGCCTCATACTGTCTCATCAAGTTAAGTATTTGGGTCTAATTCTGGACTCCAAGCTCGCGTGGAAAGCGAACATAGAAGAAAGAACGCGAAAAGCGGCATGCGCAATCTATTGCTGCAAAAGAGCCATTGGGAAAAAGTGGGGATTGAAACCCAAAATCGTATCATGGCTCTATATGGCGATAGTGGAACCAATTCTTCTGTATGGCGCAGTTGTTTGGTGGCCAGCTATTGCAAAAACATCCAATGCAAACTTGCTAAATAGGGTCAGAAGGATTGCAGCTATTGCAATCACCGGGGCCTTACGCACTACCCCGACAAAGGCAATGTTTATGCTATTGAATTGGCTCCCGACGGAGCTCCTTACGAGACAGCAGGCCAAGTGCTCTGCGATTCGATGAAAAGCACTACATCTCTGGCAAGAGGGAAATGTTGGCCACTCCACCATACTTCGGAGGGATGGACTAACGCCAGGGGAAGTAGACCTTGCGCCCCCGATTCCCTGCTTCCATCATAGTTTCAGGTCAGTCATCCTAAGCAGGGATGACTGGGCAATAGAAAGAGGTGGGGTGCAGGAATCGGTCGACATCTACACTGATGGCTCCAAAATGGACGGAAAAGTTGGCTGTGGTGTTTTCTCAGAACAGCTAGGCCTTAAACTATCCTTCCGGCTTCCAGACTACTGCAGTGTTTTCCAGGCAGAGGTCATTGCAATATACAAGGCAGTAGACTGGCTGAGAAATCAGAAAATTTCCATAAGAAACCTGAATATTTTCTCTGACAGTCAAGCTGCTATCTAAGCACTATCCAACGTGTACACCTCATCCATTATGGTGATGGAATGCCGTACACATCTGAACGTTTTGTCACTTCACTGTGAAGTGACTCTACACTGGGTACCGGAACATAGTGATATACCGGGAAATTGCGAAGCGGATGCCTTAGCGAGAGTTGGCACTGTGCTCCAGGAGTATACACTCACACCCCAAGTTGGTCAACCTCTAGCTTCTATAAAGCTAGGATTTAAGCAGCATTACATCAAGGCTGCAAATAGAGCCTGGTTGTTGGAGGAAACCTGCAGGACAACCAGGCAAACTTGGCGTGCACTGAGTTACAGACGCACCAAGCAGCTCCTGAACACGAGTCGTGAAACCTTGAGTTCTATCGTGTCCATACTGACGGGGCATTGTCTAATTGGCAGACACGCAGAAAGGTTGGGCGTTCCCTTCAACGATTTCTGCCGGAGTTGCAGATCGGAAGAAGAGGAAGACACAGTCCAACACTTTCTATGTGAATGCCCGGCACTGTCCAGGAAACGCATGAAAACCTTAGGCTCACCATTCCTGGACAGCCTCACGGAAGTAGCTGATTTAAATATCGGCTGCATAGCCGGCTTCATGCGAGAATCGGGATGGTTCTCGTCATCTCACAGGTTCTAGTGCCGCCCTCGTCTTTTTGTGGTATCACAATGGGCCTATCTTGGCCTAAGTGAGCCATCTTTTCGACAAAGAGGGCTGCCACTACAACCAACCAACCAACAACCATTGAAAATACAATAAAGAGTAATATAATCCAACAGGTTATTGGCCTAGGGCACGCGTTTACTGTGCAGTGTTTTAAAAGTGATTTTAGAGAAAAAGTGATCGATCAAGAGAAATTATAAGGTAAGCCCAGTATAATTTACTAAAAGGTGTAATACCAAAAGGGGTGCACGCATTGGTTTTTTTTTGGTGCGTGTTGAGGCAGAGACCTAACACGTAGCCTCGAACATGCTTGGGAACGAGCAGCGAGCGCATGGGAAGTGTACTTTTTCGCAAACCGGTTCTTTCTAGAAACGTTTTTCGCACGTTGCTATTTTTCGACGCGTCGTGCGTGGCTTGGTGTCCACGGAAACGTCGAAAGTAGATGTACACGAATGCATATATGCATAATATGAGAGAAGTTTTGTTTTCTGAATAGAGTCTCTTAATAAACATCAAGAGTGCAAAATAGAGTTCTAAAGATGAAAACATAAATTAATTCTTTGAAAGCGTATACGCCAACTATCTTTTGTTTTAAATGAAAGTAAATTGCAGTTAAAGTTCCAAACAACAAAAAATTATTTTGTGTAGTAATGCAATTTTTGTTAAATAATCTGAACTAAGTTAATATGTTCAGTTACTAAATATTTCGGAGCTGCGATTGTACGGTGCTTGCTGTGCGGTATTGTATTATCGTCAGCTAGGGATGTCGAAGAACTCGGACTGTTGTCCCGTGTGTGTACGTGGCCAACCGAATTCAACAGGTTTTCATTGCCGTGCGTGAAACCGAGTCTTGAAGAAAGGGGTGCACGTGTGGCGTTACCAGCGACAAAATAATGACTTTATTGTGAATTGATGTTGAGTTTTAAGCTGCGAAGTTGCATGACTGCGATTCGCCCCTGTCGTGTAAAACAAGTCTAATAAAGCAGACGTGAGCCCAATCCCGGAAGAAGATATTTAATTATTTCTACTTGTAGGTGTTAACCCGACACCACACACCTACGTGGTGACGCTACTCGAGGACGAGATGTCTAGTTTCAAGTCGCAACGGGCTGTTGTGCGTTTATTGTGATTTAGAAGCACGAAACAAAAATTACTTTTTTACAAAATTCTGGTAATAGACGAAAAAGAATGCAAACAGAGCTAAGAGAATGTTACATACGATAAATGCATATAAATATATTAATATATTTTGTTTCAAAAACCCAGAATAAATGGCAGAAGGGAAAGCTCTAAACAGCTCAGATGAGTGGAAAGAAGCATTGGTGGGTTACGAAAGCGAGGATGAGGCTTCAGAAATGAATTCACCTGCCTTCGATATTGAAGACAATAAAGATGACAGTCAAGAAGAAAAACAAGAGAAGCATATAGAGAATACCAAAAATGAAGAGAGTAAGTTATGTTTGTGTTTAAATTTGGGAGTGTTTTAAATAGATTAGAGAAAGAGTTCTGTGTAACAACCATTAAAAATACAATAAAGATTAATATAGTCCAACAAAAAATCACCAAAACTCATTTTCCCATGCTTCACACCCAACACCTGTTTGAAATTAACACCGTCTGAATACTGACACCTCGATCACGCGGACGAGTCACGGGACCGGAGGTGACTTCATTAGACTGACTAGATTAGATCACCAGTTGTAAATGTTGTAATTAATAAACGTCTAGGTTCAAAACTCTCACCGAGGTACCGCAAAGAAGTGGTGAAGGAAAACAAACCAATTCTATTTATAAATCAAACAGGGAGAAGCATAAATAAGAGTGACATTCGAAATTAAATATCGTTGCAGGGCTCTCACCATGACGAACAGGAAACTTAAGATTTATTCATATATTTCAATTCGACCAGTACAGGAGATTCATATCCAAAACTTCATCACTTATCGATACCCAAATTCCACAGGGAAATCCTTTCCACCCACTCCTAACGCACGAAATAATCCAGATTCATGATCTTCTAGATAACTTTGAAATATGTAAAACAAAACGTTCGCTGGATTTTTTGGGTTCAGCGATCAAGTGGATTGCAGGGAACCCCGACCATGATGATTTTATCCTGATTAAAGAAAAAATCGAACGGACAATTGGAAATAACAACAAGCAAGTGTTTACAAACAAAGAACACAATGACCGTATTAATAGAACTACCAATGTAACCAATACAATTCTAAATATGATAAAAAAGATGAAATTTTTGAGAATACATTAGCTTTAAGTAAACAGTATATAATTATTAAAGACGATGTAGTATATTCACTATACTTACTATTAGATCCTTATAACTAGGAAAAGCAGATATAGTGAATATAAATATATCATCAAAATCTGAGATAAATACAATTTTTAATAACTTCGATTAAAAAAAATATCCCATACACTAATATCGAGGAAATCTTCGAATTTGCTAGTCCTAAGATCGCAAAAACCTTCACGCACACATTTTATATAATAGATGTACCGCTAACATCCAAAACCAATTACAATAAATCTTTAGTAAAACCTATCAAGAGAAATAATGCTGTAACTAATGTTAATTTTAAAACTGTAACAACCCACGCACACAAAATTTCTCCCAAACGAGTATCAGCAAGCAACCACCTTCCTAGGCCATGACGACAGCGTAACGTTCATTGCCAGCGACAACCGCACACAACATTAGTCATAAGATAAAAACCAACATGTAAGTTAACACGACAAGCACCGTCGGACACACACATAAGCACTACACGTGCCGCCCTAATTTGGAGTCAAAATCTCATTTTACCGTGAATGCATTTCTTGCAAATTCCTTATGTTGTGAAATAATTAACGTAGTCGTTCCCACAATATTTTTGCTTAGCTTTCAAACCCGTGTGTGGTGTCAAGTAAAATTAAGAATTAGCTTGTGAAATATTTTTGTAATTGAATTTAGTATTAAACCGTTCCTAGAGCCGAGAAGTCGTGTTTTATTCGTGGATTATTTTATTTTTTTATTGAACCAAGTATTTAACTTGTTAACTTGTATGTAGGTTAAGAAACTCACACAGTCACGCATCGGCTATTATCTAAAGCCGCGTTGCTCAAAGGAACAGTCAGTGGATGTGGCGCTATTTAGCAGGTGGCATCCGAGCTTCACAGAAACATCTGGAACTTGGAAACATCTTCCAAATAAAGCTAACTATTAGGGCGAAGCATTTATAGCGCTCCTTGGCATCCAAGCTTCCAGCAACACGGAACCTGGAAACAAGAAGCGATATTGGCTGAATGTAAAAAGAGAGTACTGTGTGACTTATTGTAAGAGAGATCCCAAAGCACTACTTTTAAGAAGACCATTTTTAACTTCCCAGTATATGTTCTTGTAATCGCCTCAAAAATCGAAATTGAAATTTTCAACTTTTCTTTACGTTTTGAGGTCTTTAGAGTATATTTTAAGTGTTTTTAGAAAGAAGTATGTGTGTGTGTGTACGTGCGTTCGCGGACAGTTTTTCTACGAGCATAACTCACACAAACAAAGTCGTATCGACTTTGTTGAGGTGTCAATCGATGCGTCTTTGCAGTTTTAAATGCTGATTAGTTTTTGGGAAACTTCGGGCGGGGGAGTTTGCTGTTTTGACCCCTTGAAGGTCATTGTTGTCATGCGCTATATCTCACGAACCAAACATGCGATTTTCATCATCAATCATGTCAATCGACGCGTATTGACGTTTGTGTGATAACATCAAACTTTTTAAAAAATCGTTGGAGCAAATTTTTAATTTTTTAAAAAATAGTGCAAAAAATTAAGGTTTTTTTCATAAACAATAAATTTTTAGCCTGATTTGCAAAGCGCAGTGATCAATGTTTATAAAATTTATATACTCTAAATTGTGCTTGAAAAAACACCACCAAAATTTTTTGTAATGATTATGAAAAAAAATTAAAAATAAAAACCATTAAGTCATTGTGACCTTCAAGAGCATTCATGTCATTCTCTATATCTCGCGAATCAAATATAATATTTGCATCACTAAGATGTCCATCGTCGCATCTTAACATTTTCATGATGTTTTCATGTTTTTAAAAAAATCGTTGTAGCCGTTTTTAAATTTGCAAAAACCTAAAAAAAAAAAATTTTAAATCCTCGTAAAAAATAAATTTTAAACCGGATTTGCACAACACAGTAATAAATGTTTATAAAATTTATATTATCTTATCTGTTTTTGAAGAGAAACCAGCAAACCCTTGCTCCATGATTACAAAAAAAAATTAAATTCAAAAAAAAAATTCAAAGTCACAATGTAAACAGTGTTCATACGAATGATATTACCTGATTACTTTTATTCTAAAGACATTGTAGTTGAATCAATCGAAGTTTATTAATATTTGTATAATTTGAGCAGATTTTTAAGAGTTTTTACAGTACCGTGTTTTAATTTTAATAAAAAAACTGCTGAAATTTTGAAAACCCAAAAAAAAATCAAATTTACATTTGTTGTAATTAACGCTTTGAATGGTCAAATGTTTTTTATTCAAAATTTTGCAAGATCATATACTTTCAAAAGCTTTCATCAAATGAAAAATTGCAGTTTTTAGTAGTTTTGTTCTTTCGTGTTTTTAAGATTTCAATTACTTCCTCCATCATCATACGTAATGCTTTTTACTTTTTACATGCAATTAAACCGATTTTTGACTGCACATTCAATGTTTTTCAAAACCAACTGAAAATAAGAAATAAGTATTAGCCTGATTTTTGAAAAATCGTGAAAAAATACAAACTCAATGATTATGCTGAAGTCATGACGATTTTGAACACAAATATTCAAAATGGCCACCATGCGACAAAATCTCTTCAGTGAGCGTAATAACAAAACTGCATTCATTTTAAAAAATAACAAATAACGTAGAAAAGGCTTTTTAACCTACCCCACCACCCACCGATTGATCCGCATGAATATTCAATCAAACCAATCCACCCCCATCCACCAAAAGCACTACGTATTTAATGGACGCTCCCGTAGATGAAACGATTAATATTAACTCATTCCAATTACTGTTATGAGTACCTCTAATTATTATTATTTAAAGTAGCATTATTTTCGTAATTGTATTCAATATTGTTAATATTTATGTAGATATTACTGGAAAGTTGACCGTGTGGACCTCAAGGATCGCACCTCGCGGCTTGTTAAATAAATGTATTAAACGATCTCGCATGTTTTAATTTTTACTCGAGAATCTAAAAAACATACACCATCATAGAGTCAACTAAAGACTTGGTACATAATTGGCGCCCAACGAGAGGCCGAGTAAAAAAGTCTGAGAACTCAAATAAAAACAAAAGAGGTCTAATACAAACAAAAGGTCTACATAGGTACGGCAAAACAAGAGAAAGAGCCAAAACCTAACAGTACACGCGTACTCAGGAGCCAAGCACACTGTAGTATGGTCATAGACCATCGGTAAATGAACACACAAAGCTTTGTAGCATGTACACAAACAATAAATTGAGCTAAAGCTTTTAACACGTACACGAACCGATCTATTCATTTCACTGTTATATTTAGCACTAATGATTACCAAGAAAATGAACATGATCCCACAATGGATATGAATCATGAATACTAGTAACGATAAATTCTATGAATACTAGTAACGATAAATTCTAGAGTAATGCCCTCGACAAAGTAGCATGAGTTCTAATTAGGGCAATTGTACTCATGAGAACCATATATGCAAATTATACAAGAAACTCATTGTTGAACGGATAGAGTCTTAAAAACTGATGTAATCGAAGCAAAATCATAGCTAATGGTAAGATCATCTTTTGTTTCTCGAATCAACCATGCTTCCTCTTCGTGCCTCAAAGCCAAGTCGGCCAAAGGCAATAAACCAGGATGACGCCCATTGTATCGAGTCATAAATGTTATGGTGGTCAATCATTCAACACCATATCATTCATGGTCACGTTGGGCGCCACGCTGGTTTATTGCTTTTGGCCGACTTGGCTTAATTTGCATATATAAATGATCGAACAATTTGCTGATTTCTCAAAATAAATGTTTTTGCAGTTGAACATTGCTGATTTGCCTTAAAATAATTACATCCACGAATATTGAAAAGAACAGAATTTACCGGTGATCGAACACACGACGACGACAATTATTCAAAAAGAAAATTAATACCCCGACGGGAATCGAACACACGACTCCATGATCGCGAGCTGGTAGTTCTGCTACCTACACTGGACCGCTTCTGCCAGATGTAAAAACTTAATAATCCATTAGCGACGCTAAAAACTTTAAGGACGTTTTTCTCAAAAAAGGACGAGTGTTGCGCTCTAATATTTTAAGGATCGAAAATCCTTGACGTCTTCTACTTATGTGCCAAATTTCGTCCAAATCTGAGATTCCATAACCTGAGCCTCTCCTAGTAAGTATTGGAAATTTGTGTTATAGATTTTAGAGTAGGGAGTAAGTTTAAATTGTATAAAAGGAAAAGAATTAAGAAAATATAGACAGTCTTTTTAGACCTCGCAAAGAAGAGTATTGATTTATTTAATACCTGCCTTGTTATCGGCAGCCTAGTCTCATGCGATACTTTGCCTATCATCGGCAAAATAAAACCCTTGCCTCACAGTGGCAAAGTGTTACTTCAACATTAGCAACCTTTAACTCGGTACATATCGGCTGCACGAGCATTGCTCAGCGCCAAACATGATGCAATCCAAAGATTGCTCGTAGGTTCTAATTGTTTCTCCTCCTTCCCAAAAACTAAAGTGTGTATTCTACAGGAAGAAACTCATCATCTCTCTAGATGAGTATAGGAAGCGGAACCCTCACCTGCACGGAGCAGGTATAGCACCAAACTCACCACAACACATCCTCACTATGAACCTATCAGAGGAACAGTTTCAAACACTTCTCTCAACGATACGCGCACCAGCAGAAGAGAGAAGAAACTTTACGAGTTGCATAGCCAGATACAATGGGGCCCGAGACGCACAAAAAGTAGAAGAGTTCGAAGCAAAAGCGGACAGATTCAAGAGGTGCGAGAAAATGACCGACGATATCGCTCTAGATGGCTTTCCCCTGCTACTAGAAGGATTGGCATCACAGCGGTGGATGGGGAAAAAGAATGAGATTGCAACGTGGCAAGAAGCCATCACAAACCTACGCAAAACATTCGTTCCCTCCAAGCCATATCCCCAGATCTACAGCGAACTGCTCGAGACAAAGCAAAGTGAGCATACCACGACTGACGAATTCATCTGCGAAAAACGCAGTCTATTGGCACAGCTCCCCAGTGGAAAGCACAGCGAAGAGGTCTAAATAGATCTAAATTTTCGGAAGTTTAAATTTGAAAATACGCGAAAACCTTCAACGCCATAAAATCTAGAAGTTAGAAGAACTACTTTTTCGAGCCCGAGAAGTGGGAAAACAAACTGAAAGAACGAGCATCGAATATCCATCGAGTGAGAACCATGAGCGATAACATGGAAAAGAAAAAGATACGGTGCAATTTCTGTCGTTTAACTGGGCACAGTATAGACGCATGCCGCAAGAAGAAACAAGCTAAGACTAACCATCAAGCAGCTAGCGAGCATACAAACCGTTAAAATGCTACGGATGCGGGCATCCAGGGGTCGTAAGAGCCAAATACCCGAAGTGCTCCCAACAGCTACCGCCGGTAGCAACAACAGCCACCAGTTTTTACTTTACCAATGTACAGGCAAGTGAGCAACAAATTAAGCTACGTAGCCGCCCCGCGATTGACGTATGCATAGCAGGCGAAGAAGGATGTGCATTTATCGATACAGGCGCCCTTGCAAGTATAGCAAATTACAGCCTCTATAAGTTGCTGCTAAAAAAGGGGGTTACTTTTAAAGAAGAAGAGACCAAGACAGTGTTGGCTGACGGAAACGGCAAACTGCAAATAGTGCAATACGCCATCGTAGAGATCCAGCTGAAACACAAGAAGATTTCAACACAATTATTGTTATTATCAAATTCGGTGGACAGAGGGACGCTGCTGCGATGTAATTTCATCGAAGACGCCAGTATGGAATTAAGCATCCCACAGAAATTCTGGTATTTCACCGAAAACCATCGAAACAAATACAACGTCACGTATAACGAAGGAAACGTGGCCATTGATCAAACCGCCACGCGTTTTTGTAATTTTGTGGACCTGGAGGTAAAAACGCCCGAACAGAAAAGACCCAACAACGAAGAGCTAAACGTTACGCCACGAATAAAAAAATATTTGGCACTGATGCAATGTCCCACAGGCTTATCCCCAATCAGGGCAACTCCAAGAAAACTCAGCTTCGAACCGATGCAGGTAGATGTCGGTGGCTTCGACGCGATTGAATTACGCCCAGAGGAAGGAGAATCTCTCTCAGCATCAGAACGGGAAAAAATTAATCAAGTATTACTTGAAAACGTTGACATATTTGCAACCAATGGGCCACCAGCGAAATACGCAGTGCACAAAATCGATACGGGGAGTAGCACACGCATAGCCATGCCACCATACCGATTATCGACCAAACAAAAATAAGCTGTAACTGGACATATCCAAGAAATGCTGCAAAAAGGAATCATAGAAGAATGCGAATCCGCATGGGCATCACCCATCGTAATGGTACCCAAGAAGGACGGAGGAACACGGCTGTGCGCCGATTTATGTCAATTAAATGCCATGACCAAGCCCGATCGATATCCGTTACCCCGTATGGGCGATCAACAGCCAATTTCAGCTACATGGCATCGTTAGACTTGCAATCAGGGTATTGGCAAATACCTATGCATCCAGAAGACGAAGAAAAGACAACGATTTGCACACCATCAGGCACGTACAAATTCAAACGAATGTCGTTCGGCCTACGAAATGTCGCTGCAACATTTCAACGACTAATGGACCACCTAAAACGAAAATGCAAAGACGTACGGGAGTTGATTTATATTGATGATGTTTTAATACTCTGTGCGAATTTCAAAGAATTAAAACAGTCCCTTAATAAAGTGTATGAGAATTTACGCAATTTTAATTTGAGAGCTAACAGGACGAAATGTAGATTTGGCTGCCCAGAGCTCAAGTTCCTTGGGCACATTATAAGTAAAAATGGGATACAGGTAGACCCTGGTAAAGTGAACGCAATAACAGCACTACCCAATCCCCTCAGCTTGAAACATTTGATTTCTCATGGTAAAGAAGATTTATACCATCATTTGCTGCTATAGCACAACCCTTATCGAAGCTTACTAAGAAGAATGCTACTTGGGTGTGGTCTAAAGAGCAGCAAGAAGCATATGATCAGCTAAAAATATTATTAACCAGTCCTTCCATATTGCAAAAATCTGACGAAAAAAACAATTCACATTAAGAACTGACGCCAGCAGTTACGCAATTGGAGCAGCTCTATTGCAAGGGGAGGGAACCGATGAGCGTCCTGTAGAATATGCAAGCAGATTCCTAACGCCAGCCGAACGCAACTACAGCACCACAGAACGCGAAGCCCTAGCAATGGTATGGGCAGTAAATAAATTTCAAGGGTATATCGAGGGTCAGCAAGTAGTAGTCACTTCCGATCACCAACCACTCAAATGGTTAATGGCAGTGAAATCGCCTACAGGTAGACTAGCCCGCTGGGCACTACAATTGCAACCCTTCAACCTACAAGTTGAGTACATACCCGGCAAAGTCAACGTAATAGCCGACGCCTTGTCAAGACTATTTTGCAGCGATGAGAATAACATAAATTGTAGTATTTGTTACACAGTCATCGACCTCCCTAGTAAAGATAAGAAAGAAATACGGGAAGAGCAGCTAAAAGATCTTGAGATAAAGAAAATAGTAGAAGCATTCGAAACCGAGTCTACCAAGGAAGAATTCATAAGGTGGACAACCCGAGGCTACGTAATGAACGAAGGGATTTTGTACAGGTGCTGTCAAGATTCCGAATCAGACGAGCCGCAATTAGTAATCCCGAAAGCAGATAGAGCTCAGATAATGGCGCATTACCATAACCACCCAACCGCCCGACATTACGGCATAGACCGAACTATACGAAAAATCGCACAACGATATTTTTGGTTTGGCATGCGACACGACATCATCGAAAATGCATAGAGTGTCAACGCTACAAAGCCACGAATTTAAAACCGAGCGAGTTACTTCAAACGCCAATGATGAAGCAACGATTTGAAGTAATGGCTGTGGATTTAATGGGACCTTTGCCAAAAACTGAAGACAACCTAACGTGGATTCTAATCATCGAAGATGTAGCTTCCAAATGGGTTGAGCTATTCGCACTCGAGGATGCAACAGCAGAAAGATGCGCAAAAATATTCCTCAACGAGGTATTCTTAAGATATGGACTACCGAGACGCCTAATTAGTGATAACGGAACCCAATTCATTAGCGGAATTATGCAGCAATTGACATACTTCTTAGACATAAAACAAAATGTTACACCCGCTTATCACCTACATGCAAACCCCGTAGAAAGACGAAACAGAGACACAAAAACACAACTAGCTATCTTAGTGGGTAACGATCATACAAGCTGGAGCGACAAATTACCCGCAATTCGCTTCGCAATGAATAGTACCCGAAGCGAAAACACCAGATATTCACCAGCTTATCTGACCTACGGAAGAGAGCTTCGCACGCCCGATGAATATAAAAACAGAGTACTGTGTGACTTATTGTAAAAGAGATCCCAAAGCACTACTTTTAGGAAGACCATTTTTGAATAAATGTATTAAACGATCTCGCATGTGCTACGGCTATATTTCGCGCAACGTTTCCACTACACCGTAGCCGACCCTGGCCACGGTTTTGGGCAATCCCACCCGGCTTTGAAGGACCCAACAGGCCGCTTGGCAAGATGGGCAGTTCGACTGCAGCAATACGACTTTGACATCGTACACCGGAAAGGCAAAGAGCACCTGGTGCCCGATGTGCTGTCTCGAGCGGTTCCAGAGGTAGCCTCGGTAGAAGTGGAAGCAGGGAAATGGTACCAGCGGATGAAGAAAAAGGTGACGGAAAACCCGGGAAATACGCGGATTGGAGGTTGGAAGAGGAAGAACTCTGGAAGCTCACGCCCGGACGATACCCAAAGTTGGAAACTCAGATGTGGAAACGTGTACAACTCGAGGGAGAACGAGGCAGGGCACTTATGCAGGGTCACGATGACCCAAGGGCGGGGCACATGGGTGTGAAACGGACGCTGGATCGTGTGGCACAGCGCTTTTACTAGGCAGGGATGAGGACAGACATCCGGATGTATGTCGAAAAGTTCAAGGTATGCCAGGCAGTCAAGGTTGAACGCCGGACACCCCGAGGTTCGATGGTATCTCGAGCAGGGCAGGACAAACACCCGTGGGAGATAATCGGTGTTGATTTGATAGGCCCCCTACCACGCTCGACTCGTGGGAATTGCTATATCCTCAGCGTGGTGGATTATTACACCAAATTTGCCATGATATTTCCTCTTCGAACAGCCAAGGCACCAGAAGTGGTGCGTAACTTGGAGTAATACGTCTTCATGATGTTCGGAGTTCCGGCAGTAATCATTTGCGAAAACGAGGTACAGTTTCCTTCCAAGATCTTCGAAAACTTGGCGCATAAGTTTGGAACGCGATTGCAATACACAGCATTTTACCACCCACAGGCCAACCCAGCAGAGCGCGTCAACCAAAACATCAAGCGGATGCTGCGCTCCTATGTGGCCGACAATCAGCGCAGGTGGGACAACGATCTCGCCCAGAAAGGTTGTGCGCTTCGAACGTACACGCATGATGGGCGTAACTCCGTACTTTTTCAACTTCGAAAGAGAGATGGTGGCCTTCCACGGAGAACCCGCGCCTCCAAATGGGGACAAACGGGATCTTCATCCTAAGGACCGGGCTGAAGCGCTAAACAGGGATCGTAACGTAGTAACTGCTCTCTTAAGGGGTAACACCACAGTAACCGCTTCAAAAAATCCAATTTTTTTATAGCTCTAAACGAACCTTTATATATTCAAAACCAGTATTCTACTAGTTATATAGCTGAAAAAAATTTATAACTTCAAATTCTCGATTTTCCGGCAACGTCTACAGCACGCGCTAAGCAAATAGCTTACCGCCCTCTACGCGCTTTGTAGTGTAATACAAGCCACAACAAACAAAAAAATATTCATACATTGCCATCTGATAGCCCGGCACGAGTCAAAACATTGTGAGTCAGGCTTTGTGGGTATATCCCGAGTCCAATTACAAACAATGAAACTAGAGCGACTCAGCAAAACAATTGAAGACTAACAATGTGCACTGGGAACAAGTTCAGTATGGCATAACAATGAAAATGATCCGGGGTTATTGCCATTTTATTGCTTACATCTGCAGTAAGGTTCTTGAAGCCAATAAACTACACTTTATTGCTTGCACTTGCATTTTTTGACCATGGGAAAATATTGGAAATAGATTTAGGTCAGGAATATGTAAATAATATTTGATTAGCTAGTAAGTTGTACATAGGGAATATTTTAGTATAAAAGAAATGATAATCAACGAATAAATTAACATTCATACTAGAGAATTTGAACTGCCTACATCGGCACCCTTTTCTTTTGAATTGTTCATTGCGGCGCTTGCGCTGTATTAGAAATATAGGCATCTCACGCATGCCAACAGCTTTGGCGCTAGACGCCGATATTTAGGTGAGTCTCTCTTTCCTCTTAATAAAAACAATGGCCCCTAACAAAACTTATTTCATGGCGATCCTGCCGATATTTAGGACCAGTAATGGAAGGTTTTGAGGATTTATGGGAACAATACTCCCCTGGTACACCAGCAAGAGCACCAGCATACAAGGCGACAGGAAGAGAAGAACTGGCAGCAATCGGACCGAAGCCACTGACAATAGAGGACTACTGTAAGAGGATAGCGAAAAAGCAACCACCACCGTCGATCAACAAGGAGAAGAGGAAGTATAGGGGTGGAAAGAAGGTGCGATTCAGGATCGAGCGGGCGAACCTATACCGCTTGATAGCGATAGCAAGGGGCGACAACAAGAGGAAGCTGTTCCAAGAGCTGAGGGAACTGGAGAAATCGTATGTCGACAATATTCAAAAACGCGAACATGGGCAATTGCAAGTCGGTGAACCAGTCGACATTCCAAGAGTACCAGCAGGCAACGACCACGACCATAATCTTCGTGATCGCGATTATAATAGTAGTTATATAAAATAAGTATAACAAAAAATATGTTAAGAAGCAGTTGAATGGAAATATTAATGTATAGAGTGTAGTGTACTAAGAGTACACTTTACTCTGTCTAGACGTCATATATCATTCATAATGACGATCAGCCATAAGGACATATTTAGATCGAGCATGCACAATTCCCACGTGCATGCATTGCTCAGCGTAATGCTCTAAGTGGCTCATGGCTGGTCAGCGTCTAGACGAGTGTGATGACCTCATAAAATTTGGATCTTAATGACCACGACTATCCGTGGGAACGCGATTTGTTCGTCCTATGCATGATATTGATTTCTTAAACTATGTACATAGATTTACATCCCTACTTTTAATTTTAGAGTAAGTTTTCTGTATATAGATTTTTGTATAAAAGAGCTGTAGATTTAGAAATAAAATTAGAGTTAATTCAGAAACTAAACTGCCATATTCGGCAAGTGTTTTGAACTCAAGTAACTCTCCTGCCATATTCGGCAGTACCAGCCTTAATCCCAGATCCTTAGAAATTTAGGCATTTCGCGTGCCATTGTGCTTAGCGCTTGTCGCTGAAAAATAGGTAAAGTTATCATATCATTCTTTAGAGATGCCCAATTTAATACAACACTTATTACATGGCGATCCTGCTAGTTTTGAACTGATAAATGGAAGGCTTCAACGAGATGTGGGAAAAGTATAGCCCAGGCCCTGCAACGCAAAACGTACCGAAGTATATACCAACTTTAATAGTCGAAGAAAAAACCATCGGACCAAAACTACTGACTATTGAAGAGTACCTGAAGAGACAGAAAAAAAGTGCTAATGAAGCACAAAAAGAACCAAGCGCTCCAAAAAAAAAAAGCAGAGGCGGAAAGAAAGTCAAGTTGCGCAAAGAGAAGGCGAATTTGTATAGATTGATCACCATCAGTTCCGGGGAAGCAAAAGAACAGCTATTTGAACAGCTAAGAAGACTCCACCAAATGGGAACACAGTATCAATATAGCCAAACGATTTAATGAACTTCACAAGACAATTAATTAATTAAATTAACTTAAGATATTTTTACAGTAAAATTTAAGTCATAATTATTCACGATTTAAAGTTTAAGGTCCAATAAAATAAAAAAAAATTATAAATGTATGGACTCGATTTTATCTTTCATTAAGGAAATTGAAAGGAATTTGTTGAATGCGAGAAAGAGCATAAAGAGGCCATATAAACCAGAAACAATAAATGACAAACTAAATAGAATACGTGAGATTGAGCAAGCGATTGACTTCTCTACAGTAGAGTCTTATAAATGTGTTGATTTGAATATAATATTCACAAAAATATCTAAGGAATTAAAGACAATATTAAATAAGCACTTGAGTGATCTTACTTGCAACGAAGTTTTAACAACGAATACAAAAATGACTACTTTTGACATACAGACAGCAATGAAAACTGTCCCTCTTTTTGAAGGCAAAACAAAGGAGCTTAATTCTTTTCTCAAAATCATAGAGTATTTCGACAAAACTCTAAACGATACCGGTAAGATAGAACTTATCGATTTTGTATACAATGTAAAGTTAACGGATAACGTCCGTACAGCATTGAGCAGCGACATTCCCAACACGCTAACAGATCTTAAAACTAAACTCTTAGCTAGATATAAATCTACAAATACAGTAGCAAGTATTCACACTTCGCTCAGTATGCTGACACAACGACGCTCTTCTATATCAAATTATAAAGAACGAATTCTGACACTAATAAGCGAATTAGGTCAACTACAAATCAATGAATTAGGTGAAAACGTTACACCCTCCCAAAAACAAACAATATCAACTCTGAACGATCAATATGCGCTCACAATTTTTAAGAACGGTCTAAACGAACAATACAAAAACACATTATTTGCTGCCAGACCACAAAATTTAGCTGACGCAATCAATTTAGCATTGGAGCTAGAAAAAAACGATAGTTTACAGTCTAACAATGTCCTATATTTTACTAAAAATCATAATCAAAATCGACACAATAGAAATTTTAATAAAAATAGCGATTTTAGGCATCATAATAACAACAGTAATAACCATACGCAAAGCTATACTAATCATAATAAAAATAACACGAACAACAGATACATCGATAACTATCATAGCAACAGGCAATATTACAACAACAATAACAATAATTACAGAAATAGAAACAATAATAACAATAGAAATAATAATAGATTCTACAGAAACAATCATGACATGAATAAGAATAATTTTCATAACCGGAATAAGCGCGTACACGTTATTCAAGACCAGGGAAACGTCCAGCTTTCCGGAGAGGAGTAACAGACAAATTAAATATCTACCCTTCCGGAATAAAGAATAAGCAAAACAATATATATACAATTTCCAGTAATTGCCCTAACTATATCAAATTATACTGTAAGGATTTAAGTAAGAATCTGACTTTCCTGATAGACACAGGAGCAGACATTTCCATATGTAAAATAAGTACCTCTTTAACAAATAACATTAATCACAATAATAGATGCAAACTAACAGGTATCACAACTAAAACAATAACATCATTAGGAACTGCAAAACTCAGATTACAGCTAGAAAGCTTAATAACAGAAAATTCGTTTCATATAGTAGATGAAACATTCCCTATCGTCACTGATGGTATTATCGGCAGGGATATTCTAGAAAAATTGCACTGCAAAATTGATTATGAGACCTACACGATAACCTTTTATGTTAACAACGAAGAAATAATCATCGCAATGAACACTAAACCTATAAATGTATTTCAATTAAGCATACCCGCGAGATCCGAAATGATATTGCCAGTCGAATTGATGAGAGAAGAAGACAATCTAGTACTAAGCAAAGAGATTCAAGGAGTATATATAGGCAACTCTATCATACCAGCAAAAGGTATATGCCATATAAAAGTTTTGAATACTAACGAGAAAGCGGTCAAACTCAACAAATTCGAAATCGAAACAGAACCCCTAAGAAATTACATTATACTGAAGAATAACCAACATAGAGGGGAACCAGATCCAGAACATTTGGAAAAATTAATCAAAGGTATTAAATCAGATAACAATGATGTAGAAGCTATGAACAACCTGATGGAAATAATTGAAGAGTATCAAGATGTATTTCATTTACAAGGCGAAAAATTAAGCGTGAATAATTTTTACAGACAAAGAATCGAACTTTCGGATAACACTCCAATATACATAAAAAATTACAAACTACCTCATTTTCAACTTGAGGAAATTGATAAGCAAATTAGAGAATTAAAGCAAAATGACATTATCGAACCATCCATAAGCCCATATAATTCACCTCTATTAGTAGTACCAAAGAAAAAATCCGGATGACAAAAAACAATGGAGATTGGTAGTTGATTTTCGTCGTTTGAACAGTAAAATTATCAATGACAAATTTCCTCTTACGAGACTTGAAGACGTTCTTGATATGCTAGGAAGAGCCAAATATTTCTCTACTTTAGACATGACTATGTAGCTCATACCATCAAATCGAACTAGAAAAGGATTCAAGACCTCTTACAGCTTTTTCGACCGGAAATGGTCACTTTCAATTTAAACGTCTACCTTTCGGACTTAAAATTTCTTCAAATAGTATCCAAAGAATGCTTACTATTGCTTTGACAGGTTTAAATTCAGAAGAATTTCTTTATGTTGACGACATTATTATATTTGGATGTAGTATTAATCACCACAACCGAAATTTAATCAAAGTTTTGGAAAGATTACGCAAATACAACCTTAAATTAAACGCAGACAAATGTCAATTTTTGAGATCAGAAGTTATTTATTTAGGCCATTTAATAACTAATAAAGGTATAAAGACAGATCCGGCAAAAAACGATATCATAAAAAATTATCCGATTCCAAAAAACGCTGATGCCGTTCGTCGATTCGTTGCTTTTTGCAACTACTATAGACGTTTTATACCCAAATTTGCAGAGATAGCTAAATGTCTTTAAAAAAAATTCTACATTTATTTGGAACGAAGAATGTCAAAATGCCTTTAGTACTCTGAAAAACAAATTGATTCAACCTCCTATTCTACAATATCCGGATTTCGATAAGCCATTTGTTCTAACAACAGATGCATCAAGCTACGCGTTAGGCGCAGTTCTCTCACAAGGAGAAATTGGATCTGACTTACCGATTTCGTACGCCAGCAAATCTCTAGGCAAACATGATATCAACAAGCCGATTATTGAAAAAGAATTGCTCGCGATACACTGGGGAATAAATTTCTTCAGGCCATACTTGTACGGCAAGAAGTTTATTGTGGTTACTGACCACAGACCCTTGGTATCTCTTTTCTCACACAAAAACCCTTCATCAAAATTGACCCGAATTAGACTGGATTTATCCGACTACGATTTTGAGATTATTTTCAAACAAGGCAAAATGAATTGCAACGCGGATGCATTGTCACGCATCAAGCTAGACTCTGATATTTTAAAAACAATGATTCCTCCCGAAATAGACGAAAAAGTCAAAAAGTGTTGGCAATAACAAGGGGTATGTCTGTGAAACGTAAGACAGACAAAGTTAATAAAGATATTAGTTGTTAGATAAAATTCTCGAGATGAAAATATATGAATTAGCGCTATCAAATAATGATGATATCTTCAATACAATGACAAAGGAAGATTTTAAGAATATAATAAATACGTTGCAACGAAGTAAAAAATATGAAAGTCGCGCAAAATTATGTATAATCATGTATGAACCCCCAAAAAATATATTAGATACTGCAGTACAACATCAATTAATAAAAGAATATCACGATACGCCACACGGAGGACACTTAGGAATCAGAAAGACAATACTCAAACTTAAGCAAAGATATTGATGGAAAAATATGAACAGCATGATCAAAAAAATATGTTAATAATTGTGAACAATGTAAAATTAACAAACAAATAAGAAATACAAAAGAAAAGATGATTAAAACAGATACTCCAACAACGAGTTTCGAAACCTTAGCAATCGATGTAGTAGGTCCATTAAGAATATCAAACAATTATAGATACATTCTAACTATGCAGTGTGAACTCAGTAAATTTGTAGTTGCATCTCCATTAGAAACTAAAGATGCAAAAACAGTTGCATCAACATTAATCAATGAATTTATATTTAAATACGGTCATTTTAAGATATTAAAACCAGACCAAGGTACCGAATTTACAAATACCTTAATGCAAGAAATTTGCAACCTCTTATATAATAAGCAGATATTTTCTACACCGTACCACCATGAAACTTTGGGTACAATAGAACGTAACCATAGGGTACTCAATGAGTACATATTAGCTTTCTCCCAAGACTCAGAATGGGACAAATGGATCCCTTATTATACTTTTGCTTATAATACCACGCCACACGTAGACACAGACTATACACCCTACGAGTTGATATTTGGCAAATTACCTTACTTGCCAAACGATGTCTTTAACAAGACAAATAAAATCTATGACTTGGACAACTATGTCAATGAGTTAAAAATTTGATTGCAGCATGCACTCAAAAAAGCTAAAGACATAATCGACCTAGTTAAACTAAAACGAAAGAATGCAAACTTCAATCCAATTAACGTCGAAAAAGACGACTTAGTACTTTTAAAGAAAGGAAATAGAAAAAAGCACGAAAAACCCTTTCAAGGTCCTTTTAGAGTAATAGAATCGAAAGGTATGAATACTGTAATTGATGTAAATGGAAAATTGAGAGAAGTCCATAACAATAACTTAAAGATGTATGAAAAGAAAAATAAATTGTAATATTTCTAATTAGTAATTAAAGTACAGTATCTTGATAATTATAAGACATTAAAAACGAATATCAATATTTGTAAACTACAATCATCTGTAAATCATTTGTAAACCATGTATAGGGTATGACAGAATTTCCATTCGATAAATCTTAGTATTTTGCACTAACTCTCATTAGTACAAAACACTAGGAAACCATAGGGGTGTAGTGTACTAAGAGTACACTTTACTCTGTCTAGACGCCATATATCATTCATAATGACGATCAGCCATAAGGACATATTTAGATCGAGCATTAGCAAATTAGAGTTAATTCAGAAACCAAACTGCCATATTCGGCAAGTGTTTTGAACTCAAGTAACTCCCTGCCATATTCGGCAGTACCAGCCTTAATCCCAGATCCTTAGAAATTTAGGCATTTTGCGTGCCATTGTGCTTAGCGCTTGCCGCTGAAAAATAGGTAAAGTTATCATATCATTCTTTAGAGATGACCAATTTAATACAACACTTATTACAAGAGTCTTGTAACGTTATGTAAAAAAAATCATTAATAATAGATAAAAATGTCGTTTGGAGCAGATACAAGAAACTTTAAGGAAAGAATTCGCAAAAGCAGATTCTGATAAATATTTAGACTTGAAAATACGTTTCGTCATGGCATCAAAAGAATTAAACTATATATTAACGAGTATGCTAACTAATGGTGTAGACGATCAGACAAACGACGACAATATGGCTAATTTTGAACTTCATATGGCAATGAAAGTCATCCTTTGAGGGTAGAGCAAAGGAATTAAATGCATTTCTAAAAATTGTCGAATATATAGACAAGAAATTAAATGATGCATCAAAGCCAGAACTTATCGATTTCGTCTACAACGTTAAACTTGCGGACAATGTGCGCACTTCATTTAGCGCAAAATCCCCAACACCTTTGATAGTTTAAAAACTCAACTTTTGGCCAGGTACAAACCTTTGAATTCTGTCGCGAACATTCACACCTCACTAAGTACCATCACCCAAAATCGTTCATCTGTTACACAGTACAAAGAACGAATTTTGTCCCTTCTTGGCGAACTTGATCAGCTCCAAAAAAATGATTTAGGTGCCAACGCATCAACAGAGCAGAAACAAACGATTATCAGTTTGAACGACACTTATGCTCTGACTATATTTAAGAATGGTCTGCACGACCAATACAGAAATACCATTTTTGCCGCTAGACCACAAACACTAGCCGATGCTATTAATCTGACCATGGAGTTAGAGAAGAGCAATGCAAACACCGCAAGCAATATACTACATTACAATACGCGAAACGAGCGAAATGTGATGTCAAATAACAGGTACAACAATTCTAATGGAAGACAACACAGCCAGGCATATGGCCAGAACAATAATAACAATAGAACGAATAGATTCGGTAATAATGGTAACAGAAACTTTAGTCCAAACAATTTTAATAATAATAATAATAGAAGGTACGACGCCAATCAGCGCAGTAACGGGAACAATTTTAATAGAAATAACGTAAATAACAGAAATAATTATAACGGAAATAACAATAATTTTAGAAACAGACAAAACAACAATCGGTTCAACAATGGCAATATGAACATGAATAGACGAATCAACGTCATTCACGATCAGGGAAACGAAGAGGCATCCGGAGAGGAATAACCAATAAAGAAGTAACAACCTCTACCGGATTAACAGGATACAAAACCACTAAAATTCACAAAGTATCCGCATCTAGCCCAAATTTTATCAGGTTATTTTGCACGAATACCAAAACGTATCTGACTTTTTTGATAGACACAGGAGCAGATATATCTATATTTAAAATAAATAACACAATATCATACATAGATGAAAATAATATATGCAACCTTACTGGAATAACCAAACAAACGATAAAGTCCATTGGTACAACATGTTCAAATCTGAGTATTGGCGAATTTAAACAAATTAACACATTTAATCTAGTAGAAGAATCGTTGCCAATCATTACTGATGGGATTATAGGAAGAGATATCCTAGAGAGATATCAATGCAAAATTGATTAGGAGACATACACAATCACATTTATAATCAACAATGATGAGGTCACAATACCAATGAATACGAAGCCATTAAAAATGTACAATTTTAGAATTCCTGCAAGAACTGAGGCTATAGTACCGATCGACCTAGACCGAAGCGAAGACAGTATAGTACTCAATAAAGAAATACAAAAAGGAGTTTACGTAGGAAATTCAATAGTACCGTCTAAAGGTATCTGCCATATTAAAATATTAAATACAAATAATGAACCATGCAACATCAAGAATTTCAAAATAGATACTGAATCACTCTCAAACTATAATATATTAAAGAACAGCAAGGGATATAAAAGTAATACAGATCGTTTACGAAAGCTACTGCAAACAATTAGATCAGACTACAAGGACGAGAGAACAATGAGTAGCCTAATGAAAATAATCGAAGAGTATCAAGATGTGTTTCATCTCGAAGGCGAAAAACTCTCAGTCAACAACTTTTACAAACAACATATTGAACTTTCTGACAGTACACCTGTATACATCAGAAACTACAAGCTACCACACGCTCAACTGGAAGAAATTAATGACTAAGTGAAAGAATTAAAGCGAAGTGATATCATAGAACCATCTATTAGCCCGTACAATTCACCACTTTTAGTAGTACCTAAAAGTGTTTTAGTGATAAAAAACAATGGCGATTAGTTGTAGATTTCTGTCGTTTGAACAACAATAATAATGAACGACAAATTTCCATTGACGAGGCTAGACGATGTTCTAGACAGATTAGGTCGAGCTAAATATTTTACTACTCTAGATATGACCAGCTCATTTCATCAGATTGAGTTGAATGAAAATTCTAGACCTTTAACAGCTTTCTCTACAGGAGACGGTCATTTCCAATTCAAGCGATTACCATTTGGACTCAAGATTTCGTCCAACAGCTTCTAAAGAATGCTTACGATAGCACTGACCGGTTTAAGTTCAGAAGCATTTCTATATGTTGACGACATTATTACCAGGTCGTTGCATATGAAACCGGAATTTTTTGTATGAATGAAAATCGTAAATTTTTGGTATGCCATGATACATATTTTATTCAAAATATTGACCATTGCTAGCTACACATCTGGCCCATCTTTCGTGCAATTTGTGGATTCCTCGCGAAAAAAAATTTTTGCCTTTGGACGCGAACCAGCCATCGAGCCATTTCTTCACATCTTCATATGTATTGAAGTGCTGCTCAGCGAGTGCGTGGCCCATCGATGAAAACAAGTGGTAATCGGATGGTGCGAGGTCTGGTGAATACGGCGGGTGGGGTAGGATCTCCCAGTTGAGTCCCTCCAAGTAGTTACGCACCAATTGTGAGGTTTGCGATGGTGCATTGTGCTGGAAAATTAACTTGTCGTGTCGTTTATTTTATTCGGGCCATTTTTCGCGGATTGCACAGTGCAATTTGATTAATTGTTGGTGGTAGCGATGTGCGGTAACCGTTTCGCTCGGTTTCAGCAGCTCATAAAAAACCACACCTGCCTGGTCCCACCAAACGCACAGCGTCGTCTTTTTCCGAATCGATCTGGTTTGGCGGTGGATGTCGACGGTTGGCCGGGGTCAACCCAAGACTTTTTGCGCTTAGGATTTTGGAAATATATCCATTTTTCGTCCCCAGTCACGATTCGGTGCAAAAACGATTTTCTATTGAACTGAAATAGCAGTGACACCGATATGGTTTTTCGTCTTTCCTGCTGTCTCTCGGTCAACTCGGTGAGGCACCCATTTGCCCGATTTTTGGATCTTTCCCATCGCATGCAGACGTCTGCTGATGGTCGCCTTGTCCACGTGTAATTGCGCTGCCAGCACTTGGACATATCATATGGTGGATTTCAAATCATCCGATTGTGCGTCAAAAATTTTCCGAACGTGCTTCAAAATTAAATCGTTTACGTGCTCACAGAAGAAGTGTCAAGCCATTATTGTCAGCGTGTTTGCTCCAAAGGTCACAAAAATGCTCGAGGAAGATTTGAATGAATGCAGCTACGTGTCCATCTACACGGATGCATCGAATCACGGGAGCGTGAAGATATTCCCGGTACTTGTTCGCTATTTTATTCAGACCATTGGCGTTCAAGTAAAAGTGATGGAAATGGAATCAACATGCTGCGAAACATCTGAAATCATCGAAGATCTCGTTAAGAAAACAGCTGACAAATTCGGTGTGAAGGAAAAAATTGTGGCATATTGCGGAGACAACGCAAAAATGAATTTCGGCGGTGTAACACGAGGAGGCGAAAAAAACGTATTCGCAAGAATGAAATCGTGGTTGCCGCACTTGATTGGCATTGGTTGCATGGCTCATATTCTTCACAACTCGCTCAAATTCGCTTGCGACGTCTTGCCATTCGATGTCGAGTGCGTTGTCGTGAAAATATATAGTTTTTTTTATATGTACACAACACACGAAGAGGCACTGAAATCATTTTGCAAAGAGGCCGACATCGAATACTTGAAATTGCTGGGCTACGCTAAAAAACGATTTTTAGCGCTCGCACCAGCCATCAAGCGAATCGTGTATCTGTTCGGGCCATTGAAAAAACTTTTTCTCAGATTGAAGAGAGGAAAAAAACTACTGAAAGAATTTTTCAGTAATCCATCGTCAAAGTTTTGGTTGTGCTTTGTTCAAGAACAGGTACTATAAATATATAATAATTTTATTATTCGATCGGAACTCTAATGACTGTTTCATCGTTCGTCAATTTTCGACTAGGCTGAGTTGTTCGCCGCACACATCTTGAAAATCGAAGGTGATGATGTCATCGCAATTGAAGTGGTTCAATATTTGCACGAACTGGAAATGACTTTGGAAACTCGCCAGGAAGATGAGTTCCTATCACCAGCGACATTGGTCGAGAAAGAAACCTTGATGGGTGCCGGTTATGCTGCCGATATAGTTCTGTCTGGCAAATGCGGGGAATTTTTTGGTAAATTGTTTCTTGTTTCCATCTTTGTGTAGTTCAATATATTCACAATTCACACCAAATTCAATTATTTCGCCAGCCGATGCTCTGGAATACATCGACAAATGGACAGCTCCGACGAAGCAATTGGAATTGTTCTCATGGGCCACACTGCGTAAAGCACCAGCATGGAAAGATGTCGAAGCAGTATTGATGGATTTGTGCAAGCACAAATTGTACGACATGGAAAATGCAGCGCAATCGCACACCGAGTTCACCTATGTGAAGAATTATTGTGGGCAAAAGAAACTGGAGCAGTGGAGAACCGATAAGGTTCCAGTCGTAATGCGATGGGTGGAGATATTCAAACATCTGACGAATGAAGACTGCAACTATAAACAAATTGCAAATATCGCCGAATACATTCTCTGTTTGCCTGGATCCACCGCATCCGTTGAGAGAGTTTTCGCTGGTCTGAACAAAACTTGGACGGACGACAAATCCCGATTGAAAGTGGAAACTCTCAAAGCCATTTTAACGATGAAAGTCAATCTGAAAATGACGTGTCTGCAGTTTTATGATTTCATAAAAAGTAAACCTGATATGCTCCGACAAATTTCATCCAAAGAGAAATACACTGTGAGCACCGAAGCTGGGATCGAGCAAATTGAAAACGACTCAGATGTCGAAGCCGACGAAGGAAATGATTCCGAATAAAGAATAACAAACTGATTCATTCATTTTTCGTGTATTTACATTTTTTCATTAATAAAAATGTATCCTGCTTTCATCCTGTTTTTCGAGAAAAACGTGGGAAGAAAGTACTTGAGACAGCAGTATATATCGCCGTGGGCATTTATAATGATGGCCTATCGAGTATAATGAGGCTCATGGAGAATTTAGATATGAAAATTGGCTACAACTGCTACAATTTCTGCGTTGAGACGGACGAGCGTCGTGTTCGATATTCTGAGATGTCACTGTCTCATGCTGCGAAAAAGGCTCGATTGCCAATAAAAGCATCTAAAAAGAAGGCGGAAGAGGCGAGCATCAACATGGATGGCCAAATGTATGGTGCAGGCATCGCTGATTAAAGGTACAAATAACATTTTTATGATTTAAATGCACATAAAACTTTAAACACGCTTTTCTCAAAACTCCTAAATCATAATTCGAAAACTATTGCTCCGATCAGTCTCAATTTTTTTTGTAGCTTTGTAAATGCAATATCTTGAGCATCACGTAGCCGTTTTTTGATTGGATGTAGACATTTTTTATAAACAATTATAAAGGATTCAAAAGTGCGCCATTTCTACAAAAACCAGTTTAAATAAAAATGCCTACGTGATTCTATAGCTAATTATATGTCAATAATGAACTTTGTTTCCTTTTTGTTCCAGGTCTCATCGTTTGCGCTAAATCTTTTCGCCGGTTTATCAATTAAAAAACGGCTTATTTGAAGATCGGCGCTATCGCCGCCATTTTGTATGAAAATGATAATAAAATGTTTTTTCTCATACTTCAATGTGTGCTCAATAAAGCCATTTAATGGAAATTTTCTACTCCCGTTGAGATTTCCGAAACAAATTGTCAAAAAACCCTATTTTTCGACCGTTACTGTGGTGTTACCCCTTAAGCAAGGCAGCGGAAACAGCACAGACCCGGTATAACCTCCGAAAGCGAGAGGAACCATTCTACCCAAATGACCGGGTGACCGGGAAGGAACTTCGTCCTTTCAGATGCAGTACAGTACTAACTGGCACCCGAATATAAAGGGCCTTTTGTAGTTAAGGAGGTGTCTACGACCACCTACCGCTTAGTGGACGAGAAGAGTAAGGACGCCGACGTATGCGGCGTTCCATATCCTTCCATTCTTTTTGTATATGGTGCGGTTGTGGGTTCGCTAAGTGTTAAGTTCGGTAGACAAATGGGTTGATTTTATGAGTGTGGTCCAGTTTTGTTTCGAGCTACAGTGAACGCGACGTCGGAACAGTAAATCGTTAGCCGCATGCACTCTAAAGGCCGTGCCCAGAGACCACTCGGTGGCTTGTCATGGGTGTGCGCGTGTCGAACGTTGCCGTTCCGCCTATTTGGGGCACGTTTTGGAGTGGATTTTGAGAAAATCTACTTGAAGAAGGGGGTTACGTTCGCTCCGCAGCGTGGTCGATCCACGTACCAAAATAAGGGTCTGCCTTACCCCTGAAGACTCCTAACCACCGTGCGAGCAAACGCCCTCGATAGGAAATGGTATACGCGAGCCGCCACTTCACACAAGGCAGATCATTAATTATATTGTATTGTAAGGATATTGCTGGCGGGTCTGTTAAGTTCTGGGCGTTGTATTGTGTGCTGGTCGGAGCAAGTGCTGGAGAAGCCAAGCTAAGAAGTGGTGTGGTTCGGAGCGGTTTGGGGAATTTGAATTCTGTGGATCCTTTCTTTTGTGGGTAAAAAAAGAATGAAAACGTCGACGAAGCGAGAGCGAGGAGTAGGGACGGCGAGCGGCGAGCAGCAAAAGAAGTCAGAAGGTAGCCATAGGGTTATGAATAGGGTTAAGGAAAGCGATTGTAAGTAAGAGTAAGTATAGTGAAGGTTAGCTAGGTAAGAGAATAAAATAGTGACTTAACCAAATGCATTTAATTGTGTGAACTGGTGAAACGGTCGTCGCAGTTCGGTTCCTTTTCTTTTTTGTTTCCTTTTTTTAAATTCCCTTTTCTCAGTCGGTTGTTTTGGGTCGTCACGAATCCAATTCCCGTTTCCGGATTCGCGAACTGGGTAGTCCCGGCGTTTACGCCGACCAATTCAGTGTTTTTTTCCGAATCGCAGTACTCAGTGCCGATTTTCTTCGGAAATTCAATTTGCTCGTAGATATACGATATAAGCGTCTAGTGGATGGAAATACACAATTATTTGTTTCTTCCTTCACTACTAAATCAAATGTGTCATTTATTACTACAATAGCAAACAATGATACAATACATTTATTAGCGGAACATTCACGCCTTAATGCGACTGGAAACTACGGGAAACCCACTCGTCTCTGAAAACCCCTTCGTATGACTGCTCAAGGGGCCCATTGGGGGGGGGGGGCGATTGGCGCCCACGACCAGCACGCGACAGCCTCAACCGATCATAAAAGAAACAATTTAGGTCCTTTACTGGGAGGTACGGCAACAAGTTTAGAAAACGATAAGCGACTAATAACTTAGACCAAGGAAGCTGAGGCTGCTTTTGAAAACGTAAACAACTTCTGGAAAACGCTAAACTTTTTGCGCATCTCAAACAAAACGCATTGATAGATTCTCGAGATGGCTTGAAGCCATTCCAATCTGTGAAGCGTCATGCGATGCAGTTATATCAGCCGTCTACGGAAATTGAATTTGCCGTACGACTGACCGAGGATCGCAATTCGAGTCGATTGTGTTTAGAGCACTAACTCAATTAGTCAGTGCAGCTCGCATTCATACAATAGCATACCATCCGTCAAATGGTATGATAGAACGCTGATATCAATTAAATCATGTCGCATGTGCCATAAATTGCCTAGCTGAACTGAAACCTTACCGACAGTTCTTCTTGGATAACGAGTGGTACTTAACAAAGATATCAATGCATCAGCTGCAGAAATGTTGTACGGAACGTCTTTAAGTGTACCCGGCGGGTTTTTTTTCGACGATGAAATGAATAATGACCCACAAATATTCGTCGAAAAATTCCGTTGCGACATGCAACAGTTGCGAGCCGATCCAGCAGCACATCACATGTGCATGCATTTGTGTACAAGGATTTGAACAATTGCACACACGTGTTTCTGCGTCTGAACGCTGTCAAACGACCACTTACGCCACAATACAGCGGGTCACACAAAGTCCTGAAACGAATCTAACAACATATTTTCAAGATTCAAATAGCGGATAAAAAAGCAACAGTTTCAATGGAGCGTTTGAAACCTGTTTTTTATTCGAGAACAACCCGAAGTACCTGTTACAACAATACTGAGTCGAACAATTAGTCAACAGCCGAGAAATGTCACATTCACCAATTAAAACTGCTTTATGCGTGTTCACCTTTACGATAGTTCGTGCCTCTTGGACAAATATATAGAGGGCGTACTACGAATGGCGAGAGCGACCGAGCAGTGCCAAGGCAGCAACTAAATAAGTGAGTCGATATATATTCAATAAAAGTTTCACATTGTCATAGTAATTATCGTGTGTGAACACTTATTGCTCCTGACGATATCCCGTGTCCTTTCCTCACAAATCAAATAAGCCAACAGGTTATGTGCCCAGTCACCTAAAGTGAGCGTTATTTGTGGGAAAAGTCGAGCGGTCTTGTCGAGAAGCGTGAAGAGCGGGACATAATTATGAAGTTTAAACCGGCCAATTTGTACAAAGTTCATTTAGGTTGTTACAAGGTGACGAAACCAAAGGGGACATTGGTGAAGTAATAGGTAGAGGTATTACAGAGGTAGAGGAATGAGACATTGATGACGCAACTCTCGCGATGTTTCTAATCTCTTCGGCGATGGAATATGACCAGTTACAGCCGCTGTTGATATGTTCGACCGCGAAAGAAATATGAGAGAAATAACCCAGGGTGCATGAACAAAAGTCAGCGTCAAACAAATTGTCGCTTATGACGAGACTGTACCAGTATCGATAGTCAAACATGTTTCGACGATACAGAACATGACCGCACAGTTACGCAATGTCGGAGTGTAGAGATGCAACGGAAAATCGAACTAAATGCTTATAGACGTTTATTTTCTCTCTGATTTGTATAGCTGTACAATGGACAAGCCGTCTAAAGTACTTTAGATGGTTTGCCACTTGTTTTTTAGGTGAAATTGCCAGCAAGGTGTATTATGGATGGAATGGCCAGGGTCATAACTCTTGAAGAGAAAGGAAATGAAACAAAATGTTAAGCTCATATGACAGAAGGGAAGATATAATGTCCCTGAACGCAAATATCTCAAAATCTTGAAAAATGTCATTTAGACGGTTTGACCATTGCACGGAAGAAGTGTCTGACCTTACGATAATTGCAAAAGTATGCGACATTTCAGACCGCGTGGGATAATGCCGCGGAGGAAATTTTAGACTCATTCGAGAAGAATGCGCGGGAATGTCCGAACAAAAGGCAGGACAAAGACGGTGACGCGAGGCATAATTACGCATTCATCGTGGAAATAGGCGGTGAAAAGCGGTCGACGAAGATCGAGAACAAAGACAGCTCGATTCTGCACGCCGAAGTGATAAATTCGGTACTGAAGGCCGGTAAAGAAGAAACGTGGATTACCGATAGCGAGGCCTCACGGCACATCCCGCATTGGCGAGAATGGTTCAACGAGTATCGACAGTTGACATATGGCGGTAGACCGATAAGAAAATCTGAATTTTATAAAGCATAATGAATTTGTAAGAATTACTTAATCGGATATACAAAAGAACATGGAACAGAGCAGCAATGAGCACAGATATGTATGTAAATAAGAGAAGGTGCAATAGAATCTAGTCTAACATAAAGTTAGTTAAATCAAAATTAAAGCTTTGAGAGTTGAATTAGTTAGACGGCAGCCAGCACTGAAGCATTTTTAACTTAAAATATTACACAACAAGAATATTCTTTAATAGATACAATTTGCGGATTGCAGCTTTAAGAGGTTGGCGTTCGATCACCACCATCTGGCACTGTGCGCCGCAGCAAATTCTTTATCTGCTGTAACAAGGCATGCACACATGAAACTTCATACATTGAAGATTGAACCATGTGAAGGCGCCAGATAAGCAGTTGCGGACGGATGATTAGTCATCGAACGAGCACAAACTAGCGAATTTCTCAAGAATTGAGGTTACAGCCTCAGGCTTGGGGTAATCAATACAAAGGCGTTTCAGCCAACGCATTTACCCTTCTTTCCTCTTATCGTTCGGCACGTCGTACGAAGCCGTGTTCCTCATACCAAAGTTTATAATAAAATGCCTTTATAGTTTGGAATCGTTTGTTTCCTTTTCCGTGACTACCGCGCTCACTGGCCCAATTAGCGATCCTGCCAGGAGCTTTGTAGTCGTCACACGCGACCTGAGTGATTTTTTAAACGTTATTTCGGAGGGTTTCGTGCGATTTCAAATGTTTTTCTTTCTCGCGACATATTTGGTTTTGCGGAATGGACAGCTCCACGAGAACGCCATCTGTAATCGGCGACGTGATCAATACGAGTTCGTTAACTCTTCGTTAGCAATTCAAAGCGAAAAACGGGATTTTCTTTTAATCGTTATGCTGCTAACTCATATCGCCGCTTTCGTATACAGACTCTGCCGTGACCACTAGCGAGCAATGCAACGATGAGCCTTTAACATTCACGCCGGCGCGGCGGTGGTACCTCTTTAGTGAAACTACTAAGTGCTCTTTTTCTGAATTTTTAAACGCAAAGCGGTATCTTTCGCGTACGAACAACATTGCAAACCCCAACTCAACCTGTCGAACCCTCAACCCGACGAAAGCAAAACGGTCTCACCAAGCGAGCGAGACTCAGATCCTACCGATCCGCTTCCGTTCACGGTCGACCCCAGTGAAATCGGTATGGTAGCAGTGCTCATTCCCCCTTTTTGGGACGAAGATATGGAGTTGCGGTTTTCACAAGTGGAAGCGGCCTTTGCAAACAGTCGAATTACCAGCGACCACAGTAAATTAATTTCCCTTCTTGGTGACCGGTTTAGAGAGAAAACGGCACCATTTGACTAGTACGACACGCTGAATAAGGCAATTAACGTGAGCCTCGGTGACTCGGATCAGCAACGAATGCACAAGCTTCTTGCCGAAGTAGAACTGAGAGACCAGAAACCCGCACAACTTCTCAATCTGATGCGCGCACTAGCTTTGCAATATCTCCCAGATGAGATACATGAACATACACGATGCGAATAGCCAGATTCACAGAACGATTTTCATACTCAATTCCCTCCGCAGCAATAGCGAAGCCACTTTCAATCGCGCCCTGGCCCTGATAGACGACGAGAGAACGTCCTCAGCCTTTATCCTCGGGACAAAAAACCACACAAGGCGTCTGCTGGTACCATCAACGATTCGGAAGCGCTGCGGAAAAGTGCAGAGCGCCCTGTAGTTTCCTAAAATACGAAAATTTGACTCGCGGCTTGCACGAGCTACGACTGTCACCTGCACCACACCAGAGCACTAATTTAAGAAATAAAATTGTACCACAATATCACCTAACCTTTGCATCTCTGCACCAATTAAAAAACATCGAACTTTTCATGCTTGCACATGCACCTAAAAAATATCATAACTTCCGGCGTATGTCATTTAATCAGCATTTTTTATAAATTAAATTGACATGGAAGAGTTTGGCACATGTTACATAATCAGTAATTTTGATAATATAAATTTGTTACCTCTAAGTTAGTGATTCGGTTATTATCGTTATCAATAATCCTCGATACATTGATTCGATCGTATCTCACCAAGTGTAGTACACTTGACCAGATTAATGTGCGAACATGCATCACGTCAAGTGGTACACCGTTCGATTTATGGATGTGCAGTGTACATAATGAAATTCGATGACCTATGTTGCTGCATGGGCAAATAGATCATCGAACTGTTTGTAATAAGAATATACGTTGGGCACTTAGTCATAAGGTAATAAGTTAACTTAGTATGTAAGCATATCGGGAGTTTGTAAAATTGTATAAAAGACGAATGAAAATATAAATCGAAGAGGATTTGCTTTCCTGACCTAGACGCGCGAAGAAATAATTACGCGACGCTGCGCCATAGTAGCAAAATCGAGGCATCTCTGCAATCCTCACACGCGATAGAGTAAACCTTTGTGTTTAGTAATTTACATTTAGAAAATATCGTCCGAGAGACATGTTCTTCACGCCACATTATCTGCGGTTCGACCGCTTGGTTAGGTTTGCACACTAGGGATATCCACAGTTCCCTTAACTTAAAACTCTTGTTACTTATAGCGAAAGGACACAGGCAAAAAAAGCTGTCTCGAATACTTTTCAAACACCACACAAGCACATAATCGTGAAATACGCGACGGCATTCCTTTAACACGTTGCGTGCCAATGCATCACCGGTAATCATGACATTTTTCATCACCCACAGGCCAATGCATCACCGGTGATCACGAGAGGTTTTATTCTCCACAGGCCAAGCAGGAATTTTCAAGTTCTCGCCGGTTTTCGTCGGAATAAATTTGTCAGTTTGAGCTAGAATTCAATACATGTTCACCGGTGATACATTGGCACATAGATGATCACATTGTGCATTTAAAATAGGAAATTTCTGATCGACTCGGGAGCCATTTTCAGCACTCCGCAAAACTATACGATGGTACCACAAGGTGGCGTTCGACTTCCTATTGAATATTTCTGTTGTCAATGCATATATTCTATACTTATACACTCATCGAAATAATTATATAGGCAATGTTTGTTTCGGTTTTAAAATTTTGATAACGGAATTTACTTCGAAACAGGTTTTCATTGTTGAATACTATGACAATGTTCAGTTTAGTTTGTTATGAAATAAGCTTAAAATCCACGCTCGCACACAAAGAAAGAAGCCTTCTCAATTTCTCTTTTATTTGCTGCGTAATATTTATATAGGTAGTTTAATAGTTGTGGTTGTTGTGTGAGCATTTCGTCACCAAAGACAAAAAACACGCAAACTTAAGTCAGTTGAAGGTATTATATCACAAATTACTACATTACAAAATCAATCTTAACTTTTTAATTAGTATGCCTCGTGGAAAGGTATTATCTGAAGAGGAGAAGGGGGAAATCATTGCTTATAAGGATCTGGGGTTTTCAAATCGGCTAATCGCGAGGAAATTGTAGCGATCTGCTGGCGTGGTCGATAATTTCTGCAAAATGGGCGAAAAATATGGCACAATGAAACGTAAAGGACGAACATCGGCAATCACAGAACGTGATATAAGAGAAATAAAACGACTTGCTACTGGAGAAGATTTTTCGCCGAAAGAAATTTGTGCGGCAACTAAGGCAGGAGTTGGTGCTCGTCGAATGCAACAGATTTTAAAAGTGAATTTAATGTTAAAATATTGCAATAAGTGTGGCAAACTTGCCCTAACTCAAAAGCATAAAAATGCAAGATAGAGATTTGCGGAAAAACATCGTTTTTGGGTCGATGAAAGGAAAACGGTGATTTTTCCGAAGAAAAAAAATTCAATTTGGATGGCCCAGATGGGGACCACAAATATTGGCGTTCGAGGAAGACTACGCCAGAAGTTCGAAAACGACGAAATTTTGGAGGTGGTTCGCTTATGGTTTGGGCTGGCATAAGGGGCATTTGACGTGAAACCGACAACGAAAAAAAAGTGAGGTTCTGAAACTCGTTCATATTGGGCACATTTGTACTTCTAGGGTATATGAATGTGTACACATAATATTTTTGTTATTTGATGTTTAGTTGTTAAGATATGGAATTCTAAAGAATTCAAATTTTCACAGCAGGAGTTTTTTGAAATTTTATTTAAATATTGAAGTAAATTATAATTAAATAATAAATGTAGTGTTTTGTATAGAAAATTTACCGTTCTTTTTGATTTTCAAATGAGAATCCGAGTTTGAATTTTTTTCTAGTTTTAAACCGGAAGTGAATATTTAAAAAAAAATTTTCAGTAACTTCGACCATTTTAATTTTTAATTTTTTTTACTGTAAAATAAAGCTTAACATGTATACAATTAATCATAAAAATTGCAGAATGGGATCTAGATCAGTTTGGTTGTAGTGGCAGCCCTTTTTGTCGAAAAGATGGCTCACTTAGGCCAAGATAGGCCCATTGTGATCTATTAAATATTAAATAACTTCAGAATGACACAAACAGATAAGTCAACAATAAATAATCACTTTTACTGAAATGTTATCAACGTTTTAATGTATTTTTACAACACCAAACAGCTTTAACAAGCGACAGGTATCACGCTCAGTGCGACATGCACGCACTCTAATTAATATATCTCCTAAACTGATCTAGATCCCATTCTGCAATTTTTATAGTTAATTGTATACATGTTAAGCTTTATTTTACAGTAAAAAAAATTAAAAATTAAAATGGTCGAAGTTACTGAAAAAAATATTTTAAATATTCACTTCCGGTTTAAAACTAGAAAAAAAATTCAAACTCGGAATCTCATTTGAAAATCAAAATGAACGGTAAATTTTCTATACAAAACACTACATTTATTATTTAATTATAATTTACTTCAATATTTAAATAAAATTTCAAAAAACTCCTGCTGTGAAAATTTGAATTCTTTAGAATCCCATTTCTTAACAACTAAACATCAAATAACAAAAATATTATGTGTACACATTCATATACCCTAGAAGTACAAATGTGCCCAATATGAACGAGTTTCAGAACCTCATTTTTTTCGTTGTCGGTTTCACGTCAAATGCCCCATAAGGTATATGAAAACTACGCCAATTTGTTTTGTAACGATAAGAATGGATTCTGATTATTATGTACAGTTGCTTGATAATGTTCTTGTGACATTTTTGGAAGAAATGTCTAAATCGGAATTCATTTTTCACATTTTTCACAACAAAATCGTTTTTAGAATCGCGTAGCATTGCCACTCTTGATTGGCCAGCAGTAAGTCCCGATCTAAACCCGATAGAGAACCTTTGGGCTAGACTTTCATCAAACGTTTATAACCACGGACGGCAATTTAATAGTGTAAAGGAGCTTAAATTGGCTATTCAAGAAGAGTGGAACAAAATAGAGCCATCTTACATCCAAACGCTTATAGACTCTATGCCAAACCGCTTAGAAGAGGTAGTCAAGAATAGAGGGGGTCACCCTTCATATTAGTTTTATAATGTTTTCTTTTTTCTTCATGTCAGCAAAAGTGCCTTTATATATATTTCGTACTAAGTTTTTCTTCTTTTTCATAATTACTTTCAAAGTGCTAACTCAGGAACTAGTTATTTATCATTAACTTTAATTGTTTCTTCTTTTCAAATAAAATCCAATATATTTAAAGTGGAATGCTCTTAAGTTTTTGTTAAAATTGCAAAAAATGTACTGCCTATATAATTATTTCGCAGAGTGTATAATGCGGCGCATTCGAAAATGCAAATCTCTGAATTCAGGCAGAATTAATTCTGGGATTAAGTTTATGAAATTTCACACATTTAGCCTTCAAAATATGAGAAAAACTTTGGCTAGATGATACTTTGGGAAAAACGCCAATTAGTGTGCTTCCCCTAGCAGAAGTCGAAGAAATGCATCAAAAAAAAAATTTCAACAAGCACGCGACTTATCAACTAAACGAAATAAACGGAGAAACCAGGTGCTGCGGCTTTTTGTAATATAATTAACTATTAATATGATTATGTTACTAAATCATTAAAAAAAATATTATTTTCGAGTAGAAAGTTCATAGAAGAAAAATCTGTAAATGCACTCGTAAATCGTAATCAATTTGGCGAGTTCACCAGTGGCCTGTGGGAAAAAGTTTTTGGAGGACTCACCGGTTATACACTGGCACGCAACGTGTTAATTAAATAATCAAAGGCTAATTGATTATACACACCAAATGTGTTATAATAGTTAAAAACTTCAAAGGAATATTGAAGATTCAAAATGCGATCAAGATCCCATAAAAAGTGGAGCAAAGAAGTTGTAGTGTAATTCGATTCTAGAGCATATCGAATAAAAAAATTACCGGTGCGTTGAGTACTAATTCTCAATAGTGGAACGAACAATTATGCTGACAGTATTCTTCAGTACAAGTTTCATCTACACGTAAGCCGAATATTGATATTTTCAAACACGGGTTCGAGCATCCGCTAACTTGCCCGAGGCCAACGACTGGAGACAAAAAACACTTCCAATCACATATTTGTTAGGAGATAAATACAAAATATAATAGGATAGGCAACTCTTAGAACGAAGTTCAATTTGTTACTAGAAATTTCACGAGTTACTTGTTTGGTATCATAATTGTAATCAGATCATTTATATGTAAATAAAAAGTTATATTTTTTCAATATTATACAAAGCATATAAATTAATTCGCGCGAGTAGCCGAGCCATCGTGGAGCGGCGTGAATACCGTCACGTACCCTCAAGCCCCGCAAAGGAGTTGGCAAAGCCGAAACAGCACGTCTTTGTGAAGCAGCAGAGCTAGGCGTGGGTAAACAAGTAAGAACGAGTCTTTTTTCGTTACATAGATTTCTCTTTAAGAGTGAGCGGGGGTGAGGAACGCGGTGAAGTCTAACGATTTCTTATAAGTGTTACTTTCTTTTCTCGTTTTGTTGGCGACCGAAATAAAAGCCATGTTTTTGAAATCGAAAAAAAAGTGTTTTGGTTCGGAAGAAATTTTTGACGTAGTATCGGTGAGCCGGATTCTCGTCCGACGGCTCAAGGGAGCCCATTGAGATGGACGAGTGGCGCCCACGACCCTTCTTCGACGGGCTGACCGATACCCGAAAGACTAAGCCGATCATAAAAAAAGAAACAAATTAGGTCCTTTTAAATGTTTTTTAAGGCAAAATAAGGTATAATTATTAGTCTCATTAATGCAAAATGATGAAAAATTCAGATTCAGATTTTGAATACAACTATTCAAAATGGCCATCACGGGACAAAATCTTTTCAGTCGGCGTAATGACAAAAACTGCATTCAATAACCCGAAAATCCCAATTTCGCCAACATTTTCGCTAGCGCCCTTTTGTTTATCAAGCATCGATATGAAAATCACAAGTTACTTAGAAAAGGCTGTGTAGCCTGGCTTCCCTTCCGATTGATCTGCATAAAAATTCAATCCGATTCCCTACCCACCAAAACTTTGTAATCCGTTCTTTTCATGATTATTATATAAAATATGATTATTTTCACTATTTTTATCGTGTTTAATATTTATGCATATATTATTGGCAAGTTGTCCGTGTGGACAACAAGGGCCGCACCTCGCAGCTTGTTCATTTAACACTAGATTTACCATACCAGTCAAAATGACTGGTTTTACCTTTTATTTCATAAATATTTACTATGTATATTTATTTTTTTTCGAAACTATTATATGACTTTCATAACAACAATTAAATACAAATAATTTGATAAGTTAATTTGATTTTGTGTTCATAACAAAAATTTTTTTTTTGTTTTTGGTACTTATACCGAAACCAGTCATTTTGACCTGGTACACGTTTTTGTAGTTCTATGTGCAAATGCTTTATATTCTTCACTTTTAGGAAATTCCCTTGTTTGGAAAATGGCGTGTAAAGAAAAATGTTTGCACATCCCTGGTAAAATAGTATTGTATAACAGCATATTTTTCAAATTTCATATTTTTCGGGGATCTCCCTATTTATTTATTTTATCAAGAATTTCGTAGGAAACTGTTATAAACCATTATTTATTCATTGAGTTCTGTTCTGTTCAGTAAGAAATAATTTTATTACTTTTGCTACATACAAATTGCTCATAATGGAAAAACGAAAAATTTTGAAATTGGAAGAAATACAAGATATACTTTCGGATCTATCAGACGTTGATGGTGGTGATAGCGAATATGAGTTTTTGGGATGCGACAGTGATACGGATGATGATGGTAATCAAAGTGTTCATATTGGAAGCAGTGATAACGAGGAATTTGATGAAAATGTTGGAGGCGAATCGAGTGACGAAGAAGACAACATAAGACAACAGCATAATACGCAAAAACGAAGATGTATGCGGCTTTCCTCGAGTTCTGAAAAGGAAAACACACAAAATATGCAAATTGAAGTTTCTGCTGATGGAACAATTTGGAAAAAAATACAAGAAGGGGGTGCCGTTGGAAGGTTACCAAGTCATTGCATTTTCAAAGATTTACCTGGGCCTACAGCACATGCTAGAAGAAATATTATGGAAGAAGAGGTAAGCAGTGCCTTCTTACTATTGATTGATCATCATATATTAGAACATATTAGAAATTGCACTGAAATAGAAGCCTCTCGAGTTTTAGGTAAGAAGTGGACCCTTTCGCAGGAAAAACTGAAGGCTTTTATTGGAATATTGTATGGCCGTGGTGCATACGAAGCAAAAGGTTTGAAATTATCATATTTATGGAACAAAAAGTGGGGTCCTGATTTTTTTTCCGAAAATATGAGCAGGAATGACTTTACGGAAATTTTACGTTTTATTCGCTTTGATAAAAGAAATGAGAGGAGTCAGCGCTTGCAAACGGATAAATTTGCGCTGGTATCAACTGTTTGGGATAAATTTATCGAGAATAGTCAAAACGCTTTCAAACCAGGAGCATTTATCACAGTAGATGAGCAACTGTTTCCAACGAAGGCTAGATGTCGATTTACCCAGTATATGCCAAACAAACCAGACAAATTTGGGATAAAATTCTGGCTGGCTTCTGATGTTGAAACGAAGTATGTTATAAATGGCTTTCCCTATTTAGGAAAAGACGAAAAACGAAATTCGTCAACTCCTCTCAGTGAATTTGTTGTAACAAGACTACTAGAACCTTATATCATGAAAGGAAGGTGTGTGACAACCGACAATTTTTTTACCAGCCTCCCCCTGGCTTCAAAATTATTAGCTAAAAATACTGCATTGGTTGGTACAGTACGTTGCAACAAACGGGAGCTTCCAAAAATTTGCAAAGAAAAAAAAGATGGTATGGAACGTTTTTCAACGCATCTATATGAAACAAATGAATGCACACTTACTGTTTATAAGAGTAAGCCTAACAAAAAGGTTGTTTTATTGAGTACTAAACACAAAGGCGTCAAAATTGATACCAGTTCCAAGAAACTACCTGAAACTATATCTTTTTACAATAAAACCAAATTCGGTGTTGATGTAACTGATCAAATGGCAAGAAAGTATAGTGTGAAATCAGGATCCAGAAGGTGGCCACTTCAAGTATTTTTCAATATTTTAGATTTGGCCGGCATCAATTCCTGGATTTTGTATAGAAGTATAACAGGAAAGAATATTTCTAGGAAAGACTTTTTGTTTCGATTAGCTGAAGAGCTCACATCTGAATATAAGTCATCAAGCCAAGGGAGGGCAAGTGAAATTCTCCGTCCAGCAACCCAGAATCCCCGGCCAGTACGTAAATGGTGCCAAATAGGACTTTGTAATAACAACAAGACAACTACAAATTGTGACATCTGTAAGAAATATGTGTGCGGAAAATGCGTGGAAAAAAAAGTTAGTATTTGTAAAGCATGTAAACATGATCATTCTGAATAAAACTGGAATATAATTGATGAGTTTTTATATTTTTATTTTTTATGGGGGTACGAACTTATGCCTCAAACTGAAACGGAAGTTATGCCCCAATTTTTTTTTGACATTACTTATTTGCCCTGTGACATAAATTGATTTTTGGGATATAATTTCATATTTTTTTGGGCATATTTCATAAATAACCGAGATATTAAATCCCTAAATTTTTAATTTCAATGTTATCAATGCGGGGGGCCTTGCCCCTCACACCCCCCGCTTATTGGAAAAACAACCCTTGCTTCGCCTTAGAACCAATTTTTATATATCTCATCAATTCTCTCAAACGATAAAGCATTATAATATAAATGAATAGAACTTGTCATATACAGTCAAATTGACTGGTTTTGGTATAAATAGGTATGTAAATTTGTTGGTATATCTAGTGTTAATGAGACCAAAATTTAATTATTCGGATCATCTCGAAGGAAATGCGTGTGTAGGAAGCCGAATGAACTACATGAAAGAAAAAAAACTTGCTATCTCCTGTGAAAAATTAAGATGGTCTGGGATTCCATGTATACAGTAGGGGTAAGAAAATTACATTTTAATGACATTATTATGGACAAAATTGTCTACTTAAACATATTAAAAGAAAATTTAAATTTCCGTGCAACCGAACAAGGTTTGAGCAACTGCACAGTCCCAATTATTGTGCGAGAGTGGATCATGTACAATGTACATGGGCAACTCAAACCGCCCCCACAGTCCACAGATATGAATCCAATAGAGAATTTATTTATGCATCTTTAGAATTCGGTCAGCAACAATCAGGAAACAGCTGTCAAAAAAGGAACAGAATAAAATAAATTTTCAAATCACAAACAGATTCGTTCATTCGATGCCTAATAGAATGCGAAACATATATTTATATATTTGTTTATTGATTGCTGAAACAATTATAATTTATATATTTAAATTTTGGCAATAAAAAATATAAAACAAAAAATAAAATACATAAGATAGAAAATACTAATTAAATATGATGCTGTTACGTACCTATCGTGTTCAAGCTTTCGCGAATGAGAGTGATCGATCATGCCACGCTACGCGAAAAGTAGCTTTTCGATGTTCGACGTGCCGGAAATGGTGCGTGAGTGGAGAGTTGCGATTAGACTGGCGAACCAGACGGACTGGGAGGTGTTTTTTGGTTGCGTTTGACTGCGTGGGCCGTGTTCCTCTCCGGGCGATAAATTATTAAAAACTGGGGAAAATTCGGTCCCGCGAGAGAGGACGGCCAGAGTAGTAGTCGTCGTCGTCGTCGAAAATTCTATCAAGTTCGCCGAAAAAAATTGGGTCGGCTCGCCGACTTAATGGTCGCGGAACAAAAAAAAAGTCAAATCGGGACCGCCACTATGCGGTCGACTTTGAAAAAGTCCCGGCGGCGCGTATGCACACGAGGCATCCGGGGTCGAGGAGCGTCCAAAATGATGGGACACTCGATCTCGGATCCTCGGGTTTAGGCGCGAAGTCGGGATTGTGACAATGGGCTTTGGTTTGTAAGTTTTTGTGCTATCATATGGAACAGCAATTGTGTTGTATATAATCTGGCAGGGTGTTCTCAAATACGATAATCTAATCTAGTCAGGAAGGTTGGAGTTTAATTGACGGTGGTGAATCCGAAACAGAAAACACCCATCTAAGAGAAGTCTGCGGGATTTCAAAGTAGGAAATTGAAGCAAGGAAAGAGATAAAGAAATGAGTGAATTTGTGCTATACAGATTCAAGAGTCTGAACATTGATAATGTGGTGACTATACTTGCGAACAATATTCAAGGATCGGTCTAACGAGGCTATAGTTTAGGCAAACGGAAGAAAGCTTCAGAAAAAATATAGAAGTGCTTTAGTGCAAACACGGAGACACGAGAGATACGTGCGACTATTGCCACAATGTAAGGCTGAAATTTAATTTTTGGCTCGAAAATCACTCTCAGATCTTTTATTTGAAAAACACCCGGAAGTGAAAGACCATATAACATATGAATATGACCAATTGACCTGGGTTTCAAGGAAAAATATATTTTGTGACGATTCTGAACTTTAAGTGAGAGATAATTAGTTTGACTCCAAGAATCAATTGCATTCAGATCCCTTTCAGAGAGCAATACAATCCTCTCCTGAGTGAATAGCTGCAAATCTTTAAGTCATTAGCATACAGAAGACACTGAGACGCTACGACAGAGGGAAGGTTTTTCATGTAGAGAAATAAGAAGGTAGTTTTCTATAAAATGGTTTACGGAGCACTGAAACACGTGGGAAGCTGTAGGATTGTCCAAAATATTCCCCGCGCTAAAAAAGCACGAGACAACTTATATCCGCACATCGAAACGGAGCCTAAAAAGATCATCTGTCGAAAGTCATCACCGACTTTTCGGGGAAAGTAGCGATATTTCGGTGAAAACAGTCAAAAGACCTTTTGTGGAAGTGGACTACATGACAGGGTAGCCAGAGAGAACTCCCTGTTAACGGCAACTAATCGGAAGAACATTGACCGTAATATCAAGATATCCAGTGCCGGCAAAAAAAGAAACACGCGACCGCGTAGGGCGCCAGGTTTCAGGGGGCGCCTTCGCGCTAAGACGAGATAAAAACCTATATACATATGTATGAATATATATTCTACCGCGACCGAAGAGTTTACACGCATGCACCTGATACTATCGTGTGTGTCATGGGAGCTCTGGCAACGCTTGCGTTGGCCGAACGCCGGCCTACCTACTTCCTCCATAGTCCACTTCTATACTTTTCCACAATTTTGCCATTTCCACCGTGCATGATTTCCTATTTCGAGAAATTTGTCGAACATTCTTCACGTGTTTTGCCTATTCCTGGTTATATTCGGTTCAAAATTATTGTATTGTTTTTTATCAGTGCTGTTTTGTCCGCTTATTTTGTTCTGATTTGTGAATTGTTGCTGTAAATTTGATCATCCCCGTTCTACATTGAAAATATTACGTAAGTTGAAAAAAATCTTCTAAAAGTGTGGTTAAACCAGAAATCGAGTTTTTTGTAATATAATACCTACTATAAATATTCAATGTGATATTAGGGCACCATATAGCTTCGGGTTTTCGATGTTTTAATTTTTACACTTTTTAATCTCCGAAAAATTTTTATGAGGAAAACAAAAACAAACGAACAAGCCTCTAAATTATGTATATGCCCGTATAAATACAAACGCTTGATAACCTTATCAGTAATTTTGGATTTTTATCCTCAATAGTACATGCATGTAATTCGCTTTCAAAGATTTTCCCAGGAAGTTTTGTTCTTCGAGATTTATTCGTAAAAAATATTTTTCACATTTTTTGTTCAATTTACGTTTTTATTCCATACATAATAATGTTCATGTATTAAATTATTTCCCCGAAATGCAGGGTGCAGGTTATAGGAAAACAACAACAACATGTCACACAAACCCAAACTATCAGGGGCGCAAAACCGAAAACGAAAAGCAGAGACAGAAAAAGAAATATCACTGATGCAAGGCTCATATGATAAGTAACACAAGCGACCAGACAGCGGGGATCCCCCAGTCCATTTGGAGGATAAGAGCGGAAATACTGAAGCCCTCGTAGATTCATCACTTACGTCACTGCCAAATCGAAATGAAACGGAGAATGACAACATCCAAAAAATAGATCCGATCGAAAATTCGAATGCTTCTCAACAAGAGACTACAGTGGCTGTTATGGACGCGAAAATCAAAGATCCAGGTTTATGGGAAAATTATAGTAATAGTTTTCGTGAAATTCTTGTTCTTCACGGGCCACAACAGGTCAAAGAGTGTAATTTTTCCACTAATTCGAGTAATAGAAAATTTTCTAACGTACACTACGATCGATTGCTTGTAAACGGTGAACGAGTACGGCGACAGTGGCTTCAGTACTCAATTTCCAAAAATTCCGTTTTCTGTTTTTGTTGGAAGCTTTTTCCTCAATTGAATTTATTTCATGAATCGTCGTTTTTATCTGTGAAAGGATACAATGACTGGAGTAATGTGCATTATCACGGCACGAAAAAAGCAGATTTCATCCAGATAGCTTTCAGGAATGGAAAGAACTCGAATTGAGATTAAAAAACAAATCGTCCATCGATCAGAAAAATTTAAATTTACTTGAAAAAAAAAGAAAAGTATTGGAGGCAGATATTGGAAAGACTATTTGCTCTAGTACAAGTACTTGGTGCCCAAAATCTAGCTTTTCGAGGGATAGTTGAAAGTGTATACACTCCGGGCAATGGGAATTTTCTCAAATTTCTTGAATTTCTTGCTCTATTCGATCCAGTCATTAATGACCATCTTCGTAAGGTTCAAAATAAAGAAATTCATGAACATTACTTAGGTAAAAACATTCAGAACGAAATAATTGATCTTTTTAGTACTGCCGTTCGTGATGCAATCGTTACTTCTGCTAAAATTGAAAAGTACTTCTCGATTATTCTTGACTGCACGCCTGACGCTAGCCACCAAGAACAAATGACTCTGGTTATCAGATTCGTTTCCATATCGGACGATAAATGTCAAGTGGAAGAGCATTTTCTTGGCTTTCTTTCTGTGACTGAAATTACTGGGGCTAGTTTGAGCAATACCCTCCTCGGTTATTTAGAAGAAGTTGGTTTGTCAATTGATAATCTGCGTGACAACGGAAGTAACATGAAAGGCAAAGAGAAGGGCGTACAACACAGAATATTGGACATTAATCCCAGAAGTTTTTTTGTTCCGTGTTGTTCTCATTCATTAAACCTTGTGGTTAATGATGCTGCTGGATGTTGTTTGGAGGTGAAATCGTTTTTTATGGATGTGCAAGCTGCGTACAATTGTTTTGCTGCGGCTACTCAGTGATGGTTCGTTTTTCAACGATACCTTCAACATTTCACATTTAAACCACTTAGTTCCACTCGATGGGAAAGTCGTGTCGATGCTCTTAAACCTCTTCGTTATCAATTAAATAACGTATACAATGCTCTGTATGATATCGCTAATGATACAAATTTGACAGGACAAAATGGATACAAAACTCGAATCGAGGCTGAAGCACTTGCGGCAAAAATTTCAAAATTTGATTTCGTAGTGTCATTGATTGTTTGGTACAATATTTTGTCCGAAGTCAACGTTAGCAGCAAGCTCCTCCAGTTGAAAACTTTTGATCTGCACGCTTGTACTGAGCAGCTTGCTGTGACGAAAACATTTTTGAAAAACATGAGATCTTACTCAGGTTTCCAAACAATGTTTTTTGACGCCAAAGCACTTGCCGATGATTTAGGAATATTGCAGTGTATCATACCATTTAATGTAGTATAGTGTGACATATTCATTGTCACCTAGTGTAAGAAATCTTAGCCCACATAAGAAAGTAGGTCATAAATTCTACAATTGTAAACAATTGCACATGCATAAATCGATCCAAACGTGTTGAGTGTTTTACACAACCTATGCCAAGGCAGAGGTTTGCCATGTCATCGATTAGTGTGAACGATTTATGAATGAATATTTGACCAGGCTAATGTGAGAACATGCATCGCGCCATGGGTCAAATAGGTGCATGGTTAGATTGTACAGTATACATAATGAAATTCGAAGACCTATGTTGCTGCATGGGCAAATAGATCATCGAGCTGTGTGAAAGAAAATATATTGGGCACTTAGTCATAAGGTAATAAATTAACTTAGTACGTAAGCATATTAGAAGTTGTAAAATGGTATAAAAGAAGAACGAAAATATAGATCGGGAGGATTTTCTTTCCTGACCTAGACGCGCGGAGATATTACTAAGCGACGCTGCGCCATAGTAGCGAAGTCAAAGTCTTCCAGCAATCCTTACGCGATAAAGAAAAATCGTTGCGTTTCATTTTAAAATATCGGCCGAGAGACATGTTCTCCACGCCACTCTATCTGCGGTTTGACCGCTTGCATAGATTTGCGCATAAGGGTTATCCAACAGTTCCCCTAAATTAAACTTTCGATATTTATAGCGAAAGGACTCAGACGTTAGAAGTTGCCTCGAATACGCTATCTCCATCATCATTACAATATCCACGGAGTTCGAATCAAAGAAAAGATTGCGAAAAATAAAGAAACAATTTTCGTATGAAGCAAACCACGAACCGATTGTAGACGAAATTGAAAAAATTAGAGTAAGTTTCTACTTCGCTGTTTTAGATGCGGCAATCAATTCCATTGATGAAAGATTCTGCCAATTGCAGAATATAAACTCTGTTTTTGGATTCCTCTACAACGTTCAAAGCTCGATTCATGAGAGTCCCGAATCAATCTTGAAAAGCTGCCAACAATTAGAAAAGGCTTTGAGTCATAAAGATTCAAAAGATATCGATGCGACTGACTTGTGTGATGAGTTGCAAATCATTGCAAGAAGAGTGCCGGAAAAATCGAACCCGCAAGATGTACTCAACTACATACATTGTTACAATCTCATAGATCTTATGCCTAACTTAGTTGTTAGATCTCGTCGCGATCCTCGCTCGTGATCGTCGCAATAGTGTCGTAATTGATTTGTAATTTAATCAAGACGGATTCACAGAATACAGTGAGTTTTCTTTTGAATTTTGTTTTTCAATGGAATAGTGAAAGTAGCAATAAAGTCGTTAGGTAAATATTTAGTTTAGGGATGAGTTTGAGATAAGTTTTCGTATGAGCTGTGTATTCGTGACCAACCAGGTGGAAGTGTGGACGAAATGCGCCGTACTCTTCGAGCGGCGTTGAGGGCGAAGCAGGCGCTCAATGCATCGATGGTGGAGACCAGAAGCTATCCCTATACGCCAGAGGAGCTGAAAGCGGTACGGGGGAAAATCTTCGAAATCCAAACTCTCGTCGAGAAATTTGACGGCGAAGTAGAGAGTGGGGAATTTCTGAAGATCAAAACCAAGATCGAATTCGGTTTGAGGCGGTTGGCGAACATCCAACTCGATGAGTTGCAACACGAAAAAGAGGCCTGCAAACTCCGGGGAAACTGGTGATGGCGATGGGGGATGTCTTAGTTAAAGCGGAAGGCGACGAGGAGGAAGAATAAGCGTGCGTGACTGCTCCGGGGAGGGCTCCGGCTATACTGACGGAAGCTAGCGACCCGCCTGAACCAATCTTTCTACACCTCGCACCGAGAAGGGACCTGCGAAGTCGCAAGACGCGTCTAAGTGGGGGGTAAAATTTTTAAGTGACACCCCCGGAACCGTCAATGCATTCTTGGAACACGTGGAGGAGTTTCTGGTGGCAAAAGGGGTAACCAAGTCTCAACTGTTCCGACTCGCTACCGAATTGCTTGAAGGCAAGGCATTAACATGGTATCGGTCGGTAAGAGCACGCGTTAGAAGTTGGGAGGAACTTTGCCGGGAATTGCGGGAAGAATTCCCACCGGCCGACTACAATATACGACTGCGAGAAGAGATTCGGCACAGGTCGCAGGGTAGAGACGAAGCTGTACGGATGCCGAAAATTTTCGAGTGAATTACGTGTTCGAACCCAGTACGGAAGACGTCCGTCCGTATTTAACCGTGGAGATTATAGGAAAGGAAATAAGAGGGCTGGTATATTCTGGTGCATCCTGCACTATAGTGGGGACCGCAGTAAGTTTTTCTCCTTGGTGACCGGTTGAGAGCCTCGCGTGATGCAACAAGTGCGTGACCATATAGTGAATCCACCACAGGTCGACAAATACGTCACCCTCAAGAAGGCAACTATCGCGACCCTCGTTGATTCGAATCAGCAACGGATGCACAAGCTCCTTGCGGAAGTAGAACTGAGAAACCAGAAACCCTCGCAGCTTCTCAATCGGATGCGTGCACTCGCTGGGCAATGCCTCCCAGACGAGATCCTTAAGGCCCCCTTAAGCATCTCTTTGACAACTGTTTTTTTTCATCTTTGGTTGTTTTTTTCTGAAAGTACAACATTTGAAGAATGTTGTATTAAATTTGTAGGTCATTCGGAGCAAAACTAACGAAGTTACAGTAGGTTGGATAACCGTACCTCTAACTTAAGTTTTCGCGTCTTTTAGCTACCTGTGCTGAGCGGCGGGCGGCAACTGTTTCGGGCTCTATTGTATTACTTTTATCCCCTATTTCCGTCTCTGCAATGTAGAATATATATTTCAGTCTAAACTTGAACGCTTAGGAGAGCAGATATGTGCGTCATTTCAGTTGTGCTCCGTTTTGTTTTTGCTTGGTTTTCTTAGTGATTTTGAATTTATCATCGAAAAAATGCCGAAACCAACTGGCAGAGAAGGACGTGCACAGGGTGGCCCAAGAATAAGCCGACCAAGAAAAAGAGTAATGCCGCAGGATCGAAAAACGGAAGTAAGAGCGTCTAGTGCATCAGCGAAAAAAATCAAATTGAATGCTTCGCTTGAAGTCGAGAAAGATCTTGAAAAACATTATCGAATTATAGACTTTATTCTAGTTTTTTCTACTGTAGCAACTTTAGTGAAGTGTAAAACGTGTGATAGCTCAGTGGCATTTGAATCTTGTAAAAAAGAAGGTATTGGCTTCAAAATAAAAGTTACGTGTGAAAAGTGCAAAATTCCAAACCATGTTCCGTCGAGTGAAAGAATTGATGGTAATGCCTACGAAATAAATAATAGATTTGCATTCGTAATGCGAGTTTTAGGCCTAGGACATGCCGGGTGTGCGAACTTTTGTGGATGGTGGACATGGCAAGCAGTTTTATTTTAAAACCGTGCTACAATACTTTCATTAAAAAAATTAACACCAGTGTAAAAACTGTTATGAATAAATATTTTGCTTCTACCATCAAAGAAGAAAAAGAAGAGACTTGTAAACAAAATAATCCGGTGATGGCACATGGAAAAAAGATCGGCTATTGGACCCGCAAAGTTGTTGATATTTTTGAAAGCAGTTCGTACTGTAACTTATGTGAAAACTGGAGCAAAAAACTAGGACCTTCAGAATATGAAGAGTGGCACGAGAAGCACGTGAACAAAGGACAATGTAAATCAAATCACAATGGGCCATCCGGTAATATGGAAGTGAGCGCTATCGTTTCAACGTTCGATAGAGTTTTTAAAAGTAAAATATCGTAATTATATTGGTGATGGCGATTCCAAAACCTACACCGGAGTTGTCAATGCGAAACCTTACGATGATAACTTCATAATAAACAAGAAAGAGTCAATACACTCGCACGTGGTCGATGCGGAAACGAAATCTGGTAAAACAGTTAAGAGGAAAACTTTTTCCGGTAAACACAAACTAACTGGCAACATGATAGACAAATTAACAGTGTATTATGGGCTAGCAACTCGAAGAAATCACGATTCTGTGGACAAAATGAGGAACGGCACATGGGCGACTTTTTATCATAATTCTTCGACTGATTAAAATCTCCGATGAATCGTGGTGCGAGTGGAAAAGAACTGAAGCTGCAAAAATATTACTATCATTCAAGCACAGTTACTCTCCACTTCCAGCTGTTGTTTTAGATACAAAAAAAGACAATATATGAAGATTTAAGCAAAGACACGCTGTTGGAACGTTGTCTGGGTGGTTTCACGCAGAAAACAATGAAACCTACAACCAACTCATCTGGAAAATTAGTCCCAAATCAGTGAGTGGTACCGAAACTGTCGTTGAAATTGCAGCATATGTAGCAGCATCGCTTTTTAACGAAGGCTCTACTGCTTTTCTGACCTTCATGCAAGATTTGGGCATCACTTCAGGACCAAGAGCGCATGAATGGGCGCGCGCGACAGACTCTTTGCGGATCAGCAGAGCGGACAAGCAAGCTGCTCGCGAGACCAAAGAAGGCAGAGTTTTACGTCGACACGAGCAAAAAGATGCCTAAGATAACGTGGATGATATTGATGTACTGTATGGACCCGGCATCGATGATGACATGTACGTATTTTATAAAAAAATCCAGTTTTTTTCAAGATATTTCCATTTTTTCAGTGTACAAAACCTTAAATCGATTTCCCCAAACATTTAATTTTTTAAGTCGGTGACCAGCCTATAGAAAAACTACTGAACCGATCGTTTTGAGATTTTGTACACAAATTCTACATATATACCATTATCAAGCCAAATTCACGTTGTTGCAACACAAATTCACGATTCATTAAAAAGATTTAACCATATTAAAAATGAAAATAAGGCTTTAACAAATTAAATTAACGCTCTTACAAATGGAAAAACCCATGTTACAACAAAAATGAACCATTTGTCAAGACAAGTCAACGAATTGCCGAATGAAATTCACGGTCTAACAAATCAAAAAAAAACGCTGTCCTTTGATCTCGATAAACATGTCGAGTTTTGTACCAGATAAAGAGCATTTGCGGGGAGCACTGCTATTCCTCTTCAATTGGAAGAAATCTGCCGCCGAAGCGCATAGAATTCTTGTGGAGGTCTATGGCGACAATGCTCTCAGTGAAACTCGGTGCAGAGCGTGGTTTCGGCAATTCAAAGACGGAATTATTAACGTCACCGACAAGAAGCGCGAAAATCGACCTAAAGTTTTTGAGGACACCGAATTGCAAGGTTTATTGGATGAAGACGACACCCAATCGCAGAAACAACTTACCGCGCAGTTGAATGTTAGCCGTCAAGCAATTTCGAAACGCCTTCATGCTATGGGAAAGATCCAAAAATCGGTAAGTGGGTGCCACATCAATTGAACGACCGACAGATGGAACGACGCCAGAACACGTGCGAAATCTTGCTTGATCGGCACAACAGAAAGTCATTTTTGCATCGAATCGTCACTGGCGATGAAAAATGGATCTTCTTTGAACCCTCAACATCGTCTGCTAGGCCAAATCGATTCGGGGAACAGACAATGCTGTGTGTTTGGTGGGACCAGAAGGAGGTGGTTTACTACGAACTGTTGAAACCTGGTGAAACGATCAATACTCAACGCTACCAACAACAAATCATCGAATTGGATAGTGAATTGTGCAAAAAAAGACCGGAATGCGCGGATCGGCATGAGGGTATCATTTTCCAGCATGACAACGCACCATCACACACAGCAAGATTGGTCCGGGATACGTTGGATGCACTTGGCTGGGAGTTGCTACTCCACCCGCCCTACTCTCCAGATCTGGCCCCTTCCGACTACTATTTGTTTGCGTCGATGGGACACGCGCTTGCTGAGCAGCACTTCGAATCTTATGAAGATGTTAAAAAATAGCTCGATGGGTGGTTCTTATCCAAAGGGGATGAATTTTTTTGGGGTGGAATCCACAATCATACCTAAAGATGGGAAAAATGTATAACCAACGAGGGCAATTACTTTGAATAAAATATTCTTCACTTTTCTGCGTTAATTATTGTGTTTTGTTAAATAAAAAAACAGCCGTTTTAAGGTTGCACACCTGGTATATAACTCTCTAGTTACGTTGAATTGAATGAATTTTAATTACTAACAATTTTACAATAACAAATAAGTCGATTTTTTCGTCAAAAATCGTCATTTTGGCTTAAAAATGGTGCCAAAAATTAAAAAATTAAATTAAAAAAAACTCGACAAGACTGGAGAGATAAAGTAATAAACTGAAGAAAGCATTTTGATTTTTTGGTTTCAGATGATCCAGTGATGCTGTAGGCTGATCACCGCACAAAAACTTTTTTCTAGGCGCCTGCGGAAAACTACAATAAATCCGTCATTTCTATCTATTTTTGAACAAAATTTTTTCTAAATATTTTTCACATGTACTTTCATATAATAATATGTAAAATAAACCTACAGTAATAATTTTTTCTAAAAAAATTCATGAAAAAATGTATTTTTTAGACGAAACAAACCTTACTGTTGCGAACTAGAATATTTAACTTGTTCATTGTCAAGGAGAAGAAAAACTAGTGTTCATCGTAGTTTGCGACGTTTTAGACTTCAACATTTTCTATGTACAGATAAAAGACGATCTCTAGAATAAATACACATTTATTATCAATAAAGGGCAGTCGTTCTGGTAGCGTTCAAGTGTTCATCGTAGTTGTGGGGTTTAGAACTCAACATTAGTGGCGACCGTGACAGGACCCCGACAACGATGGATCGCTTGCGGAAAAATCGTGCTGTGCTCAGAGGAACTTTCACAAAAGCAGCTGGGGATTTCGAAACGTTGTTGCTAAGTGAGCACCCGAATGACAACAAAATTTTCGCAGCGTGGGAAGTTATTGAGCAAAGGTATGAAAAGTTGCTTGTTGCTAACCAGCAGCTCTATGAGGCGCTTCTGGATGATGCTTCCGAAGAGGAGTTGCAGACGGAGCTGAATGGCTGTCTCTCGTATGATACGAAATATTTTGAGACAAAAGGACTAGTTCAAAGTCGTCAAGCGAATGCTCACATTGCTGCGGAGTCGGCATGTGTAGGCGATTCAGTGAGTCAGGTGTCAAGTGCGGTAAGAAGGCGTAAATACAAGTTGCCCACAATTGAGTTTAAGCGATTTGGTGGAGAACTCAAAGACTGGCTGCCATTTTGGAGTCAGTTTTCGAAGATTGACGCTGACAATGAAATCGACGATTGTGACAAAGTGCATTATTTAGTGCAAGCGACAATCGCTGAAAGTAGAGCTAGACAATTAGTAGATAGTTTTCCTGCGACAGGTCAAAATTATGGAAAAATTGTTGAAAGCCTGAAGACTCGTTTTGGTCGTGAGGATCTTCAAATTGAAGTCTATGTACGTGAACTACTGAGAATTATACTGCAAAATTCAGTGGCGAAAACCAATTTTGATTTAATGTCGTTATATGACAAGTTGGAGGCTCATATACGAGCTCTTGATACGTTAGGTGTTACCGCAAATAAATGCGCAGCAATGCTGTTCCCGTTGATTGAATCCTGCATTCCGTGTCAACTACTGCGTGTGTGGCAGAGATCTTTCGATTTCAGTCTTAAATCGAATTCAGATGCTGGCGATTCCGCACCGATGGAGCAACGGCTTTCAAGTTTGATGGCGTTTCTCAAACGAGAAGTAGACAACGAGCAGCATCTTTCTTTAGCTTCGGATACATTTCAGAATTGTCATCCGAAAGAGCAGAATATGAAATCGAATAGGAGGGAAATCGTTCCAAGAACAGCAGCTGACTTAGTTAATTGTCAACATCAGCGGTGTATATTTTGTGGTGGTAGTCACCCCACAGCAGAGTGTCGTAAAGCAGATAGTTGGACTTTGCAACAGAAAAGACGGAGGCTGGCAGATCGTGGAGCTTGTTTTCGCTGTTGTCAGGTCGGACATCGAATACAGATATGTAAACTTGCCTTGAAATGTGAATTATGTGGGCAAGAGCATTGTAGAGCAATGTGCCCACCATCGTCGAACTCAACCACCAAGGCGAAACCAGTTGGGCAGAGTCAAACACTTTCATCGCAGGCAAACAACCAAGTGTTCTTACAAACCCTGCTGATACGGCTAAGAGGTGTTCATTCGGACAGGATTGTTCGAGCTTTGATCGATACGGGTTCACAACGATCCTATGTTTTAGGTGATGTTATCACAACTCTTGAATGTAAATTGAAGCGAAGAGAAAAACTAGTGCATTCTCTATTCGGTGGTTTGAACTCGGCTGAGCAGTGGCATAATGTATATGACGTAAATGCTGTGTATGACAATTCATCTTATAAATTTGAAGTTTTGGAGCAGGCAACCATATGCAATGACATTCTACTTAACACGGATGGTCCGTGGAAACTGGAGCTGGAGGAGTTGGGTGTTACCCTTAGTGACAGCAGTAATTCAGGGAGAGTGGAACTGCTGCTTGGAGCCGATATAGCAGGAAAGCTATATACAGGCAAAATATATGTTTTGCATTGTGGCTTGGTTGCCATGGAAACTATATTCGGATGGTCATTGATGGGAAAAGTGCCACATTCAATTGAGTCACGGGTGTGTAGTGCAACAATGAGTGTATGTTCACTTTTGAATAAAGACGCTACCATCACTCATTTATGGGAACTAGATGTTTTGGGAATTACTGATCCTCATGAGAAGAAAACGGAAGAGCAAAGAGCTCTCGATGCCTTGAATTTCTTCAAACAAACAATAACCATCGATCATGACAGTAGATATGTGGTTAGATTGCCTTGGGTGAAAGGTCATCCGCCATTACCTAGCAACTTTGAATTAGCAGGAAAGAGGTTGACGAGCACAATAGACAAGTTGCGAAGAAATGACTTATTAGAGGCTTATGATGAAGTATTCCAAGAATGGGAAAGGAGTAGCATCATTGAGCAAGTCATGTCGGATCATGATCGTGTAAATGCACACTATCTTCCACATAGAGCAGTTTTAAAGGAAAACAGTACGACAAGAATTCGTCCGGTATTTGATGCTTCAGCTAGGGAGAAAAGTAAACCCGCATTGAATGACTGTTTGGAAAAGGGAGTGAATCTCATCGAACTAATTCCGGTTATTTTATTACGATTTAGAAAATTTCGATTCGGAGTAGTTTCAGATATACGTAAGGCATTTTTGCAGATTGGCGTTCATGAAAATGATCGAGATTTTTTGAGATTCTTGTGGATCAACAAGGATGGTACAGTTAAAACTTATCGACACCGTCGTGTGGTTTTTGGAGTTAACTGTAGCCCATTTTTACTTGGTGCAACAATCAATCATCACTTGGAGAGATCAACAAATGATGATGATTCGGACGAGACTATTTTGAGGCTTCGTAGTAGTTTCTACGTAGATAACTGCGTTACCAGTCTGCCTGATGAATCTTCTCTACACCAGTTTAGAAAAGAATCTACAAGAATATTGGCCACAGCTGCGTTCGACTTACGAGGGTGGGAGTCTACACGAATTGATGGAAGGGAAGGCGTATGCATTCCTGTTTTAGGCCTTATGTGGGACTCAGGGCGAGATACGTTGTTTCTGAATCGAGACAACCTCAGTAATATCGTTAACTGCGCGAATGGAGTAATAACGAAAAGGACTATTCTTTCTGCGGCACAACGTGTTTTTGATCCCATCGGTTTTACTTGTCCGGTTTCATTGAAGCCGAAATTGTTGTTGCAGCAACTTTGGAAATGTTGTTTGAAGTGGGACGATCCTGTGGACGGCGATATCGAAGTTTTATTTCGAAGGTGGCTTGAAGGCTTGCGCTACCTATTGAACATTGAAATACCCAGGTGGGTGAATATCGATATATATGGAACTAAATACAGTTTCCATGTCTTCTGTGATGCGAGTTCGGCTGCGGTGGTATTTCTTCGAAGTGTAAAAGATGGCAACGTGGCGGTAAGATTGATTGCAGCCAAGGCGCGAGTTGCGCCAGTGAAACAAATCACGATACCGCGTTTGGAGTTATTGGCTGCTACGATTGGCGCTAGACTTTTTACTTTAGTCAGAGAATGTTTTCCTGGTGAAAAGTTGGAGTATTATTTCTGGACTGATTCTTCTACAGTCTTATCATGGATTCGACGTGAAGAATCATGGGCAGTATTCGTAGGAAATCGAGTTAGAGAGATAAGGACCCTCACGACTGTCGAGTCTTGGCGTCATGTTCCAGGTGTGCAGAACCCTGCGGATCTCGCATCACGTGGATGTTCTGGGAAAACTTTTTTGGATAGTAGATGGTGGGAGGGACCACGGTGGCTGTATGATCCTCCTTCTTTATGGCCTGCAGAAGCTTGCGAGCAAGACGAAGTTGAAATTAATGAAGAACGAAGGAAGTGTCTTGTTATGATTTCGGTCGATTGTGGATCGGATTATTGGCATTTACTATATTTTTCGAAATATATGAAAACGGTACGTATGATTGCGTGGATGAATCGCTTCATATTTAATACTCGTAACCCGAGAAATAAACGTGGTGGAGAATTGACTACAGAAGAGACTGATATATCGGAAATATTTGTGTTAAAGACAATACAGAGTGAGTGTTTTCGCGACGAAAAATGTAAAGACTTATGTTCATTACACCCCTTTCGGGATGAGCATGGACTAATTCGTACAAAAAGTCGCATTTCAAACCGCGATGATCTTCATGACTTTTTATATCCGATAATATTGCCGAAAAAACATTTGTTAATTTCGCGACTAGTTCACGACACACATGTTAGATCTTGCCATGCGGGGACGGACATATTACTGAGCTTGCTCAGAGAAACATATTGGCTAATTGGTGGTAGGAGGGCTGTGCGGTCAGTGATATCTCGTTGCGTCGTGTGCAAAAGGTTTGCAATGAAACCAATAAGACTAGAGGCTCCATGTTTACCTATTGATCGTGTGTGCGATGTAGCTCCGTTTGAAATTACAGGAGTAGACTTTGCCGGTCCTGTATATTTGAGAAATGGGGAAAAGGCGTGGATATGTTTATTCACCTGTGCGGTTTATCGAGCGGTGCACTTAGAGCTTGCCACGTCGTTATCTACTTTGTGCTTTTTGAAGGCTTTGCGTCGATTCGTTAGTCGTCGCGGACGACCGAAAATAGTTCATTCGGACAATGGAACGAATTTTTCGGGCGCGGCAAATGCATTATCGAAACTTGATTGGAATCGGGTGCTGGAATATGAAACCATTGAACGCATTATTTGGAAATTTAATCCTCCTGCAGCACCGTGGTGGGGAGGTTATTGGGAGCGACTGGTGGGACTTCTAAAAAGATTACTGAGGCGTACTTTGCTGCGATCATCACTTTGCTACGAAGACCTGCAAACGGTATTGTGTGATTGTGAGGCGAGCATCAATGCCCGACCTTTAACTTATATGCCCAGTGACGATGCCGGATTTGTCACTTTAACGCCTGCTATGTTCCTGGGACAAAGAAGAAGTCATGGAGTGTTTGATTGTGATCTATTAGGTGAATCCGTCAATCCGTCACTGACTGATCATCAGCGAGAACTAAGTGAGACGCTTCGGAGGCGTTTCCGAACCGAATACCTGGGCCGTGTTAGATGGCCTACAAATAGTAATCAACGCGAAACGGCTAATCCTATTGTTGGGGAAGTAGTCCTTATTGGGGAGGACAATAAAAAACGGTTGGATTGGAGTTTAGGACGCATTAAAGAAGCTATACGTGGAAGAGACGGTGTGATTCGACTTGTGCGGCTAGATACTGAAAAGGGAACGATTGTGCGACCTTTACAGCGTGTTTATCCGTTGGAGTGTAACCACGCTTCTGGAGAGTCGGCTAATATACCGGGTTCAAGTAATGACGGAGAACAAGAAATCGAGGATACTGATAAGCAGAAGTCAGCAGTACCACAGTTATCCATATCCAGGAGTGATCGAACGATAAAACAGCCAACAAAATTACGTGATTTTTGTACATATATGAAAACTTTGTAAAAGTTCTCAGGTGGGAGGATGTTGCGAACTAGAATATTTAACTTGTTCATTGTCAAGGAGAAGAAAAACTAGTGTTCATCGTAGTTTGCGACGTTTTAGACTTCAACATTTTCTATGTACAGATAAAAGACGATCTCTAGAATAAATACACATTTATTATCAATAAAGGACAGTCGTTCTGGTAGCGTTCAAGTGTTCATCGTAGTTGTGGGGTTTAGAACTCAACACTTACCCTCCCCTTAAACAGATATGGCTAAGTCGGCTACGAGCTATCTTCTAGACAAGTAACGCCGCGCTGTCAGAGTTGACAATTATTGCAGATCGTGTGCACGAGGAAACTCAATTCTTGACGTCTTTCTGCGTGACCCGTTATGAGTAAACCATCGTCCACACCGACAGATCCCACGATCGAAGTCTTAATTGCGCGAATAGCCCGTCTAACTGAACTCAATTCCCTACGCAGCGGGAGCGAAGCCGCTCTCGTTCCCGCCCTCCGTGAGGCAGACGACGATAACGCCCTCAGCCTTCATCCTACGCACAAAAACAACCGAAGGCATCTGCTGGCATCATCAAAAGTTCGGAAGCGCCGCGGAAAAGTGCAGAGCACCTTGTAGTTTTTCAAAAAACTAGAATCTTACCCGCTAGAAGAGGCGGCTAGCGCGCGAATTATATCACGCCTCCAAATCCACGACAGAACGACGGCTAGCTCGTTTCTGATAGACATCGGTGCGGACATTTCGGTAATCCTTCTGACGAAACGCGGTCGTCAGAATCACACGTTCCAGCCTAATCTTTTCGCAGCTAACGGTACTCGCATACGCGCGTACGACGAACGACGCCTAACGCTACACTTGGGACTGCGACGACCTTTCACATGGCCTTTCATTATAGCGGATGTCACCTCACCCATTATCGGTGCCGATTTATTAAAAAACTATGAATTACTTGTCGATATGCGTGGTCAACGGCTAATAGATAGCGAAACCAAGCTCACTTCGGTGGCGCAAATCCTTTTTATGGATAAACAACCAGTTCCGCTGATTTACTCTTCTAGTAAATTTGGTAAATACGGTTCATTGTTGTCGGAATATCACGATATTACATTACTTTCTCCGCATCACGACCAAAACTGCGCTACCACGCATCACATCTTGACCAAAGGTGCGCAAAAATGTGCAGACTGTTCCCCGGCAAACTAGCAGCAGTGAAAAAAGAATTCGAGTTCCTGATGCAACAAGCTATATGTCGTCGTTCCAAAAGTTCATGGCAAATGATGATTGACGCCCCTGCGGGGACTATCGTGCACTTAACGCATGCACAGTTCCAGATTGATACCCTATTGGATTCCTGAAGAAGACTGCACCGCAACTTTACACGGAATGAAAGTTTTTTCCGTGGTGGATCTGCAAAAATCATACCACCAAATTCCAGTAGAGCCAAGCGACATCCCAAAGACGGCTTTAATCACGCCGTTTGGCCTCTTTAAATTCATGTTTATGACTTTCGACCACTGCAACGCTGGACAAACTTTCCAAAGGTTTATGCACAAGATTCTGCGCGGATTAGACTACGTTCTTGTTTATCTTGACGATATTCTCATTTACTCGCCAGACCACGAGACACATCGATTACACCTATCAGAAGTCTTTAAACGACTTAGGAAACACCGACTTTCAATTAACGTCAAGAAATGCCAGCTAGGCAAATCCAAAGCTAAATTCTTCGGCCATCTAGTGTCCGCAGAGGGTCTCAAACACTTACCTAAAAAAGCGGAAGGTATATTGGCAACGCCCAGGTCGCAAACCGCATACCAGCTCATCATTTTTGGGAATGGTCAATTTCTACCGAAGATTCACGCAGCTCAAACCCAAAGTCTACTACAGGCACTTATCCCCGGAAATAAACAGAAGGATAAGACGGAGCTGACATGGATGCCAGAGGCGATAACAGCTTTCGATGCATGTAAAAGCGAACTTGCGAGTGCTTCTTCCCTGGCACATCCCAACGTCTCAGCAATATGGTCATTAACAACAGACGCTTCTGACGTGGGTATTGGAGTCGTTTTACATCAAACCCTGAATACCATTACAACACCATTAAGATTTTTCTCAAGGCGGTTATCCGATGCTCAAAGAAAATACAGCACCTACGATAGGGAGCTTCTTGCGATCTACAAAGCTATCAAACACTTCAGGTATATGCTAGAAGGCAAAGTATTTTCTGTCTTTCCAGACCACAAGCCGCTGCACCCTCCAGTAGCGTCCAGAAAACGCTTCTCCACGCCAGCAACATTACTTAGAATACATCGCCCAGTTTAGCATCGACATTCATTACATTCCTGGTGATGAAAACGCACCGGCAGACTATCTATCTCGAGTCAACATAATTCAGGCTACGGATTTCCGCGCTTTGGCCTCAGCACAAAGAGAGGACAACAAACTAAGCTCCATGCTTCGCAACTGAACGAGCTACAAGCAACCTCTGGAGTGGAAAACGCAAGCTTTAGACGGATGTCCTTGGCCACTACACTGCATCGTTACAGCAGCTCAAGTTCGCCCTTACGTTCCACAATCATTTCGCTCATCAGTCATGTGCAACCTGCATCGACTTTCACACCCAGGTGCCAGAGCTAACGCAAGCTAGACACCGACAGATTTTTCTGGCCAGGCATGAATCGCGACATAACTTCCTTCGTCTGAACTTGCCTGGACTGCCAACATAACAAGATAGGGCGGCACACCAAATCGCCAGTTCATCGTAATAGGTTATCAGACCAGGCGAACGTTTCTCACACATGAATATCGATCTTGTTGGGCCCCTTCCACCAAGTGAGGGTTATCGGTATTGTCTGAGAGTCATAGACCGTTACACACGCTGGCCCGAAGCAATTCCTCTGCGAGGACTGTCGCTACGGCATTGGTCAGCAATTGGATTAGCCGTTTCGGAGTCCCAGTCAAAGCGACAACCGATCTAGGACGACAGTTTGAAAGTCAAATACAGTTGAACCTCGGTTATCCGAACATCTTTTATTAGGGAACCTCTATTAACCGGAGGATTTTTATTTCAATTATCAATTGATTTGGTTACCTCTGATATTCGGTAAATACCTCTAATATTCGGAATTTTCGTACTTATATGGGAAATTCTTGGAAAATAGGCAAAAACGCAATCTATTCACGAATTCACTGTTTTGCACGCATGCTGTTTCTTTGGCATAGTAAAAATATTGTTGTGGTGTACATTCAATGATTATCTTCAAGTGAATTACAAAATGTTTTTGATATGTCTTCGAGACGTGCCGAAAAAGTGTTATCCATGAAAGAAAGAATGGAAATAATTAAAAAAAACTTGAGAATAAAACTAAAGTGAAACTTCTTTGTGAAGAATATGGTGTAGGTGAATCGACTATTTATGATCTCAGGAAAAATAAAGCAAAAATTGTAAAATTCTTTGTCACGGTTCGACTCATGCAACCACCACCACCCACTCACTTCAGAAACACCACTTTTAAATTTAATTTAGGTTAGTTTAGAATAGTTTGGTCAGGGGCTCGACTCAACCGCCTTGTGTTATATACTCTGGCGGTTGGCGTCGAGCCAATAGGAAATAGCCGTCGTAGTCAGCGCCGGGGGATACGCCTCAAAACCACGCACCGCCCACGCAAGCTCCATTTTCATCAAGGCGAAAAGCTCGCGGACGGTGACCCAAATTAAGCACGCGAACTCGTGGACCCTCGCCCGAGGCTAACGACCGTGAACAAAGAGTCCGGTTCGCCGTTGGTTGCGGGAACCGGCCAAGCGGTTTCGGGCGAGGGTATAATAGCGAAAAGCCTGACCTCGAAAGCCCTCTGTTCTCGAATCTTGTGGATGGTGATACCCGCGCGTGGGTTTCGAAGAAGTTGACCGGAACGAGAAGCGAATCCGCGGAAGAAGTGAAAGTCGATTCGCCGAAAAGGGCAAGTTGAGGTGCGCGTATCGGAAAACTTACTTTGTGTTTCGCTTATTCGGCACCCACCGATACCGTGCGTGAGTGTGATCGACAAACAACGTCCCGACTAGGGTGTTATAACCAAGCGCGTGTGGATCGGGGCGAGTCGTCGCCAACAGGGGAGCCAGCAACGAGCCGCCATCATCAGCTCCAGTCCGAGGAAGCATCGCTACATCACTGAGGGGCCTACGGCGCAAGGAAGGAAGTAGATATAAGTTAAGTATTGTTAAGTTAAATATTGTTAAGTTAAGTGCTAGGGAAATAGTGAGTGAGTGGTGGATAGTTTTTTTTAACTTCATATTGTCGCGAGAATTGTGTATCTGAATCAATAAAACAAGGGGGGGGGGAAGTAAGAGTGAACCTGTAAGACGTGTATTTTTTCCTTTCTCCTTTCTTTGTATTTTTTCTTCTTTCCGGAAACGAAGGTTGCGGGAAACTCGGCGAGCCGGATTCTCGTCCCACGGCTCAAGAGGCCCATTGGAGTGGACGAGTGGCGCCCACGACCCGTCTCTAACGGGCTGACCAGCACCCGAAGGCCTCGACCGAGCGAACAGGACCGACTTAGGTCCTTCCCGCAAGGTAACGGTAACATCTTCTCCAATCCTGATTTTGCTGAAAATACCGGAGCCGGAAGACATTTCGAGAATCTGAAAATCTACTTGTGGACAAAGCTCTGTATGAATGGTTTCGACAACGGCGTGGTCAAGGTACTTCGATATCAGGTTTGATGTTGATCGAGAAAGCCAAACAATTTCATGAGCGTTTGAGAATTACCACGCGGTATAATTATTCTCATGGGTGGCTCCAAAAATTCAACCGGCGTCATGGAATACGCGGACTCCAAGCATCTGGCGAAAAACTGTCAGCTGATCACGAAGCCGCAATTATGTTTGTCGATGAGTTAAATATTTTGATAAAATCTGAGAATATGACTGAAAATCAAATTTACAACGCCGACGAAACTGGGATCTTTTGGAAAGCATTGCCCAAAAAATCGTTAGCGCTGAGTTATGAAACTTAAATTAGTGGCGCAAAAGAATCTAAGGATAGGGTAACAGCTCTTGTCTGTTCAAATGCAGCAGGCAATTATTAATGCAATTTACTCGTCATAGGAAAGAGCGCTCATCCAAGGGCACTTAAAAATGTAAGAGAGCTGCCTGTTGTTACCAGGTTAAGAACAGTGAAAATTACATTTCAATTATGTTATAAGTCTCGCTTTAAGACAAGCATGCGGGCATGGATGACTCGCGACCTTTTTATTTCATGGTTTGACAACAACTTTATTCCTGAGGCAAGAAAACATTGCATAGAATCGGGACTTCCACATAACTGCAAGATACTATTGCTCCTTGATAACTGTACTGCCTATTTTAACGACGGTACACTCAGCAGAAACAATGTAATTGTTAAATATTTTCCACCGAATTGTACATCTCTTATACAATCGATGGATCAAGGAGTTATGAGGAGTTTAAAAGCTTATTATCTCAAAGAAATGATGCGGAATTTTTTGAATCATGCTGTCAATAATACTCTTGAGGAATTTAAAAAGGCATATAATGTCAAGCACGCTATATTTTGCATAGCCTGTGCTTGGAAATCGGTACCAATCACGGTCCTCAGAAACACATGGCACAACGTTATTCCTCCAGAAGAAGGCATTAAAGTTTCTGAAGAACGCCATTCTATATCAGAAGCAGATTGCGAAGCTCAAAAAGATATTATTAATGTTGTCAACGAAATTGACATTAACGGCTCTTCGTCTTTAGAACTTACTTAAGAATCTTGTTGCGGATCATTTTATTACACTTTTTATTTTCTATCAAACGTTAATCAACTTAAATTGCATCGTTACGCTGCCAAATAATCGCCATTGGCAGTACTAAAATCCGAATTACTAATCCACCACTCGCACTGTCTCTCTCGAGAGGTGAGAAACGCGTTTTTCTTTGTTCTAACCGTGATGAGTTGAGGTGATCGAGCGAGAAGCGGCTCTCTTTGGGTGCGGTCGCCCATCTGATTGGACAACTTAGCGGATTGCCATATATGGGCATAAATGTTCCGACTCGAGACGAGAGTGAGTGCAGAGGTGGAAAAGTCAGTCGGGGAGTTTTCGTCGAGAAAGTAGAACCTATTGTGTAGAAATCTACGGAAATTTTTTTGCTAGGAATTATTTTAAGACAAGTGTGACATTAAAACTTTGCAAGGATATCTTTGAAGTGTTTATGAAATGTTAAATGTTTTCGCATCTGAACTGTAACGATCAGTGTTAAAGTAGAGCTTAAGAAAAAATAAAGTGAAATCTAATATGAAGTGAGTGTCTAATTTGGTTTCTCCCCTCCGCAGCTTGTGCGCGATTATGATGGTTGTCCGGTTTCTTCAGTTGTTTTGTTTTTTGATTAGCCCACCCGGTGAGCCAGCCGGTTTCAAAAAATTTTTAATCTATGACCACCACTATGCGGTCACAGTTGGTGGGTGCTCCGCACGGGGCCTCCTCTCGGCAATCATCTTTCATGTGGCGTTCGAATTGGCGGGGCACATGGAGGATGATTGGTTGGGAGGGAGGTGTGGTAGTGGAAGCACGCAACAATCTATTACAGGTTGGTTGAGCTGCGACATTAACATTCCTGCGCACCCAAACTTGAGTGAGGATGAAATCATTTCATAGATTTTGGAGTCCAGTAGAAAAGATAGTAATGCTAATAACGAATGTGAGGTTGAAGAAGAAGAGTTAATAGATGTAGTGATTGTTCCTAATTCGTCTATGACCGTTTTTGCAGCAATAGCAGCTACTGAAAGTCTGATAAATTTTGCTGAAAATAGACCCTATATTTCGCAAGAATAACTTTTGGGATTATACAAATTACAAGATAAACTTATAAAGCACAAATCAAACATCCAGAAGCAAACAACAATTTTGAATTATTACTCCAAATAAATACATTACATATATCCATACTTATGTATTTTGACATTTTAGTCATATAAATATATAGATCGATTCATATACATACATGTGGGATGGACAACCAACCCTACGTGCCATGGAGAATGGGCAGCCCTAAGCGTCATAAAGTGTACAGGAGAAAAGGGGGGAGATATGTTAGCCGTGCCGAAAGATGGACGTGTCGAAAACTAGCGCTCAGAAAATTATTCAATTCCACATGGGGGCTCAACCGGGATTTGAACATTAGCTTTGGGCGTTACGTTAAAAACTTCGGGTCGTGACTTTTGCGGTGATCGGTGGAAAAGCGGTGCCAAGTGTTATTCTTGTGACAGCGAGTGTTGCAAGACAAGGCATAATAGACGAGCGGGAATTGTGTGAAAACGATCACCAAAATGGCGCGTACAATATTGGACCAAAGCGAATGGATTGACCTATACACGAAGAATGGTCTCGTTCGGGAGTGCACTATGCGTGGTATAAGTGAAAGTGGCAGTAAGGAGGACATAGCGATTCGCATCGTAGAGTTCGATCGCGAAAATCCTGAAAAAGTTGAAGTGGTGGGCGCGACGGGCAACGCGGAGGGAGATGCCGACGAAGGTGGAACGGATGGTTTGCTGATGTCAGCGCCAAATGAGCATGCGGGCGCATTGAGTACTGTTGCGGCTGCGCATTCGGGGCAAGCGTACACCTTTCGCGACATGGAAGAAAGTGTTGAGAAATTCGGTGCGGAAAGGAGTCAAGACATTGGCACGTGGATGAGTGAATTCGAGGAAATGTGTGTCAGTGTCGGGTGGAACGATCATCAAAAACTGATTTACGGCAAAAACTGTTAACGGGGACGGCTCAGAAGTTTGTGTTCGCGCAAAGTGGCATCAAAACATGGGCGCAGTTGCGGCAGGCTTTACTGTCCGAATTTGAAAGAAGCCCAGTGTGCTAAACGTGCATGCGATGCTGGTGAAGAGGCGAAAGCGAGCGGACGAATCGTGCTTGGAGTACGTGTATGAGATACAACGTATCACAAAAGCCGTGAAAATGGATGAAACTAACGTGTGTGAATACGTATGTGATGGTATCATGGATGACGTGCTAAACAAATCGTTTTTATACGAAGCACGAACAATCAGTGAGCTTAAGGCGAAGCTGCAGACGTACGAAAAACTGAAAGAGAAGATGCTAAGAGTTCGGGTGCGAAAATGAGCGGTGTAGTGAACCCACATAAAATAGCCCACATAAATTACCACACAAGTGATCCGTGATCTACATCACGCGCGTGAAAAGTCACGTAGCCCATATGGCAGCCGATGCACATTAATTATCTGGCCGGCGACAAAACTAATAAGATGATAAGCATCTTACATGTACATGTATGTGCTGCAATAGTCAAGTGCTTCTCATAATTTATGCGCGTAGACAAAATTATGAGTATTGGACTCTAGTTTTGTTTATGGGGTAATAAATTAGGTCAATAAAGTATTATAGTTTATTACTTATTTTGAGTATTGGTCACGTACTAGGAATATAAGCTTTAATTTTGTAAATACGATTTTTAGAGTAGGGATTATATAATTAGTTGTAAGTTGTACATGGAAAATAGTATTTAAGAAATGTTGGATTAAAGGACGAGATCAGTCTTCTTCTGATCAACTCAAAACTAAAACAGGATTTTGATTTGTACTGCCGTGACTTGGCAGCTATCAACACCTGCAGTCCTACTTGCCGTAATTTGGCAGGATGTAGACTCTCAAGCCGTGACGTGGCTCAGAAATATCGGACGCTTGGGTCTTGGATCCTGCGCCAAATTTGTGGCAACAGCGATGATTTGCCGGTAAGGTCTTCTCCCTCTTAATCTACCCATCTGTGTACTTTACGAGTCCCTGTTTCTTACACAGCCCCAAAACTAGTATCTCCCTTGCGGAGTACCGATCCAGTCAACTAAATGGAAGGACGATATGTAACCCGACCCGCTCCCATATTACGACGTTCCATTCACGAAATTAGCCACAATACCCAATCCATTGGCCCTGAGTCCAGTGGACCTAAAGTGTCATCCGCCAATCGGAACCCGTTTCGTAGATCTGACAACTCTACCTTTCAACGTCCAGTCGCTACTTCCAATAACCATAGTGTCCGTTGAAATTGTCGTGACATTGGACACGTTTTCTCCAATTGCCCAGAACCCACGAAACAAGTCTTTTGTTTTGGTTGCGGACACGAGGGGGTCTTCAAACGAAATTGTCCTAAATGTTCCTTGTCGGAAAACATCCAGAGGAGTGCGTCGTTCGCGGGGAACCGGCCCACTCCTGGAAATCACCACCACCGACAACCTTTCCAGGCAAGTCGGATCAGCATCAACGTCGATAAATAACTGTACTGTTCCTTCTCCCGTGTTGACAAGAGAAATTAGTACCTAAACTGAATTCGTGCCTCATTTTGATCATGTTGAAAGTCCGAGCATAAACCATAAGTCCGAATCAATAACTTCACCCAGTAAAACTTCTGTTGTTCGACGTGAACCTAATTATCGGTTTTCTTTCTAATAGTCAAATTCGTAGACGTCAACGTGCAGCCTTGTACTTCTATAGAAGCTGACAACTGCGTAAAGCAGCTATTCATTCCGTGTATACAACTCAATCTAATACCGATTCTCGTCCATTTTGAAACATCCTTATTAATGGTCGTAAACTAAACGGTCTGCTTGATAGCGGAGCCAGCGTTAATGTATTAGGTCAGGGGGCTCTAGAACTTATATCTTCATTAAATCTTTATTTACATATTACCAAACTTCATATCAAAACTGCATCCGATCAACGAGTATCTGTATTGGGATACGTTGATTCTAACATCACTTTTGGTAACTTGAGTAAACCACTTCGGTTCTTGGTAGTACTTTCATTGGAACATCGCGTTTATTTGGGAATTTATTTTTGGAATATCTTCAACATAGTACCGTTTCAAAGACCCTCCATTTCGGAGATTTCATCTATCTCTAATCCAGAGATCAATCTATTTCATCAGTTTACTACTGATCAACAAGTTCGACTACAATTCGTTATACAAACATTTCCCTCCTTCAACGAACAGGGGCTGGGACAAACTTCCTTATTGTCACACGCTATCGATACGTTATCGAGCTGTTAGAGTCAATTGACGAAAAAGAAGATCATTATTTGTATGCTGATAATTATTATTCAAATTTAACTTTAGCTAAAGACATCATTGGATATTCATACGGCTTATGTGGCAAGTGGGTATACCTTTCAGCTACTGGGAAACACTGAAAAAATCCAAAACGATATTGATTCCAAACATGTATATATTGTCTTTTCAACTAATGTCGATCGGTCCCCGGCGACCGATACCGCTCTGTATGACAGTTTAGGATCGGTCCCCGGCGACCGATAACGCATACGAACGTGGAATACACTTATTGATCCCGCAGTCAACGTGTTAAACTAATAATTATGGTTTTAATAAAACTTTTCAATTTTGCCTAGGTTTTCAGTTTTTAAACTGCACAATTCAATTACAGTGCTATTTTTGTTACCGCTCATTTTTAAGTTATATTGCCAAAAACTGAAATAGTTACCAAAATAATAAATAAAATTGTGTGTTCTTATCCTAAACACCTTCTTTTGAGTTTAATGTGCTTATTGGTGTGTCTAAAAGTTTATTGCATGGATTAATTTTTCTTCTTGTCATGGTGCTATTTCTTTTTACCGCAGCTGTATGTGAGGTGACCAAGTAAGGAATCCGACCCTCGCTACACTTCAACTGTTGTTAAGCACGAAGGTATGCATGAAATTCTAGAACATGGACCAATTGTTCGTAGCGGTGAAAGAAGCATGGGCATCCATACATGTGGAAGATGCACGAGGCTTACATATAACGACAATGCCGAATAACACACGAGGTTGTGAGGCAAAAGGGTTTACCGACAAGTCACTGATTACAATATATAATTTCTTTAATTTGGTATAATATTTGCTTAAATAATTGAATTTTGAAATGATTTTTAAGGCCGTGACCGCTTAAAATTCTGGATTTTCCAAGACTTCATTTTGCTGTCGTCCTTTTAGAAGTCGCATGGTGTAATAATACATTACATCCCTGCAATGAATCAGCAAATGTTGCGATTGCATGCACATATTACAATTCACAAAGCATTTATACAAAGCATTCTTACAATGAATCTTGAATAAACGATCGAATTGCATCACTGTTCTCAAATCATTCAGAACGATACACATTACGTAGTGTTTAAGTTTTCACAAATGGCCCGTGCCATATATCGAATTACATATAGGCAATGAGGAATGCAAACCATTACTAGGAACATATGTAAATCGATTTGTATAGGGTCATGAGAAAATGATTTGTGTTTTACCCATTTGATATGATGATGACTAAGGGATGGTCAACGTGTGACCGAGTTGTAAAATAGTATTTTAGCCGTAGCTAACGCCGATTCTCCCGAGAATGAAGTGCCTGCCGAAGATACACAAAACAGGAAATGAAATGCGTGAAATTACCACCTCCACAGACGCCCCGACAAATAGGATTGCGAGATGGCTAGTAGAAGAATGCAAAAAAAGGGGCGAATTCCCAGACAAACACGCAGACTGGAGATGATTGATATATTAAGGAAAGTCGACCGGATCAATGAAGATGACGTCAAAGCCATTTTCCCAAGTGTTCCCGTGAAGCAAGCATTAGCTTTGTTTGAGGACAGGCTGACTAAACGCAATGAAACAAGAGAACAGAGAAAACGAATAAAATCGCTCTATAAACTGGCCATGTTATGCATGTCAGAGACCTACTTTACCTTCAGAAGACGTTTTTTCAAACAGAAAAATGGAGTCGCAATGAAGAATCCACTGACCCCTCTGTTATGCGAGATTTTTATGGAATGGGTGGAAAAGAAGATCGCAGAGGAGAATACGCTGCCAAGAGTATGAATCCGAAATGTTGACGATGTCTTTGCTATTGTCAAAAAGTGATGAAGTGGAAGAGATTTTACGAAAAATCAACGACAGCCATAAAAATATCACCTTCACAATGGAAATGGAAAACGATAACGAGTTACCTTTTTTGAATTTGAGGGTAATAAATAATAATAACATAATAGAATTTGACATTTACAGGAAACCCACACCACTCACATCAAACAAAGATGGCAACGTTCAATAGCTGGATACACAGAATGCTGACCACACCTCTATCGAAACAACGATATGAGCGGAAGGAGGCCTTCATACTTGAAACAGCGAGAGTCAACGGGTACGAAGGTAAAACAATAAGAGCGATAATAAGGAAAACGCAGAAAAAACTGATGGCATTCTCTCTCACGAATTTATACGAGGAGTACAAGAAGATGAAAGAAAATCGTAGAGTAGGCATCACATACTCGAGAATCTTCGGGAAGATCGCAAAAATCCTGGGGAAAGCGGATTTAAAAGCGATACCCACGAGTCGTATGTTTAAGCTGCAGTCCAGACTTGGTACCCAAAAGGTTGAAAAATAAAAGGAGGAGAAATGTGGCATTTACAAAATAACGTGCCCAGTATGTCAAAAAACTACGTTGGCCAAACTCAAAGACCCACACAAACCAGGTACAACGAGCACATCAAAGCGGAGAGATTGAGGTCAACAAAAACGTCCAGTGAAGCCGCGAAATCAGCCGTGGCCAAACACATAATTATAAACAACCATACGATCGGATGGGATGACCTTGAAGTGGTGCAGCAGGTAAAGGACTACCGAAAATTGAATGTGTATGAAAGTCTATGGATTATTAGACAACCCAAAAACCTGAGACGCAATGAAGACGCAGGCAACGGGTATTCGAAAATGTTAGAGCTAATTAAGTAATAAAACCGTGTGATAGCTATGTGAATCAGTAGCTAAACGTTGAGGATTTATAATTAAGGCGGAAAAAATGTATAACCATAGTAAGATAACACTGAAGAAGAGGGAACTCTTACCCTTGAAATATATATGTGTTTTTTTTTTTTTGTAATATAAAAATATTTGCGTTTGGAAAAGTTTTACTTAAGGGGTTATATCCACTTGTAATTTTGAAAAAAATCGAATTTCACATTGATCCGGCAAATAGTTTCAGAGAAATTAGCGTATTTGTAAAGACGTCTCCGAGCGTTTGAAAGTAGGCGAAGCGTAAACCGGAATAGCAACTGTTTCTCATTACAACTATGCCCTTGTCTATGCTTTTCATAATGTTTTTACTCTGAGAATTAGAATATAAAAGGTTTATTTTATACCTGAAAGCTATATTTAGAAATTTTAGGTAGAAAGTAAGTACATTTCGTCAGTTTAAAGTGAACTGCCACGTTGTCAAGTTGTGCCAGTATTCTGTTTATTTCCTCAGTGTGTAGAGTTTTGTGTATCAAAATGCTTCGTAAAATCAGAAGAGAAACGTTCCAGTGCACAGTTATCACGACCGAATAAACGTAGAGGTGTTTATAATCCAAAGACAGCTGACTATGATGAAAGTAGTTGCAGTGCTTCAGCAAAAAAAATCAAAGCCCAAGGTGAAATACTAGTGACTCGTGATACTTCGATTGAATATCGAATTATAAATTTTATTACGGTTTTTGCAGCTGTCAGTGAATATGTCCAATGTAAATCGTGTAATGGACCAGTTAAATTTGAAACAGCATCACAACTGGGACTTGGTTTTAAAGTTTGTATCCTGTGTGATAAATGTGATCCTCGTAGCGTAAATTCATGTGACTTTGTCAAACATTCGTATGAAATAAATCGAAGATTTTTATTCGTTATGAGAACTCTTGGGTTAGGTTTAAAATGTGTATCTCAATTTTGTAAATTAATAGATGTGACAGCTTTTATGCTACAGACTTCTTATGACATGATAACGAAAAATATACATGAATGTGTAAAAATATCTGCCGAAAAATTGCTGGAGAAAGCTTGTACTGAGGAAAAAACAGCGACGTCGGAAAACCAAGGTGATGATAATAAAAATGACCTGACAATCTCTGGAGATGGTACCTGGAAAAAGAAAAGGTTTAGTTCTTTATATGGCGTGACTTCATTGATTGGCTATTATACCGGTAAAATTATTGATCTTGTCGTAAAAAGTTCTTATTGTAAACAATGTGAACCTTGGAATAATTTAAAAGATAAGGCTGAATATCAAGAGTGGTGGGATGAGCATAAAGGGGTCTGTTCTGCTAAACACGATGGGTCATCAGGGAAAATGGAAGTTAATGCGGTCATTGGAATGTTTAAACGTTCATTCGAAAAGTCGGGAGTTCGTTTCAGGAACTACATTGTAAATGGTGACTCCAAAACTTACTCAGGAATTTTAAAGGCTGCACCTAATGGCGACATTGAAGTGATGAAAAAAGAATGCATAGGTCATGTTCAGAATCGAATGGGTAAACGACTAAGAGTGTGTGTAAACACAACTACAACTGAAATTACTTATAAAAATGGAAAGAAACGACAGAAATAGATACTTGCTGGAAAGGGTTAACTGACAGGTAAAATCATCGGTAAATTAACTGTGTATTATGGCTTAGCAGTAAGAAGACACTGTGATTCTGTTGAAAATATGCCTGATGCCATTTGGGCTTCTTATTATCATAATCGCTCCACTGACGACAATCCTCAACATGATAAATGCCCGACTGGAGAAGACTCGCGGTGTTCTTGGCAGAAAGCACGAGCCTTGAACACATTATCAAGCTACAAACATGACTATCAACCCTTACCACCTGATGTTGCTGAAGCTATACTTCCAATTTACACAGATCTGAGTAATGAAAAATTATTAGAATAATGAAAGTTATAATCAGCTGGTATGGAAAATAACTCCAAAAATAATCCCATGCGGCTCTAATATCGTTGAAATTGCTGCTTATCTGGCTGCCGGCATGTTCAATGAAGGAAAAACATCTCTTCCATATTTCAAGAACGCGCTGGGACTATCACTTGGGCCTATTGCCCATGCCTACGTAGAAAAAGAGGACGCAGAGCGCATCTCGATCTCTGACGCAAGAGCGCAAGAGAGCACGCGCGACGGAAGAATGCCACGTAGACAGCAACAATTGGCTGTATTAGAAGCAAACGATGAAGCAGAGGGTTTCTCTTATGGCCCTGGAGTAGATGACTCGATGTAAATTGGAAAAAAATTGGTTCCCAAAACTTTAAACGCGTTTTTCTCGAAACGGTGTTTTCAAAGTCGGTGAGAAAAATTTCTCCAAAACGGCTGAACCGATCGGCTTGAAATTTTCACACAATTTTCTTAGATACTTGTATCAGGTAATGATCGAAGGAATAAGGTTTTTGACAATAATTTCGATTTTTTAAGCCCCTTTAAACTGTAAATTTTCTTGAAAAAAAAACGATTTTTTCTTTGGGAAGCCGTCATTTTGTCAACAATCAAAATTTTGACTATTCCAACGATCATTACCTGTATTCATCTATCCTAAAAATAAATCTTTTTTTTTATTTCAGATAATTTGGATCAGAGATATCACCGCCTGACACCTTTTTGTGAAGGTCCTCTAGATCTACTACAGGAAGAACGGAACCGAATATTTTTATAATTCATCGCGAATTCTTAAAATACATTAAATTCGCTATATGTACATTTATTCTATGTATTTATTTAATGAAAAGCCTCTTCACAAAAAAAACACGTTTTTTTGGACTTACAAGTGGATATAACTTAAATAAACTACTGATTTTCTACATGTTTACAAAAATATATCTATTGAAAGTATGACAAATGGCTGAAGAATGTTGTTCAGAAAGGTATACTCATAAAGTAATAAAATTGAAAAAGAATTTAATAATGAGCTCCCATTGTTAGACTTACAGATAAAAAGAATTAATGGCAACCTGGAAATGGATATCTATCGAAAACCGACGAGCACCCAGAGGACAGTACCGAAAACATCAAAACATGCATACTCGCAAAAAGCATCATCGTTCCGAGCGTGGATACACAGGATGCTGTCTGTACCTATGAGTGAAGGAAATTGAAAAACGGAGGAGAAATATATTTTGGACACCGCAAGAAAAAATGACTATGAGGAACAGATGGTTCTAAATATGAAAAAGAAAATCGAAACTAGGAAAAAAACCAGATAGCTTCACGACACTATACTACCAAACGAGAAGGCAACAACAGAGCGAACAACAAAGAACAGCCGTTACAAATTCGAACCTGACTGGAGATCTCAGCAGAATATTAAAGGAAGTCAATATTCAGCTGGTCCCAAGCAGCGTGCAGTTCCAGCTAAAAACAATTTTGGAAAATGTTAAAGACAAGAAGAAAATGGAAGAGAAGAGCGGTATTTACAAAATTAAATGCAAATATTGTGAAAAGGTATACATAGGACAAATGAGACGAACGGTTAGATCAGATTCGAAGAGCACACTAAAGAAGCACAGACAGCAAGGAGACGAGGAGATACGAGTAAGCTAAAGTCATCGGTAGCCAAAAATATTTGTGAATGGCACGATATAGAATAGGTAGATGTGACAGTCCTGAAGGAGACAAGAAGTATAAGGAAGCTAGATACCCTAGAAACATTGCGGATTATGATTCAGCCAGCAGTAACGAGGCTCAACAAAGACATTGGAAATGGTCACTCCAATCTATTAGATTTAATTAAATAAGGTTTACACTTAATTATAGGCATAAGGGATTAGTCTAAGCAAACAGACTAGGGATAATTTTATAAAAAGATTAAAGGATATATAATTAGAATCAGGCAGAAACTTAATGTGAACACTATAAAATTCCAAACAAGGACCTTCTATTCTTAGAAAATAATCACCACTGAAGAAGGGAGCAACTTACTCCCGAAATATATATATGGGAAAAATTAAAAACTATAGCGTTTTAATGGAAAATAATAATATAAATATCAAACAATCGTTCGAAGCGCTAAACATGGGAGAAAATTCAGAAAATAAAATGTGTCTGGGAAATCTGTTAGTTAAGAGAGTAATGAAAAACCATGACTCTTTTAAGGATAAAGGACTCATCTTTTCAACGTGTTCAGGCCACATGTAAAAGTTAGGATATTAGGTACTCAGGATAAGTTCTAGTAAATATTTTTCTTGTTAGTCTCCTGTAGGTTTTCTTAAATTAAAGATCGTGTCTGTCTTCTAAGGGTTCATGAGGATAAAAAATAAATTAAAAATGTAAGAAAGCAGAAAACAGTTCAGGGATCAAAACTTCTGTGAATTCGTTTTAATAACTACATTTTATTTTGAGTAATTTACTTTATATATTCTGTATACTTTTGGTTGAACTTTTGCCTGCATTCAACAAAAAAAAATGTATGCTTCTATTTATTTATTGGCGCAAAATCTACGAATAAATGAACATTGTTATGAAACTTATGAGTCTATACTTTTGTGACAGACTGTACCTATAAGAACGATTGGGGAACGATAATATGAAGCGTAAGCAACGAATTGTAATATGAGTAAATATTTTGTACACTTGTGAAAGCTGTGTTTTGATATCACTTCATTGTCTCCAATTACTAACCTCATTTGATCCTTCACGAAGTAAAACCGCTGACATTATACTCTTTAATGTGATATCTCTTCTGCATTCGCTGCACGTGGCCTTTTCAAGATAATGGCTGGATAATCACATTTACCGTTAATATGCATATTTAACTTTGAATTTATTATTCAAAGTAAAACACCTGGGCCACGACAAACACCGGCACAATGTGTGACAGTTCTGTGAATGCATTTTGGATGTATCGAATAGTGCTGATTATTCCCGTCAGAGGTACAAACATCACGGATTATAGCCATGGCACATTGAAATTGGTGTGCATAGTTTCGCGCTTATTGTGGACACAACATCAATGACCATTTTATGCCTTTTTAAATTAAACTTCCATACGTTTAAAAGATTGACGCATTTTGAAATGCCTCGGACCATTTTCAACGACAAAGAAAGACGAACTAACCAGGAAGAATTTAATATAGGAAAGGAAAATCAGAACAATAATTTATATGACTTTTTCGAAACAATTTTTGCCGGAAAATGAAATGCAACACTCACAGGCGTAGGTGGTTTGAAATTCAATAGAGCACTTGTTAGAGCGGCAGTTTCGAGGTAATTTATAATTTGAGAGCCTATGTAAAGAATGCTACGAATTCAGGAGAGTATGTATTTCCTTTTTTGAATTACAAAAGGCTATTGATTATTTCAAATAATGATAACTAAGTTGCGGCGAATGGATTTTATTGAAAAAGGCCCATTACTGTTCATTATTGTATTTTATGAAAAATGGCAGCATTAGCGGTGAATATGGAATTGTTGGAAAAGCAAATAAATTAATGCGCAGTTACTTGACGGATAGATTTTAAAACACACTAATTGGAGGTGTCAACAGCAAAACTGCTGAAATTACCATAGATGTTGCGCATGCCTCGATCCTAGGACATACGCTATTTCTACTTTATATCAACTCCATAGAAAAAGGCAGACCTTGTTGCGAAAGTGTTTATGTACGCAGATGACACTGTACTCGTATACACGGGTAAAATTAATCTCGAAATTGAACAAAAAATAAATACTGGCTTCTACAAAGTAGAGTGGCAATAAACGCGGGGAAAACAAAATACATTATTTTTAAATAAAAGAACAAGACTGAAATACAACCACACGTAAAAATCAATGACACAACCCTTCAGATAGTAGAACAAATAAAATATTTAGAACTTCGATTAGACGAGAAACTAACATGGCGGGGTCCATGTTAGTTTAATAAATAAATGTCCAAGGAAAAAAACTGGCTGTCTTCATTGGACTTTTACGTCGGTACTACTTCTTACCGAAAAAAAATCAAATTTATGTATGCGCATCTCCTTTCCAAAATTTCCTACGACATCTTAAATAGGAGCCAAACCTCTAAAGGTAACCTCATGACCATCTCTAGACTAGCAGCCAAGGTGTATAAGACCATTCACAATCTCCCCATGCCAACTCCAACGAGCGAAGTTTACAAAACAGCACAAGAATTGAATTTGCAGAGCTTGATTTCCATGGAAAGAGCTAAATTCACACATAAGAATTTACACCGTAATGAGTACACCCCTGTGAAATTAGTGAGAATTGAGGGAGAAAACACTTACAAAATGAGAAACACGAATAATATAGCTATCGCATTTGCCAGAACTGATCGACTAAAAGAAAATCCCTTCCACAAAGCCGCTAACTTTTACAATATACTACCGGGCAAAATTAAAAACATAGCGAACCCATCTTCCTTTAAAACGACACTAAAAAATACCTCCTTCAGGATCAACATTCGAAGTAAGCTACAAGTACAATCAGTTCCACTAAAATCAAAGCCAAACCTGTAGTCAACATGAAAGTATTTACAAACATGTATTATATTAATCTAACTAAAAGGATACTAAAATTAACAAATTGGGTACTATCCCTTATACCGTTTTTTATAGTGTGGGAAGTGCTATGTCCTAAAATTTTAAATATGGAGAATTACTAAATTTTGATGGGAAGAGTGATTGAAGGAGACGGAGGTGGTTTTAGTCAGTGGAAATCCGGCATGCCGAGAGGCAGGAGCTGATCGGTATCTTTTGAAGATTTCCACCTCCCAACGTTGAAAAAAATATATCGAATTAGACAGTGTGACCGTAACGACGTTAGTATTTAGATTCCTGATATTTTCCAAAGGTGGATTTCAGATATATCAATAATTTTAGAAATCAATATCATAAACTTTTGCATCAAAGTCGTTGAGGGATTTTTTTAATCAAATCTATATATTTCAGACCAGTTTTTTCCATGGAACACTTTAAGAAGAGCGTTTTACCGGTTCAAAATACATAATTAAATTCTAAATATTTGCTTGAAAAACTACCCACAAAAGAAGCTTGAAAATAACAACTTTTTGGTGTGCATAATTTTGATACGAATTGTTGTAACAGATTTCCATAGCACCTTTATAATTTTCACACAGAAAATCAGCTTTAAAGATTTATAGAGAAACGCTGATGTTTGTTATGAAATGTGTAATATAGCGAATGATATCTCGGTAAAAATTGAAGTCAACAAGACTTTCGTCTCGTTGAACTCATGGACGTTCAGCCCCGGGTACGAGCCAACGAACCGTTTTGTCGTACTGAGTTATTTAGGCTTTCCTTTACCTAGGTAGACGTGCGATGGCTTCACTCCAGTCAAGACAGTAAGATGCGTGATTTTGTAGGTGTTCTCTAGTATAGGTCCAAAACCCATTTTAAGAGACCCAGCGGTCTGAATGCCCGATTAATATTTGCGACAAAAACTCACCACAGAGCCAATCATATCATCAATCTTGTGAGGCTATACTTCCTCCGTTACTTTACGACAAAATTTCAGCGCGCGTACTGAAATAACATCGCATTCAAAACCTACCCGAAAGTTAAAAGATCCTAAAAATCTCGAAACTACGGAAACAAAAATTTAAGGAAAAAAACGATAAAATACCGCGCGCAAACAACCTTTCGGCTGACCGTGCAACTCCCGGAAAGAAAACAAGCTTCAGCGGAGCTCGCCAGGCGCAGATGTCACTGGCTGGGCTCGGGTACCATGGCCTAATTCTTGCGTGTCCGCATGTGTTTTTGCACGAGCCCCACCAATACTTAGCCTGGATGAACGCTACAATTGGAAAGCAAGACGGAGGAAGGACCTCTAAACTCTAAAGAATGTTTGGATTTGATAATATTATATATATTTATATAAATATATATTTTATATAACATAATATAACTATATCTATGTAATAAATTATAAATATGTATACATAATAGTGATGGGAAAAACGACTCTTTTAAGTGACTCAACACAATTCAACTCACTCACTTTGACGAGTCAATCAGTATGAGTCAATCAAATGTGTCATTGTATTTTTTTAATATAATTTGCAAAGGAGTGAAAAACGATTTTTAAGATATTATATTTTGTTCAAAATATATTAACTAATTTTCCAACATAAAAAACTAACTTAAACAACAAATATTCATACAATGTTGCATATTATATAGTTTGATTATAAGCTAAGCTTAAATTAATGAAATTACAAACTAACATTAAGGAATAAGATCTATGATAGTTTCTGTGATGTAAGCCTGGTTCTTTTTTCATTCAAAGAATAGCCACTTTTTGGAAATATTCTCTCGGAAGGAACTGAAGTCGCGACCACTCCTAATCTACGCAATACTATTTGAAAGAGTCTGGGATATGTATGTTTTCTTTCTGCCCACCAGGACAGGGGATCTGCAGTCCTCTCTAAGTATAATTCTTGTCGATATTTATCGCATTCAAGGGCACCGGCCGGGATCTGACTGTATCCATTTTAGCATCGAATTTTTTCCACAAGAGGGAAGTTTTACTGTAAGTGAGCTGCATGCTAATATTATTTTCTTCTGAAGTTGACGGCAAAATAATTTTACTGGCATCTTCAGAAATTTGCTTGTGAATATGTTCGAAAATAAAAAACTCGGGAAATGCTTGTTTTTTGAATCGGGGATCTAACAATACGGCTTGCAAACATATTGGATTCGGTGCATAAGTGCTGACTTTTTTTCAATTTCTTCCCTCATAATTTTAAGAAATCTTCGTATTTCGTGTATTTCTTCTCCTTCATTTGCAAAATGGCTTACAACATTTTTAATTGAAAGTAAAATTACGTATGCCTTCGAAAGCATAACTGATTTTTCAGCACACATTTCTGTTGCAGCTTCATTAAAAATAGCTAAAATATCACACGCTCTTTATATTATAGCCCAATCTTTTTGCGATATTTGTTGTAAATTTGAATTGAGAAGACATATGGTTGTCAGTAGCGGTTCCTTTACCTGTTGAATCCGTAGAAACATAATATAGGTTGAATTCCATCTTGTTGGAACATCTTGCTTTAGTTTAAGCTCTGGCAATCCCATTGCATTTGAGATAACTTGTACGAAGCCTGCGAACTCTTTTTGAAAAATCCGACAATTGTTTTGACTCTAGAAATAACATTGTGAGCAAAACAAGGAATGTGTGGCCAATTACTAGGACGAATTGCAGCAACAATATTGTAAGCATTGTCGCTAACGGCGCTTTCTACCTTTTCGATCAATTCCCATTCCGAAATTACATTTTGCATGCAAAATGCTAAATTTACTACAGTGTACCGACCATCGTATTCAAAGCAATAGAGTAGAAAGGACTTCATTTTCACGCGTTCATCTATAAAATGCTCCGGTTATTGCTATGAAACTTTGCATATTAACTGATGTCCAAGAATCAGTTGTAATAGTATCGTATTTACATTCTTTAAATACTTTTTAATACTCTCTTTAGTTTTTTCATATAACTGAGGGATTAGCCCCGCTGCAATAGTTTTCCTAGTTGGTAAACTATAGCTAGGATTAAGCATTTTCAGCAATTGGCGAAATTCGGGATCTTCTACGATGGAAAATGGTTGAAACCCTTTCACTATCATGCGCACCAATTGGTCGTCGATTTGCTTGGATCTGCTAACAGGCAACGGTTTTGAAAAATATCAAATCGCGATATTTTCCAAGATGATTTACACTGGTTTATTGAATGAATAACTACTCTATATATCTATAGAAACCAGCATGTCTTGAAGATCTTCTTTTGAGAGATCCATTTCTTCGAAAACTCATTGTGCCTCTGTCCAATTGGAATACAAATTGATGTCACACTTCATTTCATTATTAAACACTCTTTAGATGATTATCTGTAATCGAACGTTACTTTCCGCGTACAATGCACATTTTCTCGACATATTATAAACTTTAATTGTTTATATCACTGAAACCTTTGCGATTTTTACACTTTTTAGCGCACTTCCCACCAATTTTCATTATTAATCTAAGGACTTTAACATTTTGACAGCAAACAAAGAGAAATTGAGATTTCACCCCTATAACGCCTTTGGAATCAAGCATTATTTTCGATACTGTGATAGTTACTTCTTCGTGGGTTTTCGTTGTGTTTAAATGGGTTTGTTTGTTAAATTTACATGTTCGACAGTTGTGGTCTCAAAATACGGATACCTAGTTATTTATCAATGCTCTTATCACAGAAGATAATCTCAAAACTGTCCTTACTCTCCTTGACAACCAAAGGATAAACCAGTGTAATGTATTTTAAGCAATTTTTATGTAGTTTAAAGATATTTCAGCTTGGCTCCCACGACGGTTCAACGGCTATTCTCACGATCATTTATCATAATATTAATCATACCGTAGAGTACGCTTAAATTAAGACACGAGCCACACCAATGAAGAAGGAAACTTAGGAACGGCATCAAGCGTGTAAAGTCAAATAGGTGTCAGGGGCAAAAATTCCGGAATGAAATATATGTATCTATAGCTCCACGTAATGATGTTCTAGTGGTGATAATCTCGATTTCAATCGGCTTAATGGAAATCAAATTTCAAACAACATTTCCTATTTGTTGTGCTACGAGTAAAGATTTTCGAATCTTCATTCATTATATAAAATTAACTGAAGTTGCGAAAACCATTATGCACAATACGGAAAGGTAACGACGTCACCTTTTCTAGTATTCAGTTCTGTTGCATGTGTTTGTCGGAAAATATTTAAATCATATTTTTGGCACTCAACACTTGTTCTTCACAAATCAATGCAAGCAAACATTTTCTAAAATTTCTAAAAGCGTTCAAGCCGATCTCGATTGGATACATATTTTTGAAGAACATCGAAGGCGTTTAATGAAAACACATCACTACAGGCACTTGCTAAAATCCATTATTTAAACATACCTACAAACCTGATATCATTTTATAGCCAAAGAAAAATCGGAATTGTTTTTAATTAGGCAGCGCTTCAATAAAATCGCACATTTTAAAGGCGTTTAAAAGGCCACCTTCTTTTTGTTATGTCATAAAGAAATTCAACCGTTAAAATTCAGCCGATGAAAACGGTGCCATAACTCCACCGAAGCCGGTCCTAAGCTCGGTTGAAAAAGGAAGAGAAGGGCAGTTTGTTAAATTTTGTAATTTTTGCACCGACATTTTCAAACTTAAATTATTTCGCGTCAAATGTTTCGTTTCTTTAACAAGTTTCGCGGCGTACGCCTATGCTTATCTCGGAAATGTATAAATTTCACTAACACAACCCAATACTTTTGTTGATATCCCGCTCCTTATCTTCTTCCTTATTGAGCCACACAATGCATATTAGTGTAGATGCACCAAAGAGGTAATAAACACAGGAGAGGAAAATCATCAAATTTGGTGGGCTAACTTTTATGAGTGTGGTTGTGACACTAACACTAAAGTTGCTGACGTTAAGGGCGTACATCGCATGCGAGTGAAAATGGGCAAATAAAAGGCGGGAGTTCAAGATTTATTTGAAATTTTATATCATTTGTAAAAAGTTCAAGGGAAATATATTTACTGTCCAGAATACCAGCTTATATTGAGCGTAACATTTGAAAGCATTAAATAACGAGCATGATAGCAGCTACATCATTAAATGAGCCTTTATGATTGGCTCGCACTGTAATCGATTATCAACTTCAACATGAAGCAATGAAAGAACTCAAGACTATATGGAAGGAATAATCAGAAGAATTGACAAGCTTGACAAGACATTCACATGTGTAAGGAGAAGCATGCAATTAACTGAATGGAAAAATTTCCCAAACAAGGATTAATAGAGCAACATTTCAAACATATTGAATAATTTACAATCTTGAGATTTGGTATTCAGATAAAAAAAATGAAAAATAGCATTCTCAGTAGCTTGTATTCCAAGAAATAAATACTTAAAAAATTAAGAATAAAATTACATACTCATCATACAATAGCACAGTTAATTTGTTAATTTTAAGTGTACATAAAACAGGAATCAAAAGATTCATTTTTGTGATCTGGGATCAAACTTCATTCTCCTATAAGATTAAGCAGGAAAATATCTAGATTGAGTATTCATTAAATCTAATATTCGCCAACTGTTGCATGTTATGTTTGAAACAATGTTAATACATCAAATTGAGACGCATACATTGTTAAATTTATACATACAACATTCAAAAATAATAACCATATATTGTACATAAAAAATATAATCTTTCAGCCTCCCTCTTCCTTTTTCAACCGGGCTTGGGACCGGCTTCGGCGGAATTACGGCGACACTCATATCTAACATGCTATGTTTTCATAAATAAGTCGAATAAAAAGAATCAAATTTAGATTTTTGATTCATTTAATTTAATGAAACAAACTAATTTGCGCTCATACTGACTACGCCACTGTTCAAGTTTTGACAGTACCAGCGCAATTGTCAGAAATTATTGCAAGAAAATTCAATGCAACCAAATGAATTATTTATAACTGAAAAACACTCGGTTAACTTGCGCAAACTTTAAATACGTAAATTTCGGATAGACTCACACACGAAAAGATACTCCTTCTGGCCGAGAACGCGAGTTATTCGCACAATAAGCTACAACACACTTTAGCGTTAATAACACTTAATTCACAGCTATAAAATTGCTTCCTACACTTTTCGTCAACAGTAACACTTCTCACTAGTTCACAACACACAATATTATCACTTAGATTATTCTATCAAGAATAAATAAACGCAAAATATTTGCGCGGAAGGCAAACTTCTCAAAACTCGCGACGTTTTTTGTACAGTCAAAGTGACAGTAAGAGACTATTAAGAAATTATTGACATTCAACGATTAGGCAGCAGCAGCAGAAAGTCGGCCAACTCACATATACACACCTACACGGATTTCACCATTCCTCTAGTTCCCTGTTCTATAAGATGCACACTGGCGTCAAAAGTAATCGTGACGCTGCGTCACTTTGAAGCCGATAGGAAGAAGTACATAGCCACAAATGAAGCGATGCACACATGCCGCGGACACCTATCGAGCGTTCGCGTCATTTCGGATAACTGTCAAGTGTGACGCCGGTTCTGTGGGCCGCAGATAGCTATCGCCTATACGCGTTGCACCATTTTCATTGGCGTATATTGGGCAGTGCACACATGACGCAGCGTCACTTGCGTCAGATGCGAGTGAAGGCAGTTGCAGCGTTGCCAATGTGTGGGGAATTCCTCAAAATGCGAGGAATTTTGGTCTTTGCGAGGAATGCTGTGGGGGGTTTTCATTTTGAAGAATTGTGAGGAATTCACATGAATTTCTCGAACTTATAAAACTATTTCGGGACCAAGGTTTTTATATTCTTTCGTCTCGATTTAGTTGGAAATTTGCAGTTGTAGGTGTTCTTTTCTTAGTAAAACCTTAGGGTTATTAACGATACTCTAGTTTTTTCTAAGAATCTTTGCTTGTTATTTGCTATTTTTTATTGTGTGGAGAATTTTGTGAAAAATTGAGGAATTTATGGTTTTTCGCGAGAAAAGCGTAGAGAACCTTGGCAATACTGGACAGTTGTGATCAACGGTTTGATCAACTGTCAACTATCTGTCAAATCGACGATAGGACGCATCCATGGAACAGAAAAACTAGAGGAATGGTAGTATCCGTGTAGAAGCATATACGTGTGTGGGCTCCAGAACAAAACGTCAAGTAGAGCCAAATAGAACGATACTTCAAAACGAAGTGGTACCTTACGATGCACTTCATTTTAGTGTTTTTTTTCGCTTTTGTCACTGATAACTCAAACTAACAACACGTCTATTGATAAAGGATAGCACTATAAAAGTTTTTAGTCACATTTCAAACTCGTCACATCTGCAAATCACCATAAATTATCAATCGCACACGAACTTTCAAACAATTTCGGCCGTTGACGTGAAAAAATTTGACAGTCATAAACAAAACATGTGTTTTCACAAAAAAAGAAGAGTAAAATAGTCATCTCTCTCGTACCTTAGGCGACACAGTCTTGTCACCGTTCCTATTAGTTCCCTGTTCAATGGTATAAACTATGGAGCAGAACCTCAACAAAATTTGTGGCGAGATTTCTTATATTTGGTTGTGACACTTCTATGTGGTAGTGCCGATCATAGGCGGACATGATTGTCTATTGCAAGGAGCAAAATTTTGGCGCGAAATTTGAAAATATTAGATTGTTCAGATCTAATTGTTGAATAATTGCGATATTAGGCAGATTTCATGGTCATTTGGTTCGTCCGCGCCATTCACTTACGCGCGTTTGGTTTCTTTCGTTTGATATTAAAACAACAAGCCACCATAGCATGTCACAGTAATCCAGCCATATGGTTCTCTAGCAAATTTGTTCGGCGGCAGTAATTTGACACTACCGAACGACCTGACTCTGAAGTCAGCCTAAAGCTTGAAAGTAAAATTATTTGTACAAAAATCATAGAAAAAACCACCCTCTTCCTTTCACAACCGGGCTTGGGACCGGCTTTGGCGGAATTACGGCCACTCAATGTTTTTCCTAGTAGTCTGATTTTTGAATTTTAATATTGAAGTCGGGCATATTCACATACCTTTAAAATGGACGAGTTTGTTGAAGCGCTGTCGAATAGAAATTTTTCCGATTCCTTTTTGGTGATTGAGGTGTGAGTGAATCATTCTGCTCAATTTAAATATTTATTTTAAGAGAATAATGAGTATATATATATATATATATATATATATATATATATATATATATATATATATATATATATATATATATATAGTCGAACTTCCCTAAGTCAAACCACCAACTGCCAAAGAAAATTGTTCGAGTTATAGAAAATTCGAGCTATGGAGTACGTTTTACATTGATATTAAAATGCAGTTGCCAAGAATAAAATTCGAGTTATAGAAAAATTCGAGATATAGAAGTTCGACTGTATACATATTTTGATTATATTTTTTTTACAGCTATGTTTTTGGTTTCACTATTTTCAACGATAAGTTTCGTTTTTCCTCAGCTTCAGCAACAAATATTTAGGAAGCTGACTTGCTTATGATGTTTATTTTGTGCTGTAAATAACATGTTGCTTAAAATGAATTTGCGTCCTTTTTCCCGATCGGATCATGTGTTTGTCTTGGAAATGGCGAGAACACACATATATTTTTTTATTCGGTAGCAGATCGATATGGCCAATTGCTTGCATCCATAACGCTCGCAAATGATCTTCTAAAGGGAAACTACAAGCATCTATTTAATTAATAATTGTGAACGCTTGATTAATAATATAATGTTCTATTAAAATACCAATACGCTCATCTTGCTCCCAAAAAAAATTTCAATCACGCCACTGATCTATAAAATGGACATATGACAGAAGAATGTAAACAAAACATACTTTTGAAAAAAATCTTATTTTACACTAATTTCACCTAGTACATTAGTAGTACCTTCTATAAGTAGTTAAGGGTACACTCACGTATGAAAGGAGACTCCCAAACTGCGAAAACGCGAGTCGCTCTTGCAGTTTTCAACGACGCACTTCATATTGCTGCTTCTCGATTTTACAGCAACTCCACTTAGTTTTTTCTTATAATTGCATTATCTTGTAGTGTCCCAAACCAGACTTTATAATTACCACTCGAAATCACTTCGATTTAAACAGCACAGACAATTATTTCCGCTCCGAAACACGACTCAGACACTTTTTTTTACGAACGCGTTTGACAAATGCACTGACAATTAGTTCAACATAACAGTAGTTTGACGTTAAGTTCAACAATTTCTTCTGCCGTCACACGTACAGGGTTTTACAATAGAGGTAACTATGGAGTGGAACATCAACATAATTTGTGGTAGCAGTTTCACTATGTGTTTGTGACACCTTCATGTAGTGGTTGGTTGTCATTGGCGGACGACAACAAAAATTTGAGGGACCGAAATTTTGGCGCAAGATTTCAAAAATTTTGCATATCGAAACATTATTCAAGAATATATTACGACAATTTTAGACCTTCAATGAAAAGAATTTGCATGAATATCAAATAGAAACCGAAATCAATTATGCATGTTAGGCTACAGCCCACTCACTTAACGTTTAGATTCTGAACATATTTGATGAGTTCTCAAATACATGTAACATTAATAATTTTAGTTTTAAACATAACAAAAAACATTAAAATCATGTCTTCCAGACATATTATAAGATGATTTTCTTTGGTTAATGTTAAACTTTAAACATTCGTCAATATTGCAGTAAACCACACAATATTTCATATAAACAGTAAAAACGGGAACACTCGACTTAATTTGTTAAGCTTTAAAGCCACCCTCTTCTTTTTACAACCGGGCTTGGGACCGGCTTTGGCAGAATTATGGCTATTACCAACATCGAATTTGAAATAAATAATTGATAAAATTCATCTGGTCTCATTAATTTTGTGAAATGCCACTGGTTGTGAATTGTACACAATTCTGGGAAATGTCAATCTTTGTATTGGATATTTCAGAGCTCATGAAAATATGAAATTTTCAATTAAAACAGCTTTTAAAAGTACTCAATATTTTGAACAGATATCAGCGTGTATATTTACTGCACTTAAGTACGAAAATGCACTCCTTTATTTCGAAAATATGGTAACCCATAAATTTCGCACTTCATATCACAAATTCTTGAAATTCACAAACTGTCGCGTCAATTTATAAACACTGTTTTCTTTGGGGTGCTACACCCGAGGTTAACATTTGTTTTTGTCACATAACACTCCGAAATAAGGTCAGGAATTGTATAAATTCACTAAATTTCGATGAATACGCGTTTTGCATTCTTTTTGTTAAGACCTGTCAATGAATGCCGTTTGACATTTATGCACCTTTGACACTTATGAACAGCGTTCTATTGATACCACACACGTATAGACGTTTATTCAGTTCGTTCCGTTCCTGTTAGTTTCCTGTTCCAAGTGTTTTACACGCTCGGTTCGCTTCCTGTTCTCTTTCTTCATTGGCATTGCCAGCCAAAATGACACAGATAGAAATAACGCAGCGTCACGATTACTTTTGACGCCAGTGTGCACCATAGCATAAAGAATATATAGCACGGACACTTCGAGCTGTCAAAGTCTACTTGAGACAAAAGATGCCTAAATTACCCCTTCTATCAGAGAGAGCGCTCTGGCTTTCGTTTCCAACCTCGCGCGCGAAAGAGTAGGTTGAAATTTGTATTCAAATTTCTCCAGGCCAGGTTGTGCATATGTATAGAGACGAGCTCGCCATTTTATATCAGTTAACCGTATACGTGTGCATGCCAAAATCAGCTGACTTGACGCTAGTGTGCGTGAAATTAACGAATGCGGCGAGTACCCGATTCGAATACGCGACCGATCGAATCATTTAGAGTTGCCCGATCAACAGAAACAACGAAAATACGCGGCATTGTGATTTTAAATAGCAATAAAGTTTATTGAAAACTTTTGTATGCGAGTATTGAAAAACATCAATGAGGTGTTTTAGCAGATCAACTAAATTGGGAATCTGTTAATTTTACACTTTATTGGGGTTTTAAAGTTCTGTTTAATCTCTCTCACTCACTGAATTGCAAATTTTCGGTTTCGGGCGCGCTTTATCCATCACTAAGAGCTGATAATCGGAAAAGAGTGTGAAAACCATACAAACACAACATTACCGCGGAGTCTTTCACTACAATTTCACCCAACTATTGTAACCTAAACACAATCACTAGCAAGGAGTTTTCACTGATTCCGTGTTGCAGTTCCAAGCAAATGCAATCCCTTCTTCGTTGCTCTATATTCCTAAATAAATAGACCACCGAAGAAGGAATTTTATCTCCTTTTTGGAAAGTATCAGCCACTTTTCACATTGATTTGAATTATGGCCATAAATCGCTTCGCCAGTTACTTCGCGTTGCTTCGCCGGCCACCGACGATCACAAATTTTGACCGCGTTGTTTTTCCGCACTTGTCACTACGATTTGTTGCAATTTTCATTAAAAATATCAAAAATCTAATTACACGCGATATTCCACTGGCGAATTGTCAAATACACACTGACATTTCTCGCTGTCAGTCGCGATTCAACGAATTAACAAAATTAGCTTCTGTGTGCATCTCTGTCTTTCGTGCACGAACCATTCACATGCAATTTGCCTACTCTGTTATGCATGCCAGGGTACACGGATATGCATTTACCTATACTTAGGCACCGGCTGGCCACTTGGGTTGTATAACAGATATGTGGCAAATTGGCTGGAGTGTCCGTGTTATGTATTATTTATGCTATGGTGTGCACATACACTTAGGTTTCATTGAGTGCGCTTCGCGACAAAACGTTTAGCCTTCATTTGTGTCGGGTATATTTCGAATATTATATGTTATTTGAATTTGACCAAACGATTCCCTTTAACGTTTAACATGTAAACTCAAGTAGTTTAGTTTTTTGGTGAAGAATACAATTTATTTTTAAGGCTGAGAAAGTTATTCATGGTTGATCGAGTAAGTAAAATTGTGTCGAGTAATAAGCGATTTTAAATAAGAAATGAGAGAAAGAATCCGACAACGTGGATTCATTTTTTTACATTCAGAGCAAGGCTGAGAAGAACGCAGCTGCATTAACTTGAAAAGTGAAGGAATCAAAATATTGAAATTAGTACCTTGCTGTACATACCGACTAATATAATTTATAAAAAGCGGCACACATTTTTGGAATGCGATTTAGCAAGGTAGCTGGAAACTTTCTGGCTGACAATTGTTTTCAGGAAATAATTTTGAAAAAAATAATTCTTTTTACACCCGCCGTCTATTATTCTTGGTACACACTTACAAAAATTGAAACGAAACATTTGTTTCACTCCGTATTCACACCTGTTCAATTTCAATATATTTTTCCTCTTGTAGAGAGCACAACAATTTCTTGACATATTATGTGAAACACCTCCATCGGAAAAAATAACCGATTTCTATTAAACTTGATTTATTTTTAAGGCAGAAATACCTACGTATTTTTAAATTAATGCTGATTTTTTATTCATATTTAGCTATATATTTTGTATTGCAGTTTCATGTAACATCAATGAATAAACTTAAAATCTCCTTAAATAATATTTACATAGTCATAAAATTATATAATTATGATTGATGCATTTCGAAATACCGCGGGGTGGTTACATTCTTAGCTGACATCGATTATATTCATTTTGCTTTACAGCACAAGGAAATATTTATTCATATGTGAAATTTCTTACGGCAACAATCAGATGGAAATATCAAACAGGCAACGTCAACGTAATTGGTGAGTTGGAGTAATCATTTAGCGCCATCTAATTTACATGGCAACGCTGGTCACCAACGTAGTTTCGGCATCATTTTGTTCAAACTACGTTACGAAACGTAAATTTGAAATGTATGTGAAATTACGTAATTTTGAATAATCAAAATCACGAATTGCGGCAAAGCTACCTAGTTTCGTGACACCTTGATAGAACCTTCACACGTTATCGAAAAACCGTATTTATGATTCTCGCATTTCGAAATGCATCGGACAATTTACATTACAATGAGATGGTTTCGTTTGTCAGATACACATGTTCAACAGTTGTGATTCGAAGATAACATATGCCTAAATATTTATAAAAATTCTTATGAGTGTGATCTCAGGCTCAGGAATATCATTGTTCCTTTTGAAAACCAAGGGAAAGGTCGATGAAAATATATTTAAAGCAGTTCTTGGTATTCGTGCCTATTTGAGGAAAACGAGTATGCAATTTACCTATACTTTTGCAAAAGTCGGCACTTTGGTTGTATAGCAGATGTGTGGCAGATTTACTGTAGTGTCCGTGCTATGTATGTATTTTCATGCTATAGTATAAAGCATGTGTAGCGTATAAATTGTCCCTCCATCAGAGAAGAGAGAAACGGGGATGGTAGTCCTTGATCTACAATGGCTCTCGTTAGTTGTTTGAGTACCGTTGCTTATGGTTAGTGATTTGACTACTGTTGTGTGTGCGCAGGCGGCGTAAAAATATTTTGATTTTTGGGTGTTGAACCAAGTTGAGTTGATTGACAAATCTAAGCGATTCGGCGTTCATACCTTCGATCTGTTACATCTGAAGTTTTACCCGTTCAGGACAATCTGAGTAGTTTGCTGGATGTTCTGGAGAAGAACAGACAAATGCATGTGCAATCAAATTATCTGCTGGTACAGGCTCCTCAGATGGATTCAGTAAGGATTTTCAAGCACACAAGGCATTGCCACATGCAACGTATCTGGGAGAATAGTTGCAGTTAAAAGTCACGTGGCTAAAGCGTTTGTAATTAAAGCATTGTGTCAAGTTCCTTATTCGTGGTTTTTGTCAAGAAATTTCATGGGTAAAAAGCATCTCACTTTTATTTTTTTTCAAAATCATCGTCAGAGTCCAGGTTGAAAAGATTTTATTTCCTATTGTTTTGTCGGTACCAAACCGTGTTTAAATCAGTTATAGAGAAATTTAGGACTTCTGAGTGGTTTTTACGTATATCCTCAGCATTGGCGGCTCCTTCTACCGTGCACTTGTGCACTGCACTCCCTAACATTCAAATCCAAATAAAATATTACATTAGTAGAACAATTTAAAAAAAAGAAATTTCGCACAAGCTTTTTGAAAGAAAAAATCCTCATTGTAATATCACCCACCCAATCATGAAACTGAAAATTTATACTTGCTATTGTATGCCCATCATTTTCGTGCACCCACCGCAAGTGCACGTGAATCTCCCATACATCCCAATTAAACGTTATAGAGGGAGAGCCAGTGACCCATTTTCAGTTGTCATTTCAAAAGTCTTGAAAAGTTACTGACTCAAAGCTTAATATCTGCTCCACAATAAAAGCCAATTCTGGCTTAATGGCCGGGGTAAGTTACCCTAAAATTTTAAAGAGTAGGAAGAAAGATTCATTTTAGTTAAAGTATCAGCCATGAAATTTATGTAGATTATTTCTAAAAATATACTGAATGTATGAAAAAATTCGGCAGAACATTTTCGTCCCTCCTAATTGTTGACAGAACGCTATAAAATTTTTTTTTAGAGAATATTTTTATTATTGTTATTTCATTAGTCTTCAAATTTTAACACAATACAGAAAATATATACAGAAAACATATTATTGGATGCCAGAAATAAATTTCATCACTTACTATATGCCAGAGAGAAAAACGTTCCCGTGCGAGTGCGAGCGATTATTTACGAAGTTTTAGACAGTTGCTGTAGTGTATACACCAAATCATATATATAATACTTATTATTCAATTAAATTCGTCTAGTGTTTAATTAGTTCACACTTTGTTGATCGAGTTGTTAACATGGCAGAAATTTATAAATATAATGTAGATTTCGTTAAAAGTAACTGTTCAACATTTGAAACGCGTTTGGAGTTGAAGAAAAGAGGGCTACCAAGACCATTAATGAGTATTGTGCAGTCATGTTCCTCGAAAAACAATGTTGTGAAAAGGCTATTTAAACCAACCCTTTACGAAAAAGCGGATTGGTTATGCGGGTGTGAACGTACCAATGCTTTTTTTCTGTTTTCCGTGTTTAGTATTTCATGTTGATGGTGAGCTTGAGTAAAACTGGACAAAGCTTGGTGTTAATGATATAGCTTATTTTGGAGAGAAAACTAAAAAGCAGTGGCGGCTCTACCTTTGGGGCTAGTGGGGTCAGCCCCACCAATTATTGATGAGCCATATAGGCAAATGTAATAAAATATCATTAAAGATTTCAATACAGTTTTCATAATTTCATTTCATTTCAAAATATAATGTAGCATTTTTTTCGCCCATGCTGTAGGTTACTTTACATAATCTTCTTGCCACGCACTGTAGAACAATTTGCTTTTCTCTTCGACTCGCTTCGTTGTGCCTGCACCGAGTAAAAGCTAAGAGTAAAATTCAAACTTATTTTTCCTTTGAAAATTTTCCACCTTTTCTATGAGGAAGGGCTACATGAAATAAGCCCCGATTAAAAGAATTTCGATTTGAATGGGTGCGTGAATTCTATGGTGAAGCGGCGGGAGTATACGTGTTTGAAATAACATGTGTATATATCGCGGACGGGCTAATCTTATGTTCAGTGCTCCGACAACGTTTAGTCTTGGCATGGTCTGGATAATATTTTTGAGCAGGCATGAGCAACATTTTTTTACGACGGGCCGAAGGGGTAGAAGGTGATGACTGTTAATGCAATAGTAGTCTCATCAGTGTAGTGCATGGTACTAGTACTTAGTGTGCCTTCGTAGTGTTTAGTATTTTTTTAAAGTTTTGTAGTGATTAAAGTTTGTTTCAGAAAAGGGTTCTTCAGGTTATGGTATTTATGATTTTGATTAAATAAATAATTAACAAGATTTTCCTTGCATGTGTTAAAACTTGCTAGAAGTTTGAATTTCAATTTTAGTAAATTTTTTTGTCGGTATTTTCAAAATATGAATTCGGTAGAAAATATAATTAATATTAATATTACGCTATTCGAACGAAATGTTTCAAAATATGTCTCCCATTGCTCAGCTTTACAGTTTTTTTGAAGATAATAACCTTTGTTCGTCTTCGCTTGCAGTACTCTCTGTTTGTAATGAATTCATTAAAGAAATACCCAAAATGGATGAAACGGTGATTGACTTGTTTGCTCAACAAAAAAATCGACGTGCTGAATATTTATACAAATAAAACGTCTAGATAAAAGAAATTGCCTTTGTTGTTGATGTTGATTGAAGAAATATATACAATGTAAAACTGTTTTCGCTGAATTTATTTATTGATGGTTTTGCTCTTGTTATTGTTGCTTTAGTTGAATTTATTTTATACTAGTTTTTTCGATTGTTATTGTTGTTTTAGTTGCACTTATTTTAGTAGAGAAATTATTTATTTTGAAAAGTGCGACAGGCCTAAAAGTTGTTTCGTTGCAAGAATTCAAATGTTTTTAAACAATTTTTTTTATTCAGAGTGCACTGAACTTTTATTAAAGCTTTAAATGTTATTCAAAACACGATAATAGGAATATATCTTTGATTGCCAGCGAATCTTCTTTTAGGGAAACCGATCACTTAAAATCGCTTTACGCTCCACATGTGGTACCTCTTGGGTGGAATGGAAACTCACATAAGAACTTATATTGGTGATAGAAAAATTCGTACCAGTAGCCCCACCATACTTTACTCCCACGAGCCGCCACTGACCAAATGTGTAAGTTTGAGTATCTTTTTAGTTATATTAACAGTTCAGACTATATGTTTATAAATTATTTAATGTTGTTTACATGTTTGGCTAACTTGTGAATACTACATCGTTCTACATGTTCAGCTTGATTGTCGGAGTGAGTTTTGCCTTACATAAACTGATTAAGGGCGTATTTGTTGCTTATGGCACAATAGTGAACCTAGCTGCACTTGTTTAGCCTCCGCAACCCTATGCAACCCTACGCAAGCCTCCGCAACCATCCGCAACCCTACACAAGCCTAAGCATCCCAACGCATCCCTACACAACCCTACGCAACTCTACGCAAGCCTCCGCAACCCTTTGCAACCCTACGCAAGCCTTCGCAATCCTCCAAAAACCTACGCAAGCCTCCGCATCCCAACGCAATCCTTCGCAAGCCCCCGCAAGCCTACGCAACCCTACAAAAGCCTCCGCAATCCTTCGCAACCCTACGCAAGCCTCCGCAACCCTACGCAAGCTTCAGAGTGCACTGAAGCTTTAAATGTTATTCAAAACACGATAATAGGAATATATCTTTGATTACCAGTGAATCTACTTTTGGGGAAACTGATCACTTAAAATCGCTTTACGCTCCACATGTGGTACCTCTTGGGTGGAGTGGAAACTCACATAAGAACTTATATTGGTGATAGAAAAATTCGTACCAGTAGCCCCACCATACTTAACTCCCACGAACCGCCACTGCTAAAAAGCATTTACTTTCGCCATTGCATATTAAAAATGTAATTCAGTTGAGTGTTTTAGGACAAGTAGATATTATGCAGCAATTAGAAGCAGTATACCGTGCTTCGAAAGCTGTATTTAATGAAAAAGTACAGTAAAATCGCCACATTTTGTCCAGGCCCATTGACTGTATTAAGTTTTGCGGTTCCTTTGAAATAACATTACGTGGACATGACGAGACAGAGGAATCGTTAAATCCTGGTGTATTTCGAAGCCTTGTCGATTTATTATCGGATATTGATGTAGCCTTGAAACAACACTTGGAAAATGCCACCGTCTTCAAGGGCACCTCGAAATCCATACAGAATGATATTTTAGACGCAATTCGAAAAGTTTGCCATCAGCAAATTCTAAATGAAGTGCAGGCGTCAGATTATGTAGCCATTCTAGCTGATGAAACAACAGATGTTTCGACTCATTCTCAACTTGTATTTATTGTACGATATGAACTGAGAGGTAAAATATTTGAAAGATTTTGGAAGTTTCTAAATCCACAAATTCATAGCGCTTATGGTATAACATCAGAACTGTTAGACCAGCTTGAATGTCTAGGATTAAAACGAAACACTCAAAAACTTATTGGCCAGAGCTACGATGGTGCAGCAGTAATGAGTGGTCGATTAGGGGGGGGGGGGTTCAAGCCAAAATAAGAGAAGTTTTCCCTTATGCATTCTACACACATTGCTATGCCCATTTTGAAAAAAAAGCTGTTGCCAAGATATTTCTGTAAAAATTTTTTTCGGTTCCTTACATTTATTTCCCTCATTTTTTCACGATCAGAAAAACGAAGTGCCATTCTTAAAGGTAGTACATCGAAAAAAATTGAAGCCATTTGCCAAACATGGTGGAACTATAATATTCGTACAGTAAACACTATATACAACCAAGAAGATGCGTTAGAAGAGTGTTTAGAAAACATTTAAACTTCACCTGAAAGTGATCTTTACACAATTCACCAATCAGAAAGTTTACTACATTGCCTTCAAAACGAAGATTTCAACTTTTGGTTGTCATTCTTCAATAGTATTTTCCCACATTGTGAGATACTCTTTAAGCAATTTCAGTCATGTGCATTAGATATTTCAAAATCTAAAGATTTTATTGATGAATTCAAGAGAAACGTACCAAATACTCGCAATAGCCTCCCAAGTGGTATTCAATCAACAACTGCTAAACGTCGAAGATTCGAAAGGCCTTTAACATCCATCTGTGCTGACGTTTGTGATACTTTATTGATGTCAGTTGAAGATCGTTTAGAATATAAAGGTCATTTAATAACAGCTAAACATTTTATCCTGATTGCTTTCAAACTTACCGCAATGAATTTCCTGAAGATGAGTTTAGAGTTGCTTTAAATTATTATGATTTTATAAACAAAGACAAACTGAGAAGCGAATTAACAGTGATATATTCTCGAGACGATTTTTGTAAGGCTGATGGCGCTTTGTCAATCTTGCCATTATTTTACAATTGCAACTTGATAGAATATTTCAGTGAAACAGTGAAATTGCTGAAAATTATTTGTACGATCCCAATGACAACGGTAGAAAGTGAGTGGTGTTTTTCAACTTTAAAACGGGTGAAACCTTTTTTAAGAAATACAATAACAGAAGATAGATTAAATGCTTTATCCATCATGGCAAAAGACAAGCAAATGATTGCTGATATTCGTGACTTCAACAATAAAGTAATTGAGGTCTTTGCACAGGCAAAACATAGAAGAATGGATTTTTTGTATAAGTAAATCATGTTTTCTTTTCCCTGCTTCACGTGTTGAATTACATCATAGTGATGAACTTTTCATACAAAGGGATGCATTTATATATGATACATAATAACGATTTTTCGATCTTGTGCACTACCATTAAATTTTACCACCAGCCGCCACTGATCCTCAGCAATTTCTTTCGCAAGGAGGAGAAATGTAAAGTCGTTTAAAACAATATCAGGTTTTCATCTTTTGTAATGTTCGTAAAGAATCTCCGTCCACCAAGATTTTTCCTCATGAAGTTCATTATAAAACCATGATCCTCTATTTTTTCCACCACAAGTCCTCGTAAACATTCAAAAAGGATATGACGTGATAGCGCGTCAAGAGAAGCTGTCACATAATTATGGCGATGGTTATAAGTGCCACCCAATTGACAGAAATTGGTAATATCCACCTGAATTTTATTGTTATTGGTCTGGAATATTTGTCATTCTTAGCTTAAAAAGCTTACGGTTATTATAATTATTCCTAAGGCTACAATTATTTTTAACGCTAACATTATTTTTGGTTTTACCTGCTAGCTTGCCAGTCACCAGGCAAAACTAATCCTTGTTAATCGCACTTTCCACCACTTTGCACCATCTCCATACTTGCCAACTTTCCCGCGAATTGCGGGCGTTTCATGCATTTCAATCCTATCTCACCCTTCCCCGCTTTTGGCGCTAATTAGCTCACACACATTGCGTCACCCACGATATTTACAATTTTATCCACGCTCGGCGCTGCTATTCAAGTCAGCTGTCAGAAAAAATGCATCGTATGTTGTTCTGGTCTCATTTTTTCTATGTTTTCTTTGTGTATACGTGCAACGCTGCGAAATATCAAGTGCTGTAGAAATTGTAGTTTTATTTTTATACTATATTTATAATATCAAAAAGACTGGTCTCAAAATTGGCCCTTCTTTCAGCCAGTAAGGGGTACTGATAACAGCTTTTTATGTACAGTATTTCGTCGAGAGATAAGTTGCACACATTAAGGAAAGGGCGATGTTCTCGTCATATAGAAGGAGCTCTCCACACCAAATTCGCTTTAAATTTCCCGCATTTTTTCGTATTTTGACATTTTCTCATCTCTCGCGCATTTCCCGCATTTTACCCTATTACTTCCCGCGAAGTGATAGGTTAAAATACTATATATATAGATATATATAACTTCGGCATAGTGTAAATATTCTACGAACACTTTAGTAACATCCACAGAAGCTTTTCCACGCCACCACGAAGTTATTATACATAGTTTTAGCCTCGTTTGAGGGTTATGGTTATTGGGTTCAAAAACACATATTTTCCCATACATTTCTAAATTACCCCTGGAACGTAATTTGGGCAAAATCATGAATCAAAACATGATGAAAGGTTACGCCACCTGGACATCTACGTTGAACGCATGTTGTCCCTCGATGATTTGCTAAGACACCCCATGTACAATAAAACTTGATACAGTAGAAAAGTATTTGCATCATGGATAATACGGTCTGTATTGCCTGCGAAAAAATACCATGATACAATAAGTAAATGTAGATTATCATGCCAAAGCCCATTAAATTCAGTAACATTCAGTTGATAAATAATATTTAATTCAATAACATGCTTTGAAATTTAGTAGGATTAAAGGGTCTCTGTTCACTTGTGATGTACCTTAACTTATAATAAAATAAATATTACATATACACACATTATACATAGTAATTCGTTCGTGCGGATCGCGACGGCGTCGTGGCCGGTCTTAGGACGAGACCAAAACCGGTTCGTGTGTCATCAACGATGTTTTCACTCATCTACCTTCAGCGCCACGAGTGGTGAAATATGCAACAATATCGTGCTGCCACAATATTCACCTTGGAGTGCCTTATAATGTTAAATATCACGTTTAATCGTTTTTTGGTCCGGAATATTAACGGTTTGTTGGAGTAAATGAATCCAATGTTCTTTCGCTTGCCGCGTTTTGATATTGCACACTGATGTCGTCAGGCAGATATGGATTTTCCAGATAAGCAGGCTTAAGACGCTCGGTAGATGCTGCCGTACTGTTACCGTCAATGAGAATTTGGTGCACGGATTCTTTTATTCTTTCCAGGGCTCAATATGGTCCGCTGTATGGCTGGTCTAGCAATTTTCTTGAGGCGTCTCTTCTTAAAAATGCATGACTGCTACCAGGAAGATCCTAGAGGACAAATGGAGACGTAGTGTTGTGGTTTGCATAAGTTGCGGTTGAAATTTGTGTATATGTCTACGAAATTTTTTGATGAAAATGTTTGGATCCGTAGGGAAGTTTTCGTCTGTGAAAAATTCACCAGGCAAAGAAGCGGCATCCCAACATTTCAGCAGCTTTACAGCTCAGATCTTCTTTGTGTGTTGTTCGATGACCCAATAAAACGCAAGGAAGATTGTCTGTCGAATTTAAAGACGCATGTCATTCAAGAGCGGCATGTAGTGATCGATGAAACCGTTCTACCATGCCATTCGAAGACGGGTGGTAGGCAGTCGTTCGGATTCTGCGAGAGCCAATGGAACGTGTCAAAGCACGTCATAAAGCTGATTCAAACTGCGAACCCTGGTCGGTGGTGATGACTTCTGGTGCGCCGAATTTCGTTACTTAATGAATAAAGAAGGTAGAGGCTATAGTGTCAGCAGTGATGTCTGAAATTGCTACAGCCTCTGGCCATCGAGAAAAATGATCGATGGTTCTCAGCAGATATATTTGTCCTTTCGATGGTGGAAGCAGTCCAACAATGTCGACATGGACATGTTGAAAACGTTTGTCAACTTCCGGAAAATACAGTGGAACATTGATGACGTGACGATTGACTTTTGATCGCTGGTATGAGAGACAATTACGCGCCCAAGTTGAAATATCCGTGTTAACCCTTAACTATATGTATATGTGCTGGCGAATTATTTTTCAAGACATTCTTCCGCTCGGATGTGACATTCCGTAATCTGGTCGAATATCAGTTTTTGCAGGTTGGCAGGAACATACAGACGGATAATACCTGTAGATGTAAAAATCAGTAAATACACTCGACTAATTTTTTTCTTTATCAATAAAGAACTTGAGTTGATCTTGTGCTGCAGATATTTGTCATTACATTGTTCCTTCGCAATATCATTGGAGTCAATGATATCTGGAAAAGTTAGTGTTTCTAACGTGATAAGCAGGGATATCACATTGGCAATACAATTTTGAGATCCTGGTACCTATTCGTTGTAAATTGACCAATATATAGGTAGTCTGTCTGTCTGGCTTGCCTTAACGACGCTCTTTTCGATCGTTGTTGAAAGGCCAATGAATCGTGATCGGTTCGTACCACAAAGTCCCGTACCTCTAACATGTACCAAAAATATTTAATCGCTTCGTATATAGCAAGCAGTTTCGCGTCATACGCACTATATTTTGTTTTTTTTTTTCTAAAGAAACCCAATGGCTTCCATGCTTTGTCAATATATTGTTCGAGAATTGAGCCAAATGCGGTTTCCGATGCATCTATCTATCTGTAGATAACGCAAGCTGTGCATCTTCGATTGAATTAAAGAGAAGAGATACATTGACGACTAGCTCTTTGTTTTGATCAGATGTACATAGTTGTTGCAGCATCCTCCCAAGGTATTTAGATGAATTGATTTTCAGTCCATAGCTTTTCAAACGCTGAAGTACTTGTCGGCCATGGTATTCATGCTCTCTCATGTTCTCCGATGCTATGCGGATGTCATTGAGATATGCATAGGAGAATAATAGCCCACGCAAGATTGTGTCCAGGAAACGCTGAAATGTTTGGGCGACATTACACAACCCAAATGTCATTCTTAAAAATTTGAATGTTCCAAATGGTATTGTAACTGTGGTTTTTGAAACATCGTCGCGTTGTGACTGTGGTTTTTGAAACATCGTCACGATAAATAGGTATCTGATGATACACTGCCTCAATCTATCGATGTGAATATTTTTCTACCGTACAGGCGGTACGTGAAGTCTTGCATGTGGACGATTGGATAGCGATCGTGCGTCGCTACCGCATTGAATCGCCGAAAATCTCCACATGGACGCTATGCTCCCGTCTTTTCCGCACCAAATGAAGCGGACTAGCCCATGGGCTTGAAGATGATCTGCAAATACCATGAGCTAGCATATATTCAAGTTCGACTTTCGATGAGGCATATTTATCTGCTGGTAGCTGAAGTGATCATTCAGATATCAGTAGGCTGGTGATAATGATTCTATGAAGAACATCATGTGGTAGGACTTCAATATAGTTTGAAGAATCGGTAACTTTGGAGAATTCGGATAGAAGTTTCTTGAATATTTCATTTCCTACTATGACGTTAATGCCTGGCGTGGTACTGCAGGATACCTGAGCTATAGTACACAAATGAGTATTACCATCCATCAACCAGTCTTTTATTTTTCAAATGTACTAGTAGATTAAAGGACGGTGAAAAATCAGCACCTAATATAGGTCGTGATATGTCTGCCAAATGAAAATATAACCAAAAACTTTTCCGCAGTTCAAGGTCAATTTCTAATAAACTCTCGCCATATGTTTTTATTGTCGAGCTATTTGCGGCGAACAACTGAGGAATTGAGGGCGATTCAGATTTATCCGCTTTTTCTGGCCGGGGCACTGTCAGACCTCGTGTATGTACTTTTCATGTTACGCATGAAAAAATCCTTAAAAACTTCGGTTTATTGAATTATATTGATGGAACGTCTTTGTTGACACAAAGTTCATTCGCTTTTGACAAATCAATTTAGAAAAAAACCAAAATGACTGAAAAAATGTCTCATGCGTTGAAGTGAAAAATAAAGTTTGCGAAAGTGCTTTTCCTCTGCAAAGCTGGTAGTGCTTGGGAAACGTCAATTTTTACTGGCACATGGCGCCATTTTTGGAAGGAAATTTGGTGTTTGTAGGCCTTGATTGCATATTATGGCTTGCATATACTGTGCGGTGGCGTTACGTTTTACTTATTGTATCATGGCCATTCTTTGCATTCACGCTTGCCGGAGATAAACTTTGAGACTCACAGGAGTGACATTGTTACTGTTGAAATGAAATTTTCTAGTACTAATCGTTATGTAGTACTAAACCTTATGTAGTACAAATCGTTATGTTCACTGAACTATAGAAACTGTCACTCTGTACTTCCTATTTGAAAATACATCGTGTCGTGAGATCGCTCCGTCTTTTGCTTTTCTTTTATCCGTTTGCACCGGCTGTGAAACTTCGTGTTTTTACCTGCGCAACAGGTTATGGGCCCAGTAGCAGCGAGATAAATATTTGTGCGGAATTATTTTTTTCGAATTCGTCGAAATTTAATCCTTCGCAAAAAGTTGCAAACGTACAACACAAGTGGAGTGTCAAGCAAATAGGCAGCAATGTCGCAGAGTATTCTTTCGCAAATCAGGTGTGTCGAGCGCTTAAAAGGTCGCGAAAATTACGAAAGCTGGAAGATTTCAGCACGGGCGACTCTCGAGCTGCATGGCCTGTGGAGTTACATTGACGGTACGAGCTCCGAGAAAAATGTGGCAACGGCCGCAGAAGGTGAAATGCGAGCGAAGGCCAAATTGATCTTATTGATTGAACCGATTAACTATAGCCACATTCAATCAGCAACGACGGCTAAAGAAATCTGGCAGAATCTCAATAAGGCATTTGACGATAGTGGATTAATGCGTCGAGTTGGTTTGCTATGCACTATTATCAACACCAAATTAGACAACTGTTCATCAATGGAACAATTTATCAACGCAATTTTAGTCAATGTGCATAAATTGCGGGGCACGGGAATGACTGTTGACGATGAGTGGGCTGGAACGTTGCTGTTGGCTGGTCTCGGTGAGGAGTACAAGCCCATGATTATGGCGATCGAGAGCAGCGGTCAGAAAATTTCAACTGATTTTTTTAAAATTAAACTCCTACAAGACATTGGAAATAGTTTGACACAACAGCCTGGCGATCAAAATAATAATGCATTATTTACAAAGAAGAAGCCTACCAAAAATAATGCTTGGGGTAAGTCTTCGATTAAAGGCAAAAAGGTGAAATGTTTTGAATGTGATCAGCGTGGGCATATTGCCAAAAACTGTCCGAAACGGACGTCAAAGTATGAAACGAGTTTGTTCTGTTTGACAGTGGCGCATACGTCTTCGGATGACTGGTTTATAGATTCCGGTGCAAGGGTGCACATGACGAATCGAGACAATTGGATGCACAACTTACGAAAACCATCAACGAAAATTGTGACCGTAGCCAATAATTGTCCATTGGATGTCAAAAGTGTGGGCGACGTTAAACTACAGCTTGAGCGAGAAGATTCGCTGAGCACTACTGAAATCATTATAAAAGACGTGTTGTACATTCCGAGTTTGTTTACAAACCTCCTCTCTGTGTCGCAGTTAGTGAAAACAGGAAAGTTCGTCAATTTCACTAGCAAAGGCTGTCAAATTGTCAGTGAAAAAGGCGAGACTATTGCGCAAGCCGTTTTGAGAAATAACATGTACAGGCTAAAAGTATGCACAAACGAAACATCGTTACTAACGACGGCGTCAAATAGTATTCTTACATGGCACAGGAGATTCGGACATGTAGGTCAAACCAAACTCACCAGATTGAGTGGAAGCGAAATAGTAAGTGGGATCAATTTTCCGAAAAAGAATATACGTAACTGCGATGTATGTTTGCAAGGTAAGCAAACTCGTAAGCCGTTTCCTGAAAGTCAAAGTCAGACAACGGAACTTTTGGAATTAGTCCATACAGATGTATGTGGGCCGATGCATGAGCCTTTGATTGGAAACGCATTATATTACGTCACATTTATCGACGACTTTAGTGGCAAAACGTTTACATATATGCTGAAGCGTAAGTCAGATGTTTTTCAGAAGTTTGTAGAGTTCAAGGCTGTAGCAGAGAAGCAAACTGGAAAGAAGATTAAAATTCTCAGATCGGATAATGGCGGCGAATATAAAAATAAAAGATTTTGTGATTTCTTCCGTGAACACGGCGAAGTTCATCAAACAACTACGGCATACACGCCAGAGCAGAATGGCAAAGCCGAAAGGATGAACAGAACCCTTGTGGAAAATTCACTATGCATGCTAATTGACAGCCATCTACCAGCAGCTTTTTGGGCAGAGGCTGTTAATACAGCTACGTATTTGGTCAACCGCTTGCCTATAAAGGACTCAAAGACAACCGCAGAAAAAATTTGGTCTAAAAAAAACCAGATGTTTGTCATCTGAAGACCTTTGGTTGCAAGGCGATGGTGCATGTACCAAAACAAAGAAGGAGAAAGATGGATCCTAAAGCAATTACGTGTATTATGGTTGGATACGAAACAACGAGTAAAGCATACCGTTTATGAAATCCGAAGGACAACAAAATCATATTGAGTCGTGATGTGGATTTTATTGAGGATGGCCGATATGAGATAATGGATTATAGTGTCGACCAAAGTCAATTTTATATCTTTTCAGAAGAGGTTCAAATTGAAGTGGAGGATAAAGTGTCTTCTTCAGAAGCTACGGTAGCCGACAGCTCACGGGAAGAGATAGAAAACGATACGTCTGCAAGTGTTTTTGAAGGATCTGATGAAGAAGCCGACAATAATCTGGACGATGAATCTTTTCATCCATCATCATATGTACAGCGACGAATACGTGAAGAAGCTGTTACCAGACGACAAACACCAAGATTTATGGACGCTGCGACATACTACGCCATGATGAGTTTTGATGATCCCGTTTCAGTTAAAAAGGCACTAGAAAGTGTAGAAAGCAACAACTGAAAAAATGCTATGAATGAAGAGTATAGCTCTTTATTAGAAAACGGAACGTGGAGGCTTGTAGAACTGCCAAAAGATCGAAAAGCAATTAATAATCGATGGATATTCAAGACGAAACGTAATGGAAACCAGGACCCTGTTCGGTTTACAGCTAGACTCGTTGCAAAGGGATGTTCCCAGAAACTGGGCATTAACTACGAAGAAACCTTTTCACCAGTTGTGAGATATGGGTCTATTCGTTATCTTCTTGCCATGACGGCAGGGTATGATATGGCAATTGACCAAATGGATGCAGTTACGGCATTTCTGCATGGTGATCTAACTGAAGAAATATACATTAAACAGCCCAAATGTTTTTATGACGGGACTGGACGTGTTTGCCGGCTCAATAAATCGCTTTACGGACTGAAGCAGGCGAGCAGAGTTTGGAACCAGAAATTGGACTCTGCTTTGAAAAATTCCGGTTGATTGCGTTCAAAGAGCGATGCTTGTATATATTATTTTGTATGAGACAGACGAATGCTTATTTTGGCCGTGTACGTTGATGACATAATCATTTTTTCAACTGATGCACTACTGAAAAATAAGCTTAAAAATTACCTGAAAGGCCAATTTAAAATGAAGGATTTAGGACCTGCCAACCACATACTTGGGATGCGAATCACTCGTGATCGAAAGGCCGGGATAATTTCAATTGACCAAAGTCAATATATTCGCGATGTCTTAAAGAAGTTTGGAATGGACGATTGCAACCCAATCTCCACACCAATGGATGTAAGTCAAAAACTAACCACTGATTTGTGTCCACAGAATGATGCAGAACGAAACGAGATGACGAGAATACCGTACCAAGAAGCTGTAGGGAGTCTTTTATTCGCAGCACAAGTGTCACGGCCTGACATTCAGTATGCAGTTAATAGTGTTAGCCGTTTTAACAATAATCCTGGCAAAACACATTGGATGGCTGTTAAGCGAATACTTAGGTATTTAAAGGGGACAGCCGATATGAAGTTATCGTATAAATGAAATGGGAATATCGACTTGCTTGGTTTCTGCGATTCTGATCATGCTAGTGATCCTACAGATCGTCGCTCAGTCACAGGATACGCATTACTTCTGAAGGATGGATCCATTTCTTGGAATTCGAAGAAGCAGCCAACTGTGGCATTATCTTCAACCGAAGCGGAGTACATGGCAATGTCTGCATGTACACAAGAAGCACTGTGGATTCAACTTTTACACCATGAAGTTTTCAATGAAGATATCGCTTGTTCTATCAGTTGTGACAACAAAGGAGCTATATATTTGGCAAGCACAACGACGCATCATCCTCGCACGAAGCACATAGACGTACGACATCATTTTTTGCGAGAGAATTTACTCAAGGGTGTCATCAAATTCAACTATGTTAAATCAAACGAAATGCCAGCAGACTTCCTGACAAAACCTGTTATTGAGAAGCAGCATATTTTTAATCGTAGCATGTTAAACTTAAATTGAATACTTAGTGGAGGTGTTGAAATGAAATATTCTAGTACTAATCGTTATGTAGTACTAAACCTTATGTAGTACAAATCGTTATGTTCACTGAACTATAGAAACTGTCACTCTGTACTTCCTATTTGAAAATACATCGTGTCGTGAGATCGCTCCGTCTTTTGCTTTTCTTTTATCCGTTTGCACCGGCTGTGAAACTTCGTGTTTTTACCTGCGCAACTAAACGAAAAATCGATGAAAATACAATACAATTCAGCTTATTTTTTCTGCAGTGGACAAACATAAGTCTTGTTAAGAGCACCGTATTTTCTTGAAATATTGTGTCAAACATCAGCAAGTGACATCTAATACATATTCCAACATCGATTACAATCTAGGTTTTATCCGTAATTTTGTTCAAATTACGTTCCGAAGACTCATAAGAGATGCAGAGTGCCCAACTGTCGGTCACGAAAAAACTAAGATTGGTTACGCCCAACCCTGTTAAAAGCAGGGGTTTCAGCGAAGCAGCCAAGGACAGCCTGGTATGGGCTGTCATTGACAGGAGTAGCAGCGATGGAACCATCTCACCGTCAAACTGGAAGATGGTAGAAATCGCTCTTCTTCGGGTGTTCAAACCCATACTAGAGGCAAATCCAGGCCCTCCACTAAATTGACGTAACGCTGGTTGGTACCAGGGTCATGTCAAGCTGATAACCTGGACGGATCAACGTTCAGCGGATCTATATAAGCACGGTATCGATAGATTGGGAGAAGTCTGGCCAGTTTACGGTTTCTCGGCTATCACCCTGTGAGTATACCGCAAAGACCGTACTGGGAAAACAGTACGGCGACTGAGCAAAGAGGGTGGGAGTGAGGTGACTGGAATTGCATCAGCAGACCCAATCACGGACCTCTCCGAATCAGATCTTCTCTCCGATGACGGAAGAAGCACCACCTCCATTGAGGAGTTGCCTGGGGACTTTCTCCAACTCCTCGACTTGGTTGAGAAGGAAGGGAGGTTCTCATCTGACGAGCAGATGGACACAACCTTGTTTCGTGATGCCGAGGTTTCTCCAAATAAACCTCCATCACTCTAAGGTGGCATCTGCCGCACGGCTCCTCCACCTGGCCCAAAAAAAAGAGGAGCTAATACTGGCCCAGGAACCTTGGGTTGTAGGAAACCGAGTTTGCCGGCTGAACATGAAGGGATACAAGGCAGTATTCCTCTACACTTCAGGTAAACCGAGAGCTTGCATAGTAAGAAAGGAAGGCTTGAAGTTTCTAACCTTGTACAATTTCAGTGACCAGGACATCATTGCTATAGCAGTGGAAAGGCAGTCCAAACCTCTTTGGGCTGCCTCTTGCTATATGGCACACGATGTTCGGCCACCTCTCATCAAATTGCAGAGCATCGTTACAGAAGCTAATGAACGGGGCATCCAACTAGTCATCGAGGCAGACGTCAATACCTATCACCGCATTTGGGGAAGCACCGATACGAACAAAAGGGGTGAGTGAGTCAGTCTTTGAATTTATTTTAACGCATGACTTAGCCATAGTTAACAAAGGTGAGGATCCTACTTTTATGACGGAAAGCCGGAGGGAAGTTTTGGATATCACTCTAACGAACGAGCACTTGCATAGCGTGTATCAAAGGATGGCATGTGTCACAAGAGAGCTCGTTCTCCGATCATTTATATATAATCTTCGATGTGACTTTCAATCCTCCCAAAAATCCAACCATCATTAACAAAAGGAGGATGGATTGGGCCAAGTACCAATCAGTATTCAAGTCTGCACTAGAAGGCGGACCTTCGAAGATTGAAGACATAGGCGGTCTGGAGGAAGCCGTTGGGGCCCTTACATCTCCCTTCAATGAAACAGCAAGGTCTGCATGCAATTCAACAAAGCCTAGGGGGAAATATAAGCCCCCATGGTGGAATAGTGACATTGCAGAGCTGCGGAAAGAAATTAGGAAGTACTTTAATCGGGCTAAAGAATCCAATGACTGGTCTTCCTATAAACTGAAACTGAAGGAGTTTAGATGCTCAATCAGAAAGCCTAAACGCACCTCTCGGAGAGCTTTCTGTGCAGAAATATAAAACTCCAAGATCGTCTGAGAAAAGTCATGACGAGCTTTGCTTCGTTTTTAGGGACTGTCAAAAATGCAAAGGGAGTCTGGACGAAATCCAGCTCTGAGACGTTGACCGTTCTCGTGGATACGCACTTCTCGGGTAGTGAGGATGTGGCTGACAAAACAGATTCACATACGCTTTCGGGCTTCCTGTCAACCAATTTGCCTGTAAATAACAGGCTCCTACGCTGGGCAATCAGCTCATTTCAACCTTTTAAATCTCCTGGAATGGACAATATCTCACCTGATGAGGTCAAGTAGGGAATCATTTTAGAGCTACTCTGAAACCACTCTCTAATACGCAGCACGCATACACAAAAGGGAGATCGTTTAAAATAGCTCTTCACTCACTCACCAGCCACATCGAAAAATCACTAGGCGTGAAAAATATTCGCAGGCGATTTTTCTAGACATCGAAGGTGCATTCAACAATGTTAGCCACAAGGCTATTGAGAAGGCACTCGAGAATAACAATGTAGATTATAACCTGATTAGGTTTATCGTGCAACTGCTAAGCAGCAGAAGCATCAACTCCACACTAGGAGACATCACCCTAAGAAGGCGGACGTGCAGAGGCAAGGTGGGGTGCTATCACTCCTTCTATGGAACCTAGTGGTGGACAAACTCCTGTGAACAATAGAAACGACTGGCTGCAAAGGCGTAGCCTACGCCGACTATGTTGCAATAGCAATATCGGGCAAATTCATAAACACCCTATCTGAAAGACTAAACTTTGCCCTAAGTATTCTTAACAAATGGAGCAAAGAGTGCGGTCTACAGATAAATCCGCAGAAAATGGAACTTGTAATCTTCACGAGAAGATACAAAATTCCACGATTTGTCCCACTTAAACATGATGAAAGTCTCAATCAGTAGTATGGATAGGAGAGTTCTGGCTCACTTTTTCCCACGGTATCCATTTTTTTCCCACGGGTATCGGATTACCGCCCCCACGGGTATCGGATTACCGCCCCCGCATGACGTCACCTGTTATCGCTTCCGGTGGCGCCATTTCTTATCGCTGTCTGGGGCGCCATTTCTTATCGCTGTCTGGGGTGTTTCCCACGGGCAGGTGTTTCCCACGGCCAGGTGTTTACCAACCGCGATGAGTCATGCTGATGAATATGTGAGATGTGTTTTAAAATAGCAGCTGGATTCATTTCTTATCGCTGCGGAGGTGAGCTTTTATTGATGCCGGTTGCGTAATCTCTTTTATAGGGTTCGAATATTTTACAGACATTTCAAAATTAGAAATTCGATATGTTGATAAGAGCTTGAGTGAGGGCTATTTTAAATGATTAGATGTTGGAATTTGAATAGCGTTGGATGGATGACGTATTATATGTTAGATGGATGACGAATAAATTGCTAGTTCAGTAAGTGTGAATGATTCAAGTTCCTATCAGACAGACGCGAGTAGTTTATCATTTGTTTATGATACGTACTGAGTGCTTGGAGTTCTTATCAGCATATGAGTTGGTGGCGTTTTGTGATAATTTTAGATGTCTTGACAAATGCTTATGTGAGTGCGACACCTTGTTTGATAATTATGTTCTCATAATGTGTAGATGTTTTAGTTGTGAATTAGATAAGAATGAGACATGCTAAAAATAGAAGTTAGATCTTGATTCGGAAATTTCAAAATTAGAAATTCGATATGTTGATAAGAGCTTGAGTGAGGGCTATTTTAAATGATTAGACGTTGGAATTTGAATAGCGTTGGATGGATGACGTATTATATGTTAGATGGATGACGAATAAATTGCTAGTTCAGTAGGTGTGAATGATTCAAGTTCCTACCAGACAGACGCGAGTAGTTTATCATTTGTTTATGATACGTACTGAGTGCTTGGAGTTCTTATCAGCATATGAGTTGGTGGCGTTTTGTGATAATTTTAGATGTCTTGACAAATGCTAATGTGAGTGCGACACCTTGTTTGATAATTATGTTCTCATAATGTGTAGATGTTTTAGTTGTGAATTGGATAAGAATGAGACATGCTAAAAATAGAAGTTAGATCTTGATTCGGAAATTTCAAAATTAGAAATTCGATATGTTGATAAGAGCTTGAGTGAGGGCTATTTTAAATGATTAGACGTTGGAATTTGAATAGCGTGCAAGAATTTTTTGTGAACGACCGGATGTTTTCTCTGGGAATGTATGAAGACCATTTGAAATAGTTGGCTTCGATAAGAATGTTAGCTGATTAGGAAACACCTATGACATCATCTTCAATTTCGCAACAACACGCAATATTCTGATTTCGCAACAATATGCAATATTCTGAGTCATATCTGAAACACATTAACCCAAATACTTAAACCTTGAATCATCTATATAAACATCCTGCACATAATATTCCCATAAACACAAAAATGATAACCATCCACTTGAAATCCAATAACTTCCCAGAAACGAAAATGCCACTCACCGGAAATTCCACTGATAAGGTGGAACACAAAACATCGTATTACTGCACTAGTTGCAAATCGGATCGGCATAACGTAAACAATTGCCCTTATCGCAATATTCTGATTTCGCAACAAAATGCAATATTCTGAGTCATATCTCAATTCTGAGTCATATCTGAAACACATTAACCCAAAAACCTAAACCTTGAATCATCTATATAAACATCCTGCACATAATATTCCCATAAACACAAAAATAATAACCATCCACTTGAAATCCAATAACTTCCCAGAAACGAAAATGCCACTCACCGGAAATTCCACTGATAAGGTGGAACACAAAAGATCGTATTACTGCACTAGTTGCAAATCGGATCGGCATAACGTAAACAATTGCCCTTATTTGAAAGATAAAGATAAAAGAAGGAAATAATAAATAAAGATTAGCGATGGGCTAAATACAAAATTATAGTAGTTATAATATTAGGTTACCCTTAAGGAATTTATAAAATAAACAATAGAATTATATAAAAAGACAAGACCCCAACAGGAATCATTCCAGTTGCTATTCTGCGTTGTAAACCAGTATTCATTCAAAGTGAATTTTTATACCTTGTCGAAAAAATATAAAAAATTGCAAAAGATAAAAAGTGATTAAAATTTAAAAAGTTTATTTTAAATATAAAATAACTAAGTTTTTATTTAAAGTGGAAAAGGAAGAATTAGATCTTTCAGATATCCAATCCTCTTCTTTCACTTTGCATCTCAATTAAAATGTTTTGTGAATTTTGTAATATCGAAGTCAATAGTGCTTGTTGGAACTATCATGTGCGAACCAATGCTCACAAAAATAAATCTATAGAGCCCCTCAACGAACATTTTAAAAGGGTAAAAAGTTGTTTTGGACAGCGAATGGAAACTCTTGTTTTTGAAAACAAAGATGAAGGTCTTTTAAATTCGGCGGAGTTTTTAAAGAGGATGGAAGATCCGTTAGTGAATTATCTGATGAGTGCACTAGATGAACGCGTGACACTCAAATTCAACATTGAACTCTTTGCTGAATTCATTAAAATGAATGATGATGATGAAAACGATTGCATAATAAGCATTAAGTCTTTCCATACAAAAATGCAAGCGATAATTCAAAAAAGTGAGTTGAAATTAGCTTTCGATAATATGGCTAATGAAATTCGAATCAAAATGGAGGAATTCCAGGAGAAAGACAGTGGATGGGCTCTCCTTAGAATTACGCACTGTGAGTTAAATATAAACGATTTTAAACCATTGAGAGGAACAAGTTATATTCCGCTACCAAGACAATTGGCAAATAAGCATGCTTGCATTAATATTAAGAACCGCGACAGTTATTGTTTTAAATGGTGCATAATTTCCGCAATGTGTCCGATAGATCATAATTCAGAAAGAACTACATTATACCGAATTGATGACATTGCAGACAGCGTTATACATCTTCAAAATGGTATAGTGTTGAATTTTCGGGGACTCAAGTTTCCGCTACAGGTGCAAGATATTGACAAATTTGAGGAATTAAACCAAACAATCAGTGTTAATTTATTTGGATACGATGAAGAGTTAAAAAAAGTTATCGGTCCATATCATATCACAAAGCAAGAAAAATCGCATCACATCAATCTGCTCCTGCTGCAATCCAACGAAGATTGTCATTATGTTTGGATTAAACATATTTCAAGGTATGTAATAGGGAATATTGTGTATGTGTGTATGTGTGTTTGGGGTTTGTAATTATTTTTTTCTTCTTCTTTAAAGGTTGATTCGCTGTCAACAAACGCTACACAATGGTGCTATCTATGTTTGCAACAAATGCCTGCAATATTTTATTTCGAGCGAGAAACTGCAACTGCATAAAACAGCTGTAGCAGAGTAGTCACGAAAATGGTGGAACCGGAGAAAGCAACGCTGCAGTACAAAAGCTATGGACGACAACTCGAGGTACCTTTTGTCATCTATGCAGATTTTGAATGCCTTCTTCAGGACGTCGATACATGTGCACCCAATCCAACACTTTCATCAACGTCAACAATCCAAGAACATACCCCTTGTGCTTTCTCTTATTTCATCAAGTGTTCATTCGATTCAAAATTAGACAGATTCAGATTATACAAAGGTCCAGATTCACCCAAAGAATTCGTTAATTCCATTGTAAATGACGTAAAATGGTTTTATATAAATCATATCAAGAATCCAAAGTCAATGGATGCTCTATCGTCGGAAGAAGAAAAGGTTCAAAGGGAATCGATTTTCTGTCACATTTGTAAAAAAGAGCTTGACAATGATAGAGTCCGAGACCATTGTCATTTTACTGGAAAATATAGAGGCCCCGCTCATAACGAATGCAATTTATTGTATCGAGTACCGAAATTCTTTCCAATATTATTTCACAACCTCTCAGGCTATGATTGTCATTTGTTTGTGAAAGAATTAGATAGCATTGATGGGGAAATATCTATTATACCCATTAATAAGGAATTATACGTTTCATTATCTAAACGAATTCAAGTCGATGAGTTTGAAACGATTGAGCTTAGGTTCTTAGACTCAGCCAGATTCATGCAGAGTAGTTTGGATGCTCTAGTGAAAAATCTTTCTCCAGTAGATCTGAAAACCGTAAGATCAGTATATGAAGATGAGGAGAAATTCCATCTGCTTACAAGAAAGGGTATATTTCCCTACGATTATATTAACTCGTGGGATCGATTGAATGAAGTTTGTTTACCACCTCGAGAAAGCTTTTACAACAAAATGACAAATAGCGAGTGCAATGAGATTGATTATGAACATGCTGAAAATGTATGGAAAGTTTTCAATTGTACAACGATTTGGGACTATTTGGAATTATATCTGAAGACAGATGTGCTGCTTCTGACAGACGTTTTCGAAAATTTCAGGAAAGTTTGTAAAAATATCTATGGACTTGACCCTTGCCAATACTATACAACTCCTGGTTTATCGTGGGATGCCATGCTCAAAATAACATCTGTTAAACTTGATCTTCTAACAGATATAAACATGCATCACTTCATACAACGAGGAATCAGAGGTGGTATTACTCAATGCTCACATCGTCACTCAAAAGCTAACAACAAATACTTGGAAGATTATAAAGAAGAGGATCCTTCCAAATATCTGATGTATGTAGACGCAAACAATCTATATGATTGGGCAATGTCACAACCACTTCCCCATGCTGAATTCCAGTGGGTTGAAAATATAGATGAGGTTGACATTCTCAATATTGCAATAGACGCAGGAAGTTGATTTGGAGTATCCAACAACAAAGCACGATGAGCATAACGATTTACCTTTCTGTGCAGAAAATAAAAAAGCACCTGGTTCGAAAACTGCGAAATTGATCACTGACTTAACTAACAAACAAAATTATGTGATTCACTATAGAAATCTACAGCAATGCATTGCGAATGGTTTGAAATTGACCCGTGTCCATAGAGTTTTACAGTTTAAACAATCGACTTGGATGAAGCAGTACATAGACTTGAACACCCAATATCGCAAAGCCAGTAAAAATTTGTTTGAGAAAAACTTTTTCAAGCTTTTAAACAACGCAGTATATGGCAAAACGATGGAAAATGTGGATAAAAGGAAAGATGTGAAGATTGTGACGGATTGGGAAAGCCGAGGCAGACACTCAGGCGCACGAAGTCTTATATCCAAGCCAAATTTTCATAGTGCAGCCGTTTTTACCCCCAATATGGCAGCTATTCAAATGGATAGAGTATTCACATGCTACAACAAACCGACTTATCTTGGTTTCACCGTGCTTGATCTATCAAAATTGAAAATGTATGATTTTCATTATCGTTTCATGAAGCCCAAATATAATGAGAAAATTATTCTCAACTATATGGATACGGATTCATTTATTTACACTATTCAAACAAACGACTTTTACAGTGATATTTTACCGGATATAGACAATCACTTTGATACTTCTGAGTACGCCCAAGATAACATATATAATATTCCGCTGAAAAATGGAAAAGTGTTGGGTATGATGAAAGACGAAAATAATGGAAAAATCATGAAGGAGTTCGTAGGATTAAGAGCTAAAATTTATTCTTCAAGTATAGAAAATGGTGATACAATTAAAAAAGCAAAAGGTGTAAAGAAGCTTATTATGGATGGACTAAATTTAGATGATTATAGAGATTGCTTGTTTAGAAAAAAGATATTTAGAGGTAGTATGTACGTGTTTAGATCTAAGCTTCACAATTTATATACTGAATGTATAAATAAGGTTTCTTTAAGTTATTTAGATGATAAGCGATATATAAGGGAAGATGGGGTAAGCACATATGCTTGGGGACATTATAATATTGTAATGGATGTAGACTAGGAAGATTGAAATAAATAAAATTGAATGAATTTAAAAAAATATTTTTTTTTTCAAAGAAAAACAAGAACAAAGGAAATGATATAAAAATGAAAACAGTATAAATAGACTGAAGATATCAGTTTTATCCAAAAATACTAGTTTGTATATGTATCTCGTTAAAAACCTAAAATGACGACTTCAAGCAATACTAGGGAAACCTCAATAAACAACTCTCTAATCATTTAATTTGCTTACCATGTCCTTCACAAAAATCATTGCTACATATCTTGAAACCCACCTAAAATCCATCACTCAAAACATATTTGCAAATCAAATGCAAACATTTCCTTCAAAACACTGATATTAGAAACCGCGTATAAGGAAAATACTGAACAGCCAATTCGGGCCCAACTCACAAATCCGCAACTTCCTCATAAGCAAACGTATTTTTTTCTCATGACTCATGACTCATGAGTACGAAGCAGTTCGAAGCAGTACGAAGCAGTACGAAGCAGTACGAAGCAGTACGAAGCAGTTCGAAGCAGTTCAAGCTACACATAGCGTACCCCGTGGCGCGCCACGGGGTGCACGTGTGTAGCTTGAAGTTCGAAGCAGTTCGAAGCAGTTCAAGCTACACATAGCGTACCCCGTGGCGCGCCACGGGAGTACGCGTGCACGTGTGTAGCTTGAACTGCTTCGTACTGCTTCGTACTGCTTCGAACTGCTTCGAACTGCTTCGAACTGCTTCGTACTGCTTCGTACTGCTTCGTACTGCTTCGAACTGCTTCGTACTGCTTCGTACTGCTTCGTACTGCTTCGTACTGCTTCGTACTGCTTCGTACTGCTTCGTACTGCTTCGTACTGCTTCGTACTGATTCGAACTGCTTCGAACTGCTTCGAACTGCTTCGAACTGCTTCGAACTGCTTCGAACTGCTTCGAAGCTTAAGCGGTGCGCGTTTCGATGAAACGATGACGTCATCGTTTAGGGAGGAATCCGCCACGTGTCTAGCTTGAACTATTTATCTGTTAATGAACTGCTTTGCTAAAAATGGGGTTAAAGTCCTTCTGTTTACTACCAAAATACAATTCTATGCTATACCAAAATACGATTCTATGCTTTACATTAAACTTGCTATCCAACAATACAGAATCAATAGTTAAGGCTCCTAGAGATTCTAATTAAACTATTAGCGAGTTGTTGAATGAGGTTCTCTAGTATTTAATGAAATATTATTTGTATGATGTGATAAGAGATATAGTTTTATCTATACATTTAATGAATTTATTTTGTAAATATGTAGAGAATTTGAAGGTCATTTTAGGTTGGATTGTTTATGGTCAGTATAGTAGTAGAGTGATAAAAATTTGCGAGCGGTGTTTCATGGATAACAATTAAGCTGCTGGATGAGTTTATAATAAGAGGAGACTCCGAGTGTGACGTGATGTCTGTAAATGTGGACTCTGATTTTAGTTGTGGAAAAGATGAAAATTAGTAGAGGTAAGCGATGTTATAATATTGTGTGTGTATGTGTGTGTGTGAACCAATATGGTTCGTTTTAAGATTATTAATGTAAGAATTTGAAGGCCATTGAAATTGGGTTAATCTGAGTGTGTGATATGAAAAAAAACGGTGCTTGATGGTGAGTCATGAGAAAAAAATAC